>CM075862.1:32482331-32892331 GCA_037975125.1 Latrodectus hesperus
AAAATGCACGTTGGATGGCTTTTTATTAATAGAGATCATAACAAAACTGAAAAACTATATTTTTGTCTTAAAATGAGTCTTTTATTGCATGACATATAATACAACAATATTTTTCTCAAAAATACAGTTTATGCTAATAATTACTGTCAATCAATTTACAAAAAATATATTCGTAAATAAAATGCTCATGCCATAAGCTCTCAATATTTGATTCAATAAAGATAAAAAAATGTTTTGCGTGAAACAATGAAATAATGTGTTTCGTTGTTTTCCTGAGAATATTTCAATTTAATTCTCTTGCCTTAATCATATATAAATTATTTAACACTAAATTAAATGAAAGTCAATTTAACAATTTCCTCTATTTTATTCGTGATATATTTTGATTTTAACTGTAAACTGAAAATGTTTTTAACACTGCAATTAAGTGAACAACTAATAAAATATTGTATAGTAAATTTTATTTTTAAATGTTTCATTTATAAATAAAAAAATAAACGTATTTTGGTCGCGAAAATTTTATTAGTTTCTTTTGCATATAAAATTAATTTTTATACGTCGTTCATTTGCAAAACATACTATTTTTCATTTAATTTTCAGAAGATTTATTTATTTCCCATTCTGCTTCTGAAATCTGTATTGTTTTATTTATTGCACATTTCGATAAATCCTTAAAATGAAATTAATTTTAGTCAACTAATTTTAAATAATCATTAAATAGTTTAAGCAAAATATAAATAAAGAAGGGAAACGACAACTAGCCCTTAATTGGGAGAAAACTAATGCAAAATTTAAAATTTTATTAATATTAATATATATATATATAATATAACATTAATATAGTTTGAATATTTTAATGAGGTATTTTAAATTTCACACTATTTGTATTACAAAAAAATATTTATTTATTTTAAATTCACAAGCGTAATAGTTATCTTTCAGTAAATAAACATTTTAATGTAGATTAACAAATAAAATAAATAAAAAATAGTATATAAAAATCTAGTAGCTAATAATACTTTGAATTATTTTATATCGTGGACCTGGTTATTATTCATAATTTTTTCATAAAAATTAAAAAGAAATTAATATTGAATAGAGAAAGGTGCATTTTAATAAGTTTTAGTAGAAAATCAAATTGCAATTAAAAAGCTAATAATCATATGATAATTTCATAGAAATAAATCTTTTAAGAGCAAAAATATTGTATTCTAAAAAAAGTAAGACAATTCTATCCTTAAATTAACAATTATGTATATTCACTCAAAGTGTAAGCCCTCTCCCAAATTTTTTCTCCAATATTTTAAATATATAAACTTCCTTTATTTTACTGTCAGTCCAGTTCCTTATTCAGTTGGTATAGTAGATATTTAAAAATAAATGAAAGTTGCTTAATTTATTTCTTTAAACTAATATAAACAAGTTTAAAAAAGCAAGCTTAAATTATTTAATAAATTAATACAGCAATTAATAAAAAGTTAATAATTAGAGAAACAAAACCATAAAAGATATATCAGAGGACAGTAAAAATACAAACAATATAAACAGAAGCAGTTTTTGTTTTAATTAGTTTTCGCAGAATAATTAGCGAAGGTCGTACTTCAGGAAATATAATGATTCCTGAAAAACTGAATTGAAAGTATATCACGTACCTATCCATTATTGAATAAAAGAAATTGAAATAACAAAAAGCAAAATTATTATCCGCGCGAATCTTGTTTGAAGCTTACGAAAATGGCTAACTACTTTTCCTGTTATGACCTTAATGACTTTGAAACCTGATACCGACAGAACGAAGAATCCCGCCTCTCAATAGCTGCTATGGAACAATAAATAACAACTTAGAAATAACAGTTACCGATAAGTGTTATGAGAAAGGAGAAACCGATACCAATCTACATGTGTAATCGAAGGACGCGTAGCTTTTGTAGTACGTGAGAATTAACTAGATTTTTAAGGTGTGTCCCTAACAAGCAGAAAAATACCAAACCTATAAAACAAAAAGTTGTAGTATTGGGCATTTAAGAAAGCTTATTGCATCAATGACCTTGGGATTTTCGAATATTTTACTTATTTTAAAAAAAGGGGCTAATAGTACTTAAAATAAATCAACAGACGTCAATCGAATTTTAAGAATGGTAATTAATTTGAAACAAAACTAGTTTTCCCTTGTTTATTGTTAAGACTTTTTATTAAAGCAGTAGGTCGTGTGATTAATAATATGTTTTTAACAAACTGAACGGTTTGAATGAAATATAATAATTTTAAATGAACCAACTAAAACATTATTGAGATGTTTATTTCACAAATAGGTCAATATACATTTAAATTTCAATCGAAATAAAATAAACTTTTCATATTTAGATATTCATTGTAATAAACGTATAAAAGGAATGAATGCATAAAATAAAGCCTATGCATGCACTTAAAAAGAAGAGACACGAGAAAATTATATTATTTTCTTCATTAAGACATTAGTTTCTATGTTTAATGAAAGCAAGAAATTTTTACAAACCTATATTATCAGTAAGAAAAACCTCATTAAAAATTTATTGAATGTGATTTTAAAGTAAAAATAATAGGTTAAAAAAAATGCTAGCTTTTCAAAAGGCATATTTTTTTGGTAAATGTTTTGGTACTTAGAAAAATAACCATGTTGCCTAATATAATTAGTCAAAAAACTGTGCATTATAATAACATACAAAATGCAAATGATATTAAAAAAAAATTTTTTTCTTACAAATTATATACTTTTTACATTAAAACTTTTATATTAGTGGGAGCACTAATTCTCTAAAAATTAAAATTAAAAGACACATTCGATAGGAAAAATTAGGTTATTTATTTTTATATATAATCACAGAAAACATTTTAAGGTTTATTTAATTCACCAATAAGTATATAATCATATTAATTAGGTACCACTTTCTCAATTTAAAATCGAAGCTTTGAGATTTGATAACTAGTTTTATACAAATGAGCATGAGATAAATTAAATACAAAAGCTCATAATAGAAATAAAAGGAGTGAAATGTAACAATATCATAACTCATTTGAAATGAGACTAATTATTAATTTTAACTATAGTGCGCGCGCATAAGTCATCCTAGTTCGTGATTATTAAAGAGAAATTAAAACACTTCACTAGATTGCTAAACCAGTTTAACTTTACGAAACAGCTAAATTTGATGAAAATAGAACATGGAACTTTAAAATTTATTTCTTATTTACACCACTTATGAACAATTTGCACTAATGTAAATTAAAAGCCAATGTTTTATTTTGAAATACATTTAAAATAATACACTCCTTTTTTAGATCTTGTAATGTTATTTTAATAACTTGGCGCAAAATATCATAAAAAAGGAATCTAAGGTAATAGAACTGATACAAATTTTCGACATATTAACTTATATACACTTACTATTTAATTAGTTTGAGTGATAAATACAAATACATTTATTTTTAAGCGATTAAATATTAAGTGGCTAAATAATTATATAGATACATTCAAAAAATGTTTTAAATGAAGAAAACAATTTAATAATTTATAAAATTGTTTTATTTGTTATATTAAGTGAAAATATAAGTTCTTTAGTTAATTATTTTCTGTTATACATGAATTTATAGTTTAAATAAACTAATGAAAATATTCTGACTAAAAATTTTCATTTTCGATATTTTTTAAATTCCTAAATGAAAGTTTGTTGCTTATAATTTAGTTTATAAGAGAGTATTAGAAAGTATTATTTTAATAAAATTTAATAAATTACTCAAAAATACATACAAATTTTTTCCAATTTTTCATTGTATATGCTATTTTAGAAAATTAAAAATATATGGTTCTAAAATTTAAAGATGAATAAAATTTTTATGAATAATAATAAAAGAATTTATCACATTAAATTTTACTCCTCAGTTCTCATGTAATAAATTGAAATTTACAAAAATAAACATAACATTTTAAACAAAAAATAGATGGATTAATTGCTACATATTATATTATGAAAATGAAAATATCTATTACAATGGATTCCTCATAAAAATTAACGGAAAATTTTCTAAATGAAAATTTTTATTCATAATTTCATAAATATTTTTAAATCAGTATACTTTTTATAGGGTCTTAATAAATTGCTTATGCAAATATTCTTAATTCCTTTGAATTTTCCATTGTCATTTTTAGAATAAAAAGTTCAAAAATTTGGAAAAGAGTAATTCGATAAGAAAAAATGTTGAGTTCTCCACAATAAATTTTATGACTCAAACTCACAAGAAACTTATAAAATTTAATTTATAGAAAAAAAATTTAAATTCCAATTAATTGTTTATATAATAAAAAATTACTGTAGATTTATGAATATATTATATTCTGCACGTAAGCAAATTTCTCATAAAACTGTATAGTATTTTATAATGAAGATAAAATTCATATTAAATTTTTACATCCAAAGGTAGTTTGCTTGTATATTCCAAATGATTCAGAACTTACCCAAACCATCATGATTGCTGATATCTTCAAAGACTGAAAAGTCGTTTGAGAACTGTTGGAAAAGTATGATTCCTTCTTCCATATTTCACGTTTTTATAGTAAAACAGAAATTGGCAGTGGCCAGTTGACCTTCGGATCCCGATTCTTACGGGACCACCCCACATACAACGAAGTGCTGAAGTTCTTGACCTAGATTTAGGGATGCCTACTGTCTGCGCGAGGAAACGGAAGATTTTAAACATGGGCGGTTTCTCGGAGGTTTCCTTTTACAATAGAATTAAACTTCCTAGGTAATATTAGTGAGTCATCTTTGGTTTCCATTTTATACGCAGAAAATGAAATTATTTTATTTGTATTTGATTTCTGTTGATCGAGAGATTAATGGGTTTTAAAGCAGGATCATTGCTCCCTGGTTTTTGTTTCAAAATTACGATAAGCAATGCAATTTTTCACAAAAATTACTTAAATAAGATCATTGTATCAACAATTAAAAAAAATCTGTATGTAGAAATGCATCACAATATGCAAACATCCACAATTTAAAACCTATTTATATCACTATTTATACTATTAGCTTTAAATGTATATGTACAAATATATACTCAAATACTTATACAAATAAATATATGTATGCAAGTTTATCTATGTCTGCCTGTATATATATATATATAGTTCTTGCGAGTTTGGATCTGGATTTGAATTTCATAACTATCAATTTAATTGTGTATTTTGGAAACTTTCGATTTAATATTATATTTTGGCTTATATTTTAACTTGAAATTTTTAGTATGGCTTTGTGGAGTGTATTGGCTTTATTAAGACTTCAGTCTGGAGCCAATGCAGAAAAGCCATACTTTGTGCCAATATGGTCAACACTCCCTGAAGAAGCTGGTCATGTTGATACTTCGTTCCATTTTTTTTATTCTATGTTTCTTTTAAATCTTAAACTATCTATTGAACATATGTTCCATCTGTTTACTATAGTTCGTATTTTTGGTTTATTATTTTCCATTTAGCATTTGATTAGTTTTATAGAAATTTACTATTATATATATATATATATATATATATATATATATATATATATATATATATATATATACATATATATATATATATATATATATATATATAACAATACACTCTCATATTTTATGCTGACTATTACAGATGAGGGCACAGATGCTGTATAATCCCAGGATGCCAAATTCTGAGTTTTGGGATTTTTCTGGCGGATTTTCTTATGCATTTGGCAACCTGGTTTTTATTAAATCACATATATTGAGACCTATAAAAATTGTGCAGAAAATTCTATCTTGGCAACCCTAGTATTTAGATGTATTGTGTATTGTGACGTACGCATCATTGCGTACGTCACAATCTTAGCATCATTTCTTCATCTCCAAAAAAATTCAGAATTTGTAATCCTGGATTATACGGCATCTGAGCCCAGATGAGTTTATTTACAGTGTACTTTTGCGTTGTTTTTTAGTAATATTTTGAATATGGATAAAATTGCAATATGCAGCATTATATTTTTAAGCGATATGTGTAATATTTACATGTTATGTGTAAATTATTATATTTTTTTTAATTAAAGGTGAGTATTTCACTGTCTTTTACTTTTAAACTTTTAATATTTCATTACCATGAATTTTGAAAATGTTCTTAGGGCATATCTCCCCAGTTTTTGCACAATTATTATCATTTTAAAAATTGTAAAAAAAATTATTTAAAATTATTGATTTACCATGATACTAAACCTGCAATTTTATCATTAAATTTTATCTATTGTTTCCAAAATAAGTTGTCGACATTTTGTGGTAAAATCTAAAAATTTACCTTCAACGCAGAGGATTGATAAATAACATTTAAGGAAGTTACAAATATCTTCACTTTCATTGTGAGAAATTCTCTAATTAATGGATTAAACTTTTTAATATACATATTAAAAAATTACGAGTTAATATACTGATTTAATTTAAAAGAAGAGATAAATCTAATTCCTCTGCCACTTTTTCAATAAGCATTATTTCTTCAAATGTTAATCCATTTACAGTAATATAACCAATAAATGGATTCAAAAATACATAAATGTGGATTTCAAATTTTAAAACATTCAAATCTATGTTAGATATTTTTCATATTCATCTCATTTTTCTTTTCTTAATACTAAACTAATTATTTACTTTTACTCAAGTAAATAATTAAATATCTTGTTCTTAAAAATTGTGAATAAACAGTCCTTTTCACTTTTAATCAATCTCTGTCTTTTTCGCTTTTTCTGATTAAACCAAATAATTTTCCATTTGCAAATCTACCACATTTCAAAGAATATTTAATCAAGAAGTGAAATTTCATTTGCTAATTTCAGTTATTTTTTACAATTTTCTTTTGTAAATGTTATGATAGGTTTTAAAGAAACTCGACAAAAAATACTATAAATTGACAATCATCTTAGAATGAAGTAATGATAGATTTTCAGGAAATTTATCTACTCCATCCATTCACTAAGAACTTATCTAAAAGAATTTTGAATCGATGGTTTATTTTTCAATTTGTTTTAATTTAATTTACTGTATCCGAAGTAATTAAGTGTTCAAGTATTTTAAAGGAAGCCCGCAATTAATTTAACGAAAAGCCGCATTTTTTTATTATTCGTATATTTGTAATGAAAAGCGAAAATATAAGTTTTCGATAATATACATTATCAGGGACGAATATCTTAAAGCAAAAATTATTAGGTTACCTCAAAAATAACTATTTTAATCGTGAAAAATATTTAAAGCCCTTCATTGCATTTTGTAAACTTAGGCAAGAGGATATTCCTGATAACTATTGCACAAAGTTCTTTTGAAGCAGAAATTTTAAATAAAGATTTGATGCAAAGAATTCCTTTGCTTTTAAGGCAAGTTGATTTTCATATAGATAATTTAAGAATTAATGAATCGGAAAACTTCCTTTTCATTTTTATTGTTAAGCTAGACAGGCGCAAGTTACGCGTGTTTTGAGATGAAAAAATTCATTTCGTGACACAAGATGAATTCTTATAAAAAAATCTTATACCCATCAACAAAATTATTTGAGTGAGCAAATTAGAGTTTTGCCATTACATTTCAGTGAATGTAATGGAAAACTCTAATTAACTCACAATTTACATTTAATAGGAAAAGATTACATCATAAATCTGAGCTAAAGCTTTTCGTATATATATACTGTCTCAAGCTATTTCTTAAAAATAATAATAGATTCAAATTAATAATATTGATAGTTAGATTCATATTCAAAAATTTTATCGTCTTTGCCATGATAATGATACCCTTAGTTATGAATGTAATGTTAGATTCATATTCAAAAATTTTTATCGTCTTTGCCATGATAATGATACCCTTAGTTATGAATGTAATGTTAGATTCATATTCAAAAATTTTATCGTCTTTGCCATGATAATGATACCCTTAGTAATGAATGTAATGTGGCAATGTGTGCTTATGGTAACCTATGAGGCACTAGTTACATAGAGAATATCAAGACTGTAGATTATTTCACGTAGTATACAGACAAAAGTATTAGCTATAACCGTGTGAGAATAACGGCACATTCTTCCCTGTGCTTTGGCCTGAGTTGAGTTCTAGATGTTAGATGGAAGCAACTGGATGGGTAATTTTGAATCAGAGGTCAGACAGAGGATACCCCAATACTTGAGTTGCCCTCCTCAGAGATATTGTTTCGCTTGGAAGACATACAACCTATATAGCATACTAGACTATAGTCTTCACAACCTGATTTGCCATCCACCTTTAATGAGGTTTTTACTGAGAGTAAGAAAAAGGCTAATGTATGTCTAGAGGGTTCCACCTACTCATAATTGGTATCCTAAAAACGCCCTGCTGGGGTCTTGCTTTTTGAGGGAACTAGATGCCTACAGACTTGGATTTTACGCTTCACCAGTGGTCACCTAAGAGGCCTTAAATATGTGCAGGGTCAAAAGACGTTTAGTGTGTGCACAAAATGTAAAGCAGAACAGGCATCGCCTCAGCATATCTTGGGTTGCTTGAATTTTGACTTGAATGGGGCTTTTTAAAACCCCTTATGTTTTTGGATTTCCTGACTGCTTATGGAATTGTGGAGTTGGTCTAGTATAGCCATTGGACCATCTGGGATTAGCAACAACAACAACAATAGACTACAGCTGTTGCTGTTGCTCTAGCATACTTCTCTGTACCTAGTCCTGAGTTGGGTTAATTAGTAGAAGCAGCCTAGGGAGTGTCTTCGCAATTTAGAAGCAGGGATCAAGCAGAAGACCCCTAATACTGGACTTGCCATCCCCAGAGGTATCATTTCACTTGGAGGACAGTGCATGCGTAACCTATTTAACGCTCCCCCTTGCCGCCTTTAGGAAATATAGCGTATCTTCAGTTACGCAGTAATTCGAATTCAATACCTTCAGATAATAAGAACTACGCCCTAACCATCTAGGTCTCCGCGGCCTCATCGACTGTAGCAGTAGAATTTATATATTATAGCCTTCAGATCAGAAAATCCTCGACAATTTCCTTCTGTAAATAATTACCTTTAGTAAACCTTTAAGGAAAAGCTACTGCAATAGTATATTAATTGTTCTGGATATCTGAGTAGTAGTACCCAATCTATTTGCTTTGAAATGGTCTAAGCAGATTATGAAAGATAATAATCTAACTTTCTGGAAGAAGAAATTATCTATGTCATTTATTTAAATACCTTTCACGCTGTAAAAATTATATAGGAATGAATGCTCTAGGTATGTGTTTATTTCTTCACTAATTTATGATTAACTAAACATTAAAACGTGTCGAACATTTTATGGACAGCTGATATTTGTATAGTATATTTTTTCAACGAAACGTTTCCGGTTTGTCAATATCCGGTTTGAAATCACCTGTGGTGGTTTGTTTGTCACCCAGAAAACATTTTTTTCCCCACGAAGGATTAAGAATACGGGATTTACAGTCTAAAATGACTGCAAACGAGTCACTACAAGCATCCATGCTGGAGGACAGCTCCATTTGACTCATTCGAAGGTTATGTACTGAGAAAGTCAAATTGAATGGAATTAACAATTTAAAATTCAAAATCTGGATTATTTGAATTTTTATATAATTCCATGAACATTTATATTCTTTTAATGTTTATATTAACCGTTCATAAGGCTTTTCATAGTTCATTATCCTAACTTTTAACTTCTTTCCCCATATACCATATGTCAATTACTACATCAACGTATTTATTTAAATATATATAGCTATAAAATCAACAAAACTCATTTTTCTTTATTTTAATTATATATTTTTTATCTTATATAAATCTTATACTGTTTCGATAAATGAGATAACATTTTATTATTAGTATTATGTTACAAAAATATGCTAGTTTGTTTAACAAATAAACAAACTTATTTTTAAAAACTAGGTTCTTTATTTTGATATTATGATTATATCAAAGATTATATCTCATTAACACTTTTAACAGAATACTTCACAAACCTCAAAAACTCTTACTCCTTTTTTACAATTAAAATTAATATTTGCAAAAAACTCAAAAATTCTTACTTCTTTCTTACAATTAGTAAAGCACAATATTGAAATATAGTTTCCCCTATATATCTTAGTAAAAAACAGGATCTAGTTTTCAGGAAGGATTTGTTTGTAGAAGAATTTTTTCTTAAATTATCTTACGTAAGATTTATTTAAAAATAGTCTTTTTTTTAACAGGTGCTCCATGCCTTAGGTCAAGGCTATATTATATGATGCATATTTAGTATTTTGTTTTTTGACTTTTTCGCTTACACTTTGCAATCATTTGTATATCTACTTTTATTTTCTTATGCATTTGCATTTAAAGAGATAATCATCTGAAAAATTCTTTGAGAGGAACTCTTTTTTGTAAAATTAGAAAGTTTAAGATTTAAAACTTAAATGAAAAAGATTCTTAAAGATCTTTTGGAAAATTAGTACATTAGTTACGGTTCAAAGGACTGAACAAAATTATAATCTATATAGCAAATAATGGAAAACTGAACATTTTTCTAATAGCCTCTCTTTATACTAGAATTTTTGGCAGAAACACTTTTGTTAGAGTAAAGAATGTTACAATGAGCTTAAATAATTTGTTATAAAAACATAGCTAAGCGCGCGGAGCGGATAATTAAATTGTCCTCCGGTACCATAAGTTTTTTCAATATTCTTACCTCTAATGTTTTGCCATTAATTGAGGAAAACATTTCATTTTTCTATCCTTTCCTTAAAATCAAATATTTTGAAAGTCACATTTGAAATAATTTTTAATTTTAGCCAGTTGCTTATTTTTTAAAATTCTAACTAAGATGAAAAACCATTCACAGTTTCTGTGTTAAACTACATTGTGAATTATTAAAATTTCACACTGACTTTAGTTTATGCCAGTATAACCCAAAAAAATACTTAAGGTTATTAGTTTTAAGATAATCCACAGGAATTACTAAAGTATTAGTAATTTCAACTGTATTTCACGTAAAAATTTTGACGCGATGAATTTTACCCATTAAAAGTTTAATTTGATTTAACTTTTACCAAGTTTAAAATCAAGCTAAATTACATACCATATGTTAATTACTGTACATCAAGCTGAAAACAGCGTTAGCACTGCCTTACTTTCTAAACTGGTTTAAGAAATGTTGCTTTTGGTTCTGTGTGTTGTTACTAATGACACTTAGACAAGCCAAGCTCGCTATGCCTTGGCTATGCGAATTTAAGTCAATTGGAAGCCTCTTTTGTTTAATCAGAGCACCATGAAGGTGAATGTAAGACTTTTGCTCTTCAAATCCTCCGATAGATGGCAACACCAGAGGATCTACTCCCTCAATTTTGGCATTGATCCAAAGGGGGAGTAAATTTCTCCAGACCATTGCACCCGTGGTAACTGCTCAACGACCGACCAAAGGACTTTCGATTCCATTTGGTCGAACACATATATAGCATGTACTCGTATATTAAACGAGCACATATATAGCATGTACTCGGTGGGTCTTTGGCAGCATTGGGAATCGAACCCCACCCTTCCGGATGGAAGGCCGATATCCTAACCATTGGCTACCACGGTTTGGGTTCTGAAAGATATATAATTCCATTGATATTGTAAATTATATATTTTTGAAATTTTTATTATTGAACATACTTTTTAAGTAATTAAAGAACCAAAACGATGGTAATTAAGATTTGATATTTCAAATCATGGACACAAAACAAAGAATGACGTTGACAAATCTATTTCTTCTTAATTCTAATATAACTTTGTTAGGTTTAATTAATTTTTTATAAATAATTCTGTTTAATCGTTTTTCCAAAATTTTCTTCTCTTATATTTTCGTCTGCTTATGATATTTCAGCAAATACTGACAATTACTGTGTAAAACAAGATGGCGCTAAATCAGTTCGCAAACTAAATTAAGATTAACCAGTTCCAATTTATTTAAATTGTGAATTGCCACAGCGATAAAGTTTATTCGAGACTTAAATGCATTCAAAAATCCAGTACGAATGGAGTATTAGATTTTTAAAAAATAAGATACTCAAGTTAAATTTATTCTCTGATTTCGCATGAATATTTTATAATCACGTAACAAAAACTATAAAAAATAAGTTCTTATATGACATTTCAGTTTTTCTTAACCATGCTCTATTGCCTTACTTTTCATTTATTTTTCTCATCGCGAAAATTGGGGGAAAAAACTGTTAGAAATAAAATACTTAAATATAATTAAATAACTAGAGAAGTTTAAATAGAGAGAAATGTGTTATAAATTATACAAAAAATTCCAAATTTATATTTTCTGTGTATTATAAAATTCCGAAATATTTTTTATTCAGATCTTTTTTAATAAAAAACAAATTTTAAAGCAGAAAAGACATGTTTTTATGTTTTACTAAAAATTGTAATTTTTCTGTTTGTTTTGCGTGTTGCATAAAACTATAAAAGGACAAAATGCATTTTTGAAAACTTTCTTAACTCTATGAAAGAGCTATTTTAATTTAATAATTATTATAAAATTAAAAAATATGAAAGAGATATTTTAATTTTATAATCAAAACAACCAATAGCTTTCCGTTTTGCAGTCGCAAATCTAGCTGAACAGACACTTTTTCGAAACAGCAAATGAAATGCAGATAGAAAAAATTAGTAATGTTAATTGTAACATGTTTGATTTTGAAGGAATAACTGTTGACATGGTCTAAAATTTTTGATAAAGGTAAAAAATTGCATTCAGTGATATTTTGTTTGGAATTGTTATTGCCATTTGGCGACCTTATCGATTGCATCGGTTGAATGGAATAGTACTGAATAACATGTTGGCAAATCTTTAGAATACTTTTTCTGTTTACTGCATATAAATGTCAATAAGAGCAAAATTTGGAAATGACAGCTTCTGATCATAGAAGGATTGCTAAGGATTTATAATTGTTGCCAGTACTTCTTTTTCTCAAAAAGAGAGAGAGAGATTCATTTCAAATATTGACCTGAGGATTTAATTGCTGTTTGAAACTACAAACCTGTATTGTTATTTTTTGAAACTTTTAATTAATTTCAGGCATATTTTTTAATAATAATATTGTATGCAAGTAACTTTTTATAAATATAAAAATATTATTATAAAATTTGAATGCAGTTTTATTGACAAAACTTTACTGCTCATACCCGACAAATTATTAGGATTACGGAAACCTAATGAGGAAAATCGATTCTCGTCCGTCTTTCTACTTTCGTATTCTGATTAGTTCTCGTGATTGAAAAATGACACAGCAAGTAAGTGATCTTTGATCTAACAAGGTCTATAAAAAGTTAAGCTTCTAATTGTCCTTTATTGATGTGAAAGCTTGTGTTACCAATCTAAATGATGACGTATTGCTTCATAATAGTTTAAAATGACGATAGAGCTATCTGTAATTAATGGCTTTTGTCAGAAAAAATAGGTTTCTGGAAATATATTTAAGCACCACTGGGAAGTTCTGACATACAGGATTATCAAAAACGACTAATCGGATTTTGGATAAATATTTTTCACAAAATTTTGTATAGGAAATGGTGAATGGTTTACTATATGAAAAACACATTTTTGAGTTTCTTACAAATCATTACATATGTTTTATGTGTTCTCCTCATGTTACATGGTAAACAAATGCAGTAGACAATATAATCCATGCAAGTCTCGACATGTCCTTGTCAATGTTCACTGGCGCACTAGTGATGTGATATTTGAATACAATGAATGCTTCTGACAACATGTTAAGTAAACATTGTCTTTCACGTATAACTCCAAAAATTTCAAAATGTAATGTTTGGAGATTTTAGGAATCACATATATAGAGTGTGAGACACTAATTGGTTCTTGAGATTAGTCTCTATTTTGCATATTTCTATTGCTTTGGCTTCTAATGAAACATAATCGATGCGACAGTGACATAAATAAAACTTTCGACTAAGCTCATTTCATTAGATATTAGTACAAATAGGTTGGCATTATATATTTAAATATGTAAGTTATCAAACTCTTATCAATCATTTACACTTACTCTTATAAAAGAACATTTCTAAAGAAAATCATTAGCCAAGCTTCTCAAATCTAAAATATTTATACATCATATACATATGATATCAATGAAAAATAATAAATTTATTACTTAATAAACCAAAAGTGTATTACTTAAACTTGTCCATTAGCTGGATTAAGGATTAATATGCTTCTTGAAAATACATTTCAAATAAAAACTATAAATCAATATTTATTTAAAGTGAGTAATGCATCTAATCAAATGATGAAACAACTGAATCAAAAAGATATATATTATCAGACTAAGATAACTCTGCAACTTAATTACATCAGGAATTAATAAAAATGAAGAATAATTTATGATGCTTTCCATTGTTATCACAATCCATTAATATCGTTCAACAACAAATAAAACAATTAATCTTAATCATCATAAATTTCTCTTCAAATATAATTATGTATCATTTGCTGACGGAAACAAGTTGGTCAAGAAAACCCCAATCTTCCATTAAATAATTGCGCAGTTTGTGATGTTCTCTAAATCCATGAATCATTTGTATTTTCCCAAATATTGGATTGTAATTTTGATTGGAAAAGCCTGACTTTTAAATTATGCAAATTTTAATAACTCTGAAATGGAAAAAATTACTTTTTATTAAAGAAAAATTAATGAAAAGAATTTTTAAAAAATGAAATTTGTATTCTCATACAGATTTCTACTATTTCAAAAAATTTTTATCATAAGAATTTACACAATGCTAGGATAATTTTGCTTTTGATTAATTGTTTTTAGCTAAATTATCCCGAATTTTAAAGCTACGAAAATTTTATTTTATAAAATTAAAAAATGTATTTTTTAAATGAATTCACTAAAGTTATAAAAGCAGAAAACTGGCTATTAAAAAATTTGCCTGGTTATCTAATGAATAGAAGCTAGTAATAAATGATATTATATGAAATATTCATATGCAATATGTTTATATATGGGAACCTTTCCTATTTAAGTATAATCATATTATTATCTACAACTTTATATATGTTTATATATAAAGTTGTAGATAATAACATTTGCTTAAAAACAGAGCATTTAGCTCTATTTTTATGTATTTTATTTTTGTACATTTTTATGAATCCCTAAAATGCATTAAATTCCAATTATGGATATGTTGGAGGAGATTCAATTAATATTGATTATCTCTACAACACTTGTAGTTAAAAAATTCCCTTATACTAAGTTAGGATTACTTAAAAAAATCTCAAGAAATTTTGCAAACGATTTTTTAATTTTTGATTTAGAAAATATTGAAAAAAATATTAATTAAGTAATATCTACATAATATTAAAAAATAAAAATTAGTAAATATTTAAATAAGAGATTTTGAATATCTTAAAAAATATTTTTATATATTTTCATCGTTTTTCTTCAAATAAAAAGTTGAAACAGCAGATATTTTCTCAGTTTGAGATCGATTCTGAATTTAAATTTAAAAATATCTCGCAACGAAAGGTAAAAAGGTTTTGGCAACATATTATTATGTATAAATCGAAAAATCGTTTGAAAAAATTAAAATATTTTCCTCAATAGAAGAATTAGAAAAATAAGCTACAATTTTGTTCAACAATGGCTGAGATCAAAACCAGGTTCTTTCGCTCTGATGAGAATTGCCATATACCACTAGGTTACAGTGAACCTCATGATAGGGTATAACTGTCTCATTAAATTGATACTAAAATTAAATATGTTCGTAAGCTACAGATGATATAAAAGTAGCATAATGTGAATAAATTAACAATAAATTTTTTATTTAACTAATGTTATTAAACGCTATTTTACATTAAACTTATGTTTGTTGTTTTTATGATACTTTTGATATGCGAAAACACCTAATGAATATAGTAATTTTTAAATGATGCAGCCCTCCGATTTCTTCTGTTTTCACAATATGGACCTCGAAATAAAATAATTGCTTACCCCCCTGCATTAAGTAAATATGACAGGTGCTTTGAGGCAGTGTACTAGAATACAAGGCCATGTTTTAAATGTTTTACATTTGATTAAAGGATTAAACAATCCCCAGATGTAAAGAGTTAATTTATTATTACAATAATTTTTATAAAACTAGTTAGCGAATTGCAGTTTCCAGTTCTTTTATATATTGGGTTGTTCGGAAAGCTATTTCGTTTTTCCTAAATGGATCAGCTTTTTGCTGGTAAAAACCAACCACTTTATGGCTGTGGAATCGTGCTACTACCAGAAAGATGGTAAAAGCTATTGGACTAGAATAGGCAATGTGCAATGCACAATACAATATTTATTTGCTGTACGTTTTTCATTTTCATGAAAAACGAAATGACTTTCCGAACAACCCAATATAACGGCGGTCACTGGATGACTAACCTTTCGCCACAACAAGGTCAGAAACTGCTACTCATTTGTCGTTGCCCGGTGGGCATTTATGAACCAAGTCAGGCGAGTAGCATTACCCACGGCGCCACATTCATACATCGTCTTAGAAGAAAGGACAGAAAAACACAGAGATAAAGTAACTTCAATGCCCGAACCGGGATTCGAACTCGGGACTCACAGCTCAGAAGTCAGGAACGCTAACAACTCAGCCAGCTGTCGGCTGAAGTTTCAAGTAGAAAACTTGTACCTAGCTTTAAGTAAAATTGAGATTTGGAAAAATAACATTTACTACTTTTAATATTGATTAGTAACATTAATCCTGATTAAAGATATTTAGCATTTATTTGTGCTTTTGTTCTAGATATATTTTTGCATCAAATAATGAGGTTCTACGAATAGGTCAGCTATAAAACAATTAAATGTGGCTTAAAACTCTTGAAAATTCCCTTTATTTAAGAAGTCATTAAATATTGAAATCGGGACTTCTTTCATCGGCGTTTCAATGTACTTTCGATCACCGGCCTATTGGGAAAAACGTAAACACGTAGTAGGCATAGGTAATGATTTCAAAAAGGAGAGAATAACCACACATCTCCGTTTTCAAAACAAGCTAACAGAAAGTTGTTACATCGCTTAATCTAATTACATCTCGGAATAAAATATTCTACTGTGAATTCAAATCAGCAATAATAACGGTTTAAACTAATTACAAGAGAGGTAATCAAAATTTCGAAATAAAATAGTCCCTCTTTTAAGTTAGCAAACATCCTTATGTAAGTTTCATTCCATTCCAGGTAGCCATTTTCACTTCAATCCGATGACCAAACAGATTAAGGATCTTAAATGTATAATATTAATTACATATTTATATCGATAATTTTTTATTTTTACATTCTGACATAATGATATTAATTAATAACTTCTTTTGTTTGTCTAGAATGTTATACTTTGGCTACAACTTGATCAATAGACAGTTTGAACACTTTGAGAATAGACATTATGCATACCCGAAAACCTTCATCGTTGCAAGACAAGGTCACTCATTAAAAAAATGAATAATATCATTGAAAATGAGACACAAATAGGAATCGTTTATCTTCATTAACGCAAATTCTTCTGAATATATTGTGTGAATAATTTGTTAAAGGTATTTGTAACATTTAGACTCTTAAGTGTATTCAATATCCGATTCGAGAAATCTTTAAGAATTTGAGAAAAGAGCATTAACTTATTGAGAAAAGAATTCTTTCAACACAGTTTCTTTTAAAATTTACTTCTAATGATTGATTTTGTAAAATTTTGAATTTCAATAGTTATAATTATATTTTAATAAAATTGTTAAATTCTTATATTTATTCATTTTTTCCTAAGTTATAATCATAAAAGAGAATAGTAAGTAATTAAATGAGTTACACATTGATAAAACCATTCTTGGATCCTTAAAATAGTTGCAAATTTTGTTTAAAAAAACAAGAAAAAAAGAAATGAAATGAAATGCTCTATTAAATACAAAAGGAAAATACTGATTGTTTTTTTAGATACATATGCATTTTTAGATGCATTTTCATAGATGTTTTCAAACGTAGGATTTTTATTGAAAAGATGATTTAAGAAAGTAAAAGATATATTATATTTAACTGTGTGTGTTATTTATATGCAATCTAAATGTATATAACATTTAGAATCTAAACATTTTTCATCGTTTTCAGAAACATTTGTAGGTGTTAATTTAATCCTATTTTGAGCAATTACGTTTACTTTTAGAAAGAAGTAATTCAAAAATCTTTCGTAATTTAATGGAAAAGAAATTAGAAGAATGCGTAACCAAAATCACAGCACATGATTCTCAATTCATCCATCTATTAAAAGCAACTGTAAATTAGCATTAATTTTTTATTCCGTTTGTCGAACATTCTGTAAACTGTAAAATTTAATGATTAAAATAAATAATTAGAGAAAAATCACATTAAAAATGTGACTATTTCTTTAAAACCTCTGATTAAAAATGCTATGAAGAATGTGTCAGTATTGATTGCTTATCGAATTTCTTTTAAGAAATGAGTTTAAACACTCAAGGTTCCTTTCTTTTTAAACTTACTTTTGAAAGAAAATTAAAGATAGCATTATTTCCACAAAGATAGAAAGGAGAGTGTCATTAACACGATTATTGAAAGTTTAATGATATTTTCATTATTCGGGCTGTTTTTTAGTAATTTTGTAAAAGTAAACACAAATCCGAAATGATGCGGTGTATAACAGGTGGTTGCTGTGATGAAATATTTAAAGGTCACGTGTTTTTGATAAACTTTGATTCCGTGTTATGGACTGCCTAGCGATATAAGCTGGTTATGTACAAAACCATCCCCCGTTGTTCAACAATGAATGGAATTGAACCCGATGACATTTTATTATGAAGAGCGTTGTCCTGTTGTTGTTGTTGTTCCTTATTCCACTTGATCTAGTACAATCTAGACCAAGTCCAGTAGATCGTTCGCCCAGAGAAAGTCCCGAACCAGCGCAGGGTTTTCAAAAAGATCTCTCTTCTCCAAACCCAGACAGGAGAGCAGATGGTCCGGAGAAGCTTGGTGGAAATTATACCTGAGGTACACAGGGAACATTTTCTGACCCTGAACGAATGTAAGGGTGCGAGTATGTCCAGTAATGAGCCTGGTAATGGTGGTTTGCAGTTTCCTATTGCCCTTCAGCGCCAGGGCAGCCCCAGGATGGTTTTGTTCGTACCAGTCATGAGTAAGTGGGATCCTCCAAGTCTTGCTGTTTTCGAATTTGACCTTTGAGAAAATTTCACTAAACGTAATTAGTCCACCATTTCCAGTTGTTTCAGCAGAGCCCTCCTTAGCCAATTCATCGGCCAAGTCATTGAAGTGGAGGTCCACATGGGAGGGAATCCACTGTAGATGAATGTCATTATGTGAAGAGTAACTCTTAAGTTTGTTTACAATGTCCATGCCGTTGTCCTACTATTAAGATGATGTTGTTGTTGCACCAACATGCTTCCTAGTACCCAACTCTGAGTTGGGCTCTACTAGTTAGAGAGAAGCAGCCGGGTGGAGTCTGCGTGATTTTGAAGCAAGGACGAAGAAGAAGATCCGCAATACTTGGCCTGCCACCCCATATCATTTCACTTGGAGGACATTGCGACCACACCCAGTTTTAACGCTCCCTAGCCACTTTTAGTGAAGACGACCGATCTTTGGTTAAACCAGGATTCGAACTCTATACCTTCCGATAATAAGAAACGATGCCCTAACCTACCAGGCCACCACGACCCTATTATTAAGATATGGAGAAGTAACTAGTAAATTTATTGAAATTTCACAGCTAGACAAAAGGAATCAGGTTTTCGTCAAAAAAAGGAGTTATAGAATCATTGTGACTTAATAGTCCACTTTGGAGTAAGTGTCCTTAATTCAATCTTAGCCATTTTTTAATAACAGGATATGGACACTGCATTTCGGCTTTCTGCATAAATGTTTTTTGAGAATTGTGCTAGGGAATTTTCCTGGCTCTCGTCCTTGTGACGTCGGAATATGGCTTACTTTCTATGACAAGTCCTACCGTTAACGTTTTGGATGTTCAAAAGGACTTATTGTGAGTTACTAGGCCATCTGCTGAGCGGAATCAAAAATATTTTAAGGGAATAAACAACAAAAGATCATTAAAAAATCCTAAGAAAGTTTATTAATATATCTTTATTAACTCAGGGTGAGAATTGTAAATTGTATTATACTTCTGAAAGACAAATGTACATAATATCAAAGTCAATATTTTCATTTAACGAAAAATTTAGGTTTGTTTTTATTGTTCAATTATAGCATCGTTACTTTTTTCAGATCAAGTTTAAGATTTTTCAAAATTTAATTTTGTATTTTTCTATATAAATGCAAAAGAAAAAAGATAGTCATGTATATTGAACCTTTCTTTACAAGTTAATAATACAAAATTTAACACCAAAAAAGAATGCGCTATCTCAAGCTCTTTATAATCCTACCGTTTTTCTGTTTTCAATTTCCCACAATTTAGCAATATGTACTTTAAGATTTCATCATAAATATGGATGCATTTAGCGGTTTCTAATTAACTTCATCGACTTATCAAACCAAGAAATGACCAGGCTTGAAATAGCATGAAATAGCCAACTAAGCAAATTCTCATTGAATTTTACATGTTAAAATGGAAGATTCTTGACAAAGACATGATAATTATCTTCCCAAAAATGGCATCTAAAATACATATTGAATCTTGAGTGTCTTTTAACAATGAATGGTATTTATGAAATCTCTGACATATTTTAGTATTTAGTAATTTATAAACTAACAGAAAAATTTTTGATTTCAAGACATTGATAGTTAGACAGATTTAAAATGTTGTAGGATCTGGATTGATAGACTTCGACGTGTCTACTTTTCATCTCTTGAAGCACAAACCAATAATTAATAAAGTCTCCAACTCCCAATCGGAAAACGGCTCCACTTTCGAATTCCAGTGGCGCGAATTTTGGGACATATTCGACGACAGCGCTACTGAGCGGAAAACTCTAAGTACTACACCAGAATACATCATTACTTTTTCATTTAAAAGTAAAGTTCATTTTATTTAATAAAATGTTTCTTTTTTATCGTAATTGGATAATTTTATGTTTAATTTGAAAAGAATTTTTAGTACAACATCCAAATGTATAGTCTTTTTAAACTTAAAACTGCTGGCAAATCCCCAAGAATCATATTCATGTGAAACATAGAATATATTGGTATAAAATATTTTTCAATTTCTATGAAAAGCAAAGAAATATTGTTACCAAAAATGAAAACTAAATTCTTCTTAAAAATTATATAAATTTCTCATCAATTTTAATATTTTATTCAAAGTGCGATTTCATTTCCTTATAAGTTATAAATTATAATTTCAAAATAACACATTTTGGAATTTAGAAAAATTAATTATTCATTTTTAATATATTTTACAGAAAATTAAATAAATCTAATAACGGAAATTCATTATTACCAAAAAATAAAGAACAATGTTATCCAATTAAAATTTAGATTAACATAGTTCTCCACCATTTGGTTTTATTTACACACACATAAAATAAATAAAAGAAATTATTTGCAAAAGCATACATACAAAATAATAATAAGAAAAAGAAACAAGCCTAATTATTTAAAAAAAATTAAATATGAAATAATCTAGAATTTAAAACGTTTGATTAATAATAAATAAGAAACGCAAGCATTCTTAACAAAATAAATTATTAAAAGTTCTGCACTTATATATGTACATAACAAATAAGATTTGAAATATTACATTCATATGATACATTACATTTAGAATAATTTTAATCATTTAACCAAAAATAATATTAAATAAAAGTTTCTTCCAAGTACTCCTTATTTTAAGAATCGTTTTAAATAATAAGCCATTATACTTCATACATATGGAAAGGGTAAAAATATCCTTTTAAGAAAGTGTGAATAGGACACTTAACAAATCACTTCAATCGAAACTTTCTGAGAAATTTTAAAATAAATAATTATGTTTTATACGTTAATAGCATATTAAATCCTTATAATAAACAACTCATGAAGTAAGTGGTTAATATTCTTTAACTAAATTAAAATTTATGAAGGGTTAAAAGTAAAATTCGAACACATACTTTGGGTACCATAAAAAGCGTTTCCAATTTACCATCTATCTTTTTTAATTCTTCTCTGTTATGTATAGATACAATTGAGAACACTGTAATGCACTAAGTTCTTGGCATTTTTATCAGATAAGTATAAAAAATTATTAAAATTTCTCTCAATTTTAATTTAAAATAAAGATTCTACCACAAGCGCTTAAAACACTGAAATTTTCTCCTAAAATGTTTTAAATATAGACGTGTAAGAATTCCTCTGGAGAGAACTGTTTAAATATAAGTATGTTAGTATAATTTAGTGATAAATGCATATATTATGAAAGAAGATAATCTGTCATTATATACATTATATACGTACATAAAGCTTTTGTACATTCCACACCACGTGAAAAATATCGTAACAGCATAAAGTTGTAAGATTTTTTTTATATTCACAGCATATCATTGCCTTTCAAGAGGAATTTTCTTAGATAATGGGTCATATTTTTGGGTGACACTAGGAAAAACCTGAAAAATTCCAAAGGTTCATTCCAACAGGTATGCAGGCTGATAGAAAAATATAAACCCACTACCCGAGCGTATGGGTTTCGTAGTAAAACAGAAATCTTCGGAGAGGAAGGTCACGTGTTCAATCCCAGTCTTTGTTGAATAACAAAAGATGTATGTTCTGTTTCGACCTTTTGAATGTACTTCTATCGAGGCGAGTGCTTGAAAATTTTCTAAGTTGTGATACATGGATAGGTAAAATTTATGATTATTCCACCCATTTGATAAAAACAAGGTACGTCCAAATACCTCAAAACTATTTTTTGGACATTAGCTGACCCTCCTAACATGCAAAGAAACACTTCGCAATTTCTTCAGCAATAGTTGGGATTGAACCCACTACCTTCCACTGCAAAGAGTGCAATAATTTGGACCAGTTCTAGAGAACAGTAAACCTGAAAGGAAAATTAAGATGTCAAGTTGTAAGCACATCTAGAACCATCAAAACATTAATTTAAAATAAAAGAGAGGTAAAATTGGATTTTACCAAAAACAGTAAAAATATTATTAACATTCTTGCATACCATTATCCCTTTGTACAATAAACTTTTTTTCAATCCTATGCCAATAATATCAAAATTCGAATTTAAAAATAAATTCACATTTGCATAATATACCTAATTTCTTATCAAGCATATTATATAATATTACATGATAAAAAAAATCTGCTTTTCCATTTCGAACGATATAAATTTAAGTCTTATTTATGACCGGTCTCAGAAACAAGAGAGAAATCAGTTAGACATAAATCCCAAATTTTGAAATTCAGGACAGGGTGGAGTTGCCTTTAGATATACTTCGGATTATCAAATAAAAGATTTCGGTTATTCCTGCAAAATCATAAATTTCCTTTACGTTTAGTAATCTGCGAAACCTGTTGATTTCAATAGATACATGCTGAAGGTTATCTGCCATTGCACATATTAAAAACCTAAGCATGGGAAAAATTTTCTGCAGACACTGTTTTCTTTCTTTCGTTTGAAAATATTTAACTTATAAGCTATGAATCAAAGTAAATTCTTTGAAATAATAAGAGTAATGCTTAAAACTTCCATCGTAAACGTTAAACACAAACCGCAAGGCATATATGTCACAATTTTTTTAATTCTAATTTATTTATTATTTTAATTCAAACAGAGGCATTCTATTGTTAAAGGTATAAAAAGGAGAAACAATATATGAAACCTGATTTACTTCAAAACATTGCAGTTGTTTTGATTTGATTGACAGTTTTTTGAAAAATTAAAAATACAACAGATTAAAATCCATAAAAGAGGCAAATTCTCTCATATTTTGATTCTGATTAAAATTCTATGAAAATTCTAGAAATTTGCATGCCATGAATTTTATTAGCCATACATATCAAAAAATAGACAAAATTAAGAATAAGTAATAAAAAAACAATAGAAAGTATTATGAGATATAATCGCGAATATTAAAAATAAAAAAGAGGAAAGTAACTCCCTAAATGGCAACATTATTTAAGAGCAACAACTTCGAAAATGCAACCAAATTTTTTTTTAAAATTTAACAGTAAAAAAGAATTAAAAATTAGAATTAATCTGAATTTTTCAGTTAAATAAAAAATTCCTTAATAATGAGGCCATCATTATTAAATGCTTTTCTAATTTAAATTATGTATTTATTAAAAGCATATTCCATTACGAATTGTAACAGCAATTAATCACTGAAAATGATCTAAGTGTTTTGAATAATCCCGAGTTACATTTGCCTAAAAAGTTTCGTAATGAAATGTATAGGATTATATATAGCGTACTTTAATTTGCAAATTAGTTAATTTAGAAATTTTTGTTCTTTGTTTTTTTTATTTTATTCTTTTGTAGTTAAATGGTCCATCGTTATATTCATTCCTATATAATATGTATATCTATATGAACTGTTATTTTGATTTTATAAGCAAACATGCAAATTTCTGCACAAAAATTAATTTAATTAGAAACATTTTAAATAATAATTTCAATTTGAAAAATAACTACTATGAAATTTTTAAATATGTTCAATGATCTTACGCATCTTTTCTGTTTTTAAATTCCTTTAAATGATATGAAACATGTTTCTGATTTTCAAATGAATTTAAATGGTTTCAAATATTTTTCCGATTTTTAAATGTCCTTCAATGACTTACATATAACAGTTTTTTGAGTAATTTTCTCAACTGAGTCAGGATTGGTTCGCTTAAAATTAAGGCTGCGGCTTTTTCCAGAGTCGATGATTTTCATCTTGTTATCTTCTTGAACATCTTTTCTTTTTCTGATGAATTAGGAATCGAAGTCATTCGTTAAGAATATTAAATTTCTAAAACTATTTATTCGTAAAGATGGAGTATTTTGTAGTAAAAAATTTTTATTCATTTAATTAAAGTTAAATCCCAATCAAATTTATGAATGAAAAAAAAGAAAAGTTTTTGCAACTCTATATGTATGAACAGACAATGTAAATGCTTCCAGTCTAAGAAATTAGAATAGAACTTCCAATGAAAAAAATTATTGGTTATTTTGATGTTGTAAATAACCAATTAAATGCAGCTTTTCGGTATCGAAACAAGTGCTGATTCACTTCGAAAAAAATGCAAGAATATATTTCTCCAGGAGTAAAACTTAACCATTTCTGATTGGTTGCACCGAAACGATCCATAAACCAATTAACATCCAGAGAATTTCTTCACTTCTGCCTGCTTTTAAAATGCGAAATAAAAGGTCCTACAGTGTCATTCAACCCATATACAAAACGTCATAACATTTGACTAAAAGTGTTTGGATCATTTTGTTACGTGCAAATCTGGTTTCAAAAATTTCGAAAAACGAATGCATATTAAAATGTATGTACGGATATAAGCATACACATTAAAGCAGATATAAGGATGTGCATAATTAACCGGATATAATTATCGAAAATATTTAATTAAATTTTAAAATAAAAAAAGAAATTATATCACTTCTCAATAGACTTTTAGAATATTATAGAGACCCTCAATTCAATCCTTTATTTATTCATAAGTGATTCCCCTGAACTCTAATGGAAATCGACTTTCAATAGACCCCTCTGGGAATCTTAAACCCTTTTTAAATTTCGATTTACCTTTAAAAAGTTTATTTGGATATGGTTAGAAATCCCTGATACACAGGTTAGTATTAAATACTTCTATTTCCATAGAAATATTTTACCGCATATATAACATTTTAACGACAAGTAATGCAAATATTCACATTTTAAATTTAAGAAAACGTTCGCTTTAAGAACAATATGTGCTGTAACAGAATACACTTGTAATGGTGTTTCGCAGACGATTTTACAAATAATGCAGGGGCTTCCGGCAACTCTTTTGACATAAATGCAAATGATCAACAATCGCTAACAGAATTGCGAGTTCTATCAATGAAAAGTAGAATTTAATCAATCAAAAATGCAATTAAAATTTCGTTTAATCAATGTTGTATCGAATTAAGAAAGCTTTGATGTAAAACATTTTTGTCACTAATAATTAAGTATTTAATTATGAATCATGAGTCAAAATTAGTTATAATTAAATATTTTATTTCATGAATCGATTTTCGTGTCAAAATTACTTTTATGGAACAATTTCGTGTATTCGCATTAAGACATAATTAATTACAATTAGGATTAATTCATAATAACTAATTATGTATCACAGTTGTAATTATTTATGACTCGCAATTTTACTTAATAGAATTAAATTTATTTTCAATAATTGGGGACTTTTCTTGCTCATTTAAATGATTAATTCAATTATAATTAAATTTTTATCGCTGTAGAAATCATTCTTCTTCATAAAGTATCAGTCTAAGTTAGAATCTTGGTAAATTTTCAAAAGCATATTTTTTCAAAAACTTGTAAAATTTAAGAAATTGATTGGCAACATTTTTGACTGTGTGTGAATTATATTACTTCCGTTAATTTACGATCAAATAAATGATTAAATTCTATTTTATCAAAAAATAATCCTGACTAAATTTTTAAAAAATTCTAAAGAAAAAATTGTTACTTGAATTTAACATTGAATAAAATATTGAATTTATTTCTCTATTTTTAATTTTTCATATTTTTAAATAAATATAATTTCAAGTTTCCTTTTCATGAAGTTTGTAATGAATTAGAAGTCATTTATATTTGTTATTTAAATTTTTAAGAAGCATGTTATTAATGTTTTTTTAATACATTAATATTTGAATAGTTTTATAAAAAAACTTTAAATCAAAGTAAAATTTTGAAATATTAAAAATGCCATGTGCAAAACAGCTTGAATAGTTTTGACTGCATAAATTTATACAAAAGTTTCACTTTTCTCATAGAAATAGAATAATAAAATAAACCAACTCTAGATTTTCTTTAATATATAATCCATAATCATATTTAACTTTGTTAGTAAATAAAATTTGATGACTTAGAGAAGCAAATCCAAATAATTTTTAAAAAATATTTCGATCAAAGAAAGTTCTTGTTTATCTAAGCCTTATAAAAATGACTCTAAAACACTAAAAAATAATTCATCTATTTTCCTGTTGTAGTAATTTGTAATGTAGCCATTTTTATAATGTTGGATTTATTTCCACCATTATTTTGCAAAAATTTCCAAACATTGAAGTATCGGAAAAAAATTTTAAAAATCGGAAAAAAAGTTTCTAAAATTCGGAATCTTCCAGAAAAAAAAAACAATAATAGAGATATAAACACATCAATATTCCAAAGTTTTCATGACAGACTTCTGTAAATTACGAGATATTGAAAAATAGGGAAACAAGAAATTACAATTGTAGCGTTAGGGTACTTAGAAAAAATAAAAATATTCTACTTAAAAAAACAAATTAAAAATAAACTTTTATATCGCAACTAAATATAATTTGCTTAATTTATAAAGTCATTTTATAAATTTATTACAAAACCCGCCGGAATTTAATTAAATTTGTTTAGGAACATAATTTGTATGTAATTATTTCCTTAAATACTTTAATAAAATTGATTTAATTTACTTATATGCTTAAGTGCTTTGAATTTTAAATATTTTTGGGAAATTGAGGTGATATTTTTTATTATTTTACTCTTCGGATGTACATTTCAGCTCATATTCCTACCAAATGAACCTACAAAATATAGCCTTTTAACTTTGAAGAAATGTTAAACTTGTGTTAGAATCCTTTTTTTATAACTAGCACTCTACTCCAGCAGAAGATCAATGACTATACAAAACTTCAACGTATATAAATGCTTTGCAAGGTGATCGATCTTCTATGGAGTATCGAACCCGTCACCTTCTGGACACAAGAAGGACAACTTTACTCAGCTAAGCAAAGGCAACTTCATTTATTTTGTTAAGCACTTTGTATGTATACGATTATTTTTTTAAATTAATTTTAAAAGCAGTTTCAAAAATGTCTGACACATTTTGAAATTATATAATTCATATAAGCACTCTGAAAATATATAAAAATCAATGTTCTTTATTATTAGAATAACTCTATATTTTTTTTACGGTATGAAAGTTTTCAAATACGATTTTTTCCCGATATTTAATTGATCATTCCGACAATTTAACTATCGTAAAATTAACACTAATCAATATTTTTTATAAATATCATCGTTATTAATTCTATTTCCTTTTTTCAGTTCGAATTTTTTTATTTTCGTTTGCGTCAACTATTTCACAAAAAAACAAGCTTAGACTTTATTGCTTGAGAACACAAAACATATGGTATAATATCATAGAATTTTTCTCTTGGAGTATTTGTGAAACAGGTTTCTTGAAAAAGGAAAATTTCGATCATTGGTAATCAAAAGGCTAAGATTATAATAGCCGACAAATTTTGCCTGTACGTGGCGGCGTCTTCATACATTAAAAAATTTTATAAAACGTTTTTAATCTATTTAATTACTAAAATTATTAATTTAAATCTATTTTTATTATTTAATAGAATATGTCAGATATTTTGTATGAATCCAGTATATTTCTGCTCTCAAAAAGGTTCATAAATTATGATGATAACGCTGATATGTTTTAAGGAATTTATTCCAACTATAACATCTGTTGTTTATAATATCGTTGAAGTGTAATTATTTTAAGTAAAATTATTCAACCAATTTATAATATTTTATTTAAATAATCTTCACTTCCTGTATTAACAATTGCGAAAAAGTTGTGGTAAAGTGAACGAAGTCAAAATAAGCAACTTGAGAAAGCTACAAAACTACCACGTTCCATTCAGGGACGTTATGACGCATGAAAGATTAACAAGCAAAAGAACATTATCTTTATTCGAAAAAAATGGCATTTGTGTCTTTATTGGGCCAAAATGTATGTAATTACACATGGCATACGATCTTGAATTTGGGCGTTACCGTTATTAAAGAAAGGGAATTTCCAACTTGTGGGTGAATAATTTGGTTGTATCTTTTGTATACATAGGTAAGGAGAATTAATCTCATATGCTCGTGACGTCAGCGATGGTGATTAGCAAATAAAAAAGAATTCGCTTTTTAATATTTACAATAAATCACTCCCACTAATCAAGAAATGGCATTCACACACACACTACCATTATTTAATTGAAATACTTAAGCTATAGAATTAACTGAAAGACGTTATCACAAATAATTACTTATTCAATTAACGTTAACTCTGCTTGATATTCATTTATATTTTTTCCTGTTGCTATTTTTTAAATTATTCTTTCTGTTATTTTAATATTATTTATAAATACTATTCGTTTTATACAGTGAATATTACAATAAAAAAAGGAAAATTAATTAAGCGAAAACTAGATAGGAAAATTAATTAAATACAATGTTAAATACTACAAATGTGCAAAATGAGATTGATAGCATAATGAATTTGGATTTGAATTTATGACTGGCTTTATTTATAGCTTAATTATGCGATTATTAAATGAATATTTTCTAAAAAACATTATATTTCGATATATCTTATTAAATGCATGAAATATAATTTGTTTTACTATTTTCTTAACAATATGCAAAAAAACAAATGTTACAATTTTTAAAAAAAAATTTTTTTTTTTAAATTTTATTTTAAGAAAATTGTAAAATTAATTTCGGCATCTTTAAATGATTTTAAAGTAAATGAAGTTATATTAAGAATTATAATGAATTTTATAAACTAAAAATGTAACTTATCTTTAAAATGTTTTTTCCATTAGTTACTGGTTGATATTAAATAATTAAGCAAAATCTATTCAACAATCAAAATAACTTTTTCAATTATTTAATAATTGATATTTTTACCAAAAATATTGGTTTTTAAGATTCATAATAGCGTTACACAATTATTGATTTAGAAATCGTGTTACAAAAAAAATCCATCATTTTTTACACATAATCATCTTTATTAATACACAACATGAAATATTGACCAATATCGTAAGTGCTAATGCTAATAAGTTCGACTTCAAGAACATTGATTGATTGATCAATCTTATCAATTTATATTTTAATACTCGTTTCTCAGCAATACTCGTTTAACAATTTGTGATGCATTTTATTCCTTTATAAGTATTAACATTTCTGAATCAGTTGTTCATGAATATTCAGAATCAATTCTTGAATTAAATATTTTTATTTCTTACATTTTACTAAATTTTTTGTTATCTAAAATTTATAATGCTATACCTAATTTAACATATCTGTAAAATTTTAATTGTTGCAAATTAATGCTTTAATAATATTCAGTTAGGTTTTAATTGACAAGACAAAATGAACACTGGTTCATTCTAAATATATACCATAACTTCCATCTATAGTGTATAAAATTTAGTCACACTGAGAAGAATTTTTCTTTCACATTCATCTCATGTCAGAGAATAATATATATATTCCTCAGATTTTCTCTCTATATTCTTTCGTTTTATATTTCATTCTCAGAAATCAAATCTGTATTATACATTTCAAAATAATACAAAATATATATCAGATAAGGTATAATGTTATAATAATTGGCACAGATTCCGTATAATTCAGGATGCCAAGTTCTTAGTTAGGTGATTTTTTGGAGGATTTTTTTATGTATCCGACAACCTGATTTTTATTACATCATAGAGATTTAGACATAAAAGAGTTATGCGGTAAATTCTATTTTGGCAACCCTAGTACTTAAATCATCGCGCTCGTCACAATACGTCATCTTGGCAACATTTCTTCATCGCCAAAAAAATTTAGAATTTGGTATGCAGGATTATACGACATCTATGCCCAATAATTTCTGCTTCAATACAAATTTAGAATTTACCACAAAATGTATTTATCAACAAATCCTTAAAATGATTAGTGAAAAATATTATTTTTATGACTCCGCATCATGAACCATGAAAACTGAGAATTATTAGTACTTTAAAGGATTGGATATGTCTAGAAACATTTATGTAAATTATGATGAATATTGACATTAATTATGATTTATAGTTATACAATTTTATATTATTTTAATTGAGTTTTAATTTTCCTTAGTAATAAAAGAGTTAAAAGAAAACGAATATGACAGCAGAATTTTTCCAAATCCTTCAAATAACAGTGGAATTCTTAAATGGAAAAATACGTGATAGAAAATCACATTGTGATTCTTTGCATTTTATTTAATATCAAGGTCATTCAAGGATAAATAAATTGGAATAATTGATCTGTAGGCAGAGATAACGGTAAGCATCAAGTCGCAAATTTGGGTGTGGTCCATTCATTAAAAAGGTTTGTCATGAACCATTGTTTCTTCTTCCTAGAAATAAAAAAACGAAGCAAAATACGTGATGTATTTTAATAAAAACTGAATGCCATAAAAATAACTACCTTGCAAAGTTATTCCAGTGTGGCAAGGTATTTTTTTACAGTTCTATCAAAAGTAACAAAATAAGATGCATAATTTTTTTCTCGATTTTTAGATCATTTGATCCATTTTATAACACAGTATATACAACAGTAAAACAACACTATGTATAGCTTTTTTTCACATTTATCAAATAATGTGAATTTTTGGAAGAATTATTGCAAAAATGATAGGTCTAATTCAGGTGTTGCAAAGAAATAGGTAAGACCGTATTTTTTATAATAAAAATTTCTAGGTTTATATTTCCAGATGCTATTGATAACTGGAAATGAATGTTGCTTTTCTGCTTCCGGTATGGACGTCTGTTGGAGTAAGTACCTGGAAGATATTACGGCTCCCATATTTTAACTCAAAAAAATGGTCCACTATCTAAAGAATGTCTTCCTGTGATACCATCTACCGCGAAAAGGAAGGACACACACTCGAAAGGAAGGAGATATGAGGTCGGCAACCATGTATCTGCGATGTACTAAATCAATCTAAAAAATAGAATTCAGGGCGCCACACAGTGAGAAATATTCGAAACAGTTTGGTTACCTTGGCAGTATACTCAGAGTTAAGCAAATGAGATCAAGAATACAGATTTTTTTATTTTATATTAAATAGGCACCATTATAAATATTTATTAACATAAAATTAAACAATATAAAATGTAACAATCCATTCAACATAAATAAAAAAAAATAAGATTGTGTGTTTGTGAAACATATTTATTAAAAGAAAAATAACGTAAAATATAAGCATTTTTCCACTATAATTAAACATAAAGTTAAAAATTTTAATGTGATCATTTTCCCTTTACCGTTGCACTTTAGTGGTACTGTGTTAAATAGAATGGTACATAGAAAGATTCCAAGAGAAATTGTACCACATGCCAAATATAACACGTGTGCCATAGGTTTGCCGACACCTGATACAGACGGTAAAAATTATTAATAGGGATAAAATGTAGACGATAAAAAAATTAGTTTACTAGATAAACAAGAAAGTTTTTGCCTTTTCCTGTTGCGATTGAATGAAGTGAGAATGCAAATTAGTGAATGCCGTGGTTGAGATAACGGTCAGTCAAGAGTAGGAATATCAGTCGTTATAAAAGCAGATCCACCGCGCACATTCATCAATCGTAACTCACACAGTAGTGCAGAGAGATGGACGTGTCGAAAAAACTTGTTAGGTGTTGTTTGCTTTATGACTTCAAAGTGGGTTTATCAGCAGCAGCATCAAGTTGTGAATATGTCACGTGTTTAGGGATAGTGAAGTGAATTAACGTACGACAAGGCATTGGTTTCACAAATTCAGGTCGGGAGATTTGTCCCTCTGTCATAAAACTCGCAGTGGACGACCACAGGCCTTGGATGACGAAGACCTGCAAGTGGCCATTGAGGAGGACAGTCGCCAAACGTGTGGTGAATTTGCCAGACAATTTAACGTTTCCGGTCAAATGGAGGACAAACAATAGGCTACACTTTCTGTGTATCATGTTCTTTTGGTGATAGAAACGGCAAGAACTTTCTTGTTTAACTTATAAATGCAAAAATTAAGTTAAAAAAGTTCTTTACAAAAATATAACTGAAGTTTATAAAAAAGAAGTATTTTCTATGCAGGCTTTCACATTAAAACTTAATTCTTTTTAAATATTATTCAAAAAATGTTTCACTTTCTATAAATATCTTTATGGAATCACGATTTAATGAATCTATTATATTTGTCCTTATTGTTATTTTATAACGTAATTAACCAATGTCAAGAATATTTTTTAATTATCTTAAAATTCTTTATTAAAAAAATTCAGTTTTACAACTAATCCAAGTTGAAAATAGAGAATCAACTATTTGTAGTAAATAGTTGATTCTCTATTTTCAACTTGGAAATAGTATCAACCTTTGAGTGAAAAAAAGTTTTTAAGTGAGAAAAACAAATTTTATATACAGGATTTAAAAATTGAATCTATGTAAATAAAATCTTAATTATATTCATGTATTGAATTTTTGTCCTTAATAATACCATTGATACCACTGAATACCATTGACAACGGCTACATGAAATAAAAAGAAATTTATATCAGAATGTTCCATTCTAATTAACTTTAAAATAAAAGTGATGTTTCATTTCAAAATTTTGATTACAGCGTTTGTAATTAATTTAACGTAACTAACGTTGATTTTGAATAAACTGTAAAATTGCTTATGCCATGATTTAATTCAATTAAATGATGCAAGATTTCGTTCTGGAACTCTTCTTGCTTCGAAAATGGAGGCGTCTGTGACAAAAACACAGGAAGACCTTTTGAGAATTATTATCTACTCATAACCACACTGGAAATAGAGAAATATTTTACACCATGAGATCCTCTTCTATCTATATTATCAATGAGCAATTCTTTTTAAATAGAAATAACGATATATATCATTTCTTTTTCGATTTTCGGAAAAGTTTTGTTTTCACCTATTGCAGTGTATGCGTTTACGCTTTTTCCAGTACGCTGCCGATAAGAAATGCATTGAGAATGCGGATGAAAGGAGTCCCAACGTCAACATCTAATAACTTCGTAACTAAAGGAAATATTTTAGCTTGTAACACCACATTCTACTTCTTTTTAAAGATCTACAAATTAAATCTCATTTCGTGGTTCTAAAGGTATTTTGAACAAAGTTAAGGCAATAGTAAATACCACTAAAAATCAGTTTATTTAAATAACTTCTTTTTTTTCGAAACTGTAATTTTTTCCTAAAGCTTGCTCTTTCTCTTATTATGTATCATAATTAATTTGAGACAAAATATTTATAATGTTTTTTAGATTTATTTTAAAATTCACAAAAATTCATTTTTATGATTTAACCACTTTAAAAATGAAGAAAAAAGTTACTGTAAAGATTTTTTGCAAAATCGCTCTTCAAATTAAAAAAATCTTTCTTATATAAATTTTAAAATCGCTATATATTGAAAATTTAATCCTGGTTTCTGAATACATTTACATATTTTGCCTTTTAATGCATACTAAATTTATGAAAAATATTAGGCTGATTTAAATTTTCTAATCCTTTTTTATCATATCTAAAATGCTTTATCTATCTATCTATCTATCTATATATATATATATATATATATATATATATATATATATATATATATATATATATATATATATATATATATATATATATATATATATATATATATATATATATATATATATATATATATATATATATATATATATATATATATATATATATATATATATATATATGTATATATAATGCTATGTAAAACGCTTACTTTACTTTTAAAGTTTTTTTTTTTTTAACCCATACAACGAATTAGCATTCTGAAGCAGACTTATTCCTCAATTTTGAGAGATAAGATTGCCAAAATTTGAAAAAGGGGAATAAGAAATATTATTTTTCATCACTTTATTTTTGAATAAAATTACTTTAAAAACCAAAATCTGCGCCCATTGTTATAGCCTTCTCTATTGCTTAAGCAGGGGCGAGTTGGCTAATAGCTTTGTCGTGGTTACACCCATGTCTACACACAATGAGTTTCCCTTTTTTATGAGAAATATCTTAAGATCATATTGATTATAATATCCATAAAGTACACTTATTTAGTTTAAGTGCCAATTGCTATTTTGTTTAAACCACTCAATTATTTCTTTTTAAAGTTACCTTAATCCAATTTTCAAAAAGCTATTAAAAAGACATTTCAATGGAAATATTCATTTGAAGTACAGAATTAAATGTTATTAAACACTTCAGTCATAATTTACGAATTTTCATTTTAATAATTAAAAATATGAAGAATTACTTATTTTTACTGAAAAACTGCATATTTTAAAAGTATGCAGTGATATTTTATAAAATAATAATAATAAATACCATAAACATTATGATGGGAAGCTTTTATTTAAAAATAAATGTTTTATAGTTTTTAAAATTTAACTCATCTTCTAATGAGAGGAAATGCTTAGGGATCATTCTCGTTAGAATAAATCCTACTCATGAAAAACTGAAACCGATTGTTTGCATCAAGAATCAAAGTTTTGCTTTTTTTTAACTATTAATTACTTTAATATCTCCATGGTCTTTAATAATCATAGTTTCAGCCATGATCTTTAATAATCAGAGTGTCAATCATGGCCTTTAATAATCAGAGTTTCAACCATGGTCTTTTTAATAATATGTTTCAACCATGGTCTTTAATAATCAGTTTCAACCATGACCTTAAATAATCAGAGTTTCAACTATGGCCTTTAATAATCAGTTTCAACCATGATCTTTTTTTAATAATCAGTTTCAACCATGGTCTTTAATAATCAGAGTTTCAACCATGATCTTTTTAATAATCAGAGTTTCAACCACGGTCTTTTTAATAATCAGTTTCAACCATGGTCTTTAATAATCAGTTTCAACCATGACCTTAAATAATAAGAGCTTTAACTATTGCCTTAAATAATCAGAGTTTCAACCATGATCTTTTTTTAATAATCAGTTTCAACCATGGTCTTTAATAATCAGAGTTTTAACCATGGTCTTTTTTTCAATAATCAGAGTTTCAACCATGATCTTTAATAATCAGATTTTCAGCCATAATATTTAATAATCAAAGTTTTAACCATGATCTTTTTAATAATCAGAATTTCAACCATGATCTTTAATAATGAGAGTATCAACTCAGAAAAGCCGCTGTTTAATTTCCGCTAAATTTTGTTGACCTATCTGTGTACACCACGAATATAAGTCTTGTTGAAACAGAAAACTTTATTAAGAGGTAATTCGTTTATGGTACTGACAATAAGTTTTTTTTAAATGCCCTTACTGATTTTGTTCCGTCATCTGAGGAACACAAGTGAGCAAATACTCCAAAAATACACATGACTTCATAAATCTTTTCGATCAGTATGAGAGGCTGAACTGAATTGCAAGATGTGAGTTCCCATTTCCATTTGATGCTTTAAATTTAAAATTTCATTTGATACTCTTCCGTTATGATAGCTAAGATTTAAATTTAGAGGGAATAAATGAAAAATTCCAAACATGTAATCTTTACTATTGGGATTTTGATTATATTAAGCATTTTTCAAATCAAGAAAGATCCGAAGCCAAACTGCTGTACATTTAAGTTCTAATTAGCTATATAGAATTGCAACAACTATTGAAAATCTATCCAACAGCTATTCAAACTTTTTATGGTCAAATTCTAATTTATTGGTCACTTTATGCTGTTGAAACACAGTAATGAGCCTTTCGGTGTAATTTCCTTCCTGTGTATTATCAATAAAATGGCAGTATTCATTTTGTTGATGAGACTAATTCTTGACTGCTTTTATTTATGCTGCAATAGATATTTACAAAATTTACACTTTTAGTTTGTGAATATCAAAATTCACTACATATTTGCTTCTTTTCTTATTCTTATTTTTTTACTTAATTCTTATAAAAAGCATATTTTTCACTATTCATTCAGAAAGGGGCACAGTCTAATCCATGAAGCAGTTCCTGATAATCCTAATTGGTGAGTCATGGCTAAATAACCATTACTGTAAAAATGAATGACCTCTCGCTCATTGAATCTGACACTAGTTGATTTTTAGTTATAAGATTACGTAAAACCCAGAGTGTATCGCAGAAGATTATCTTTAACGAATATAAAGAACGTCTTCTTTGCGGAATATTTTACATCAGTCCGGTAATGTAACATGCTGCAGTTAACAGTGCTCTTACTTGGTGTTAAATGTAAATTTATATAGTAACAGACATGTAGAAAAATTACTTATGCAGCATGTTTGCTTACATTTGCCTGAATGCTAATAAAATAGAAATTTAAAAGAAATTCTGTGAGCTTAAAGCGTGAAACACCCTCTGTTAAATATTTAATATATACCAGGGGTGGCCAAACTCCAATTGTCCGAGACATTTTCCAAATTTGGAAATTTTTTCGAGAGCCTCAGTTAAATACGTATTTAAAAGATAGGCAAAAAATGCATTCAAAAAACATTTTTTACAGAAATTATATTTATTAAAATCATATAAATAAAAATACAACATATGTGTATTGAATTTAAATATTAAAAACTTAACACATTTCTCTTACTTCTCTTGAAAATTATTTAAAATTTAGGAACTAACTGGTGACAGTACTTAGTAATTCTTTGAGATGTTGGTTAGCTACTACTGATCGTTGTTTTCATTTCACGAACTTTAAAAAGGGGAATAAAATGAGTCACTTAAATACGTTGTTCCGTTTATTGAAATAGTTCAAAAAACAGCCTTTTTAAATTCAGAATACTTTGATTCTGGTTCAAATTAAAAAATTCAGTAATCAACACGTCAACTTACACTTTAATTATAGAGCCTGATCTTCTCTGGAATACATTTAACGAGAGCCACAAATAATCTTTCAAAGAGCCACATGTGGCTCGTGAGCCGCAGGTTGGTCACCCCTGATATATACTAAAATTTGTATCTCTACTAAAAATATATACTCTAAAAACTTTTTATCACAACCAAAATAATTTCATTTTAAGCGAATCAGTTTATATCATACCGCATTCATGTATTCAAAAGAGTTTTTAAAGTCTCTATGAATTTAAAGGTGACACTATATATATATATATATATATATATATATATATATATATATATATATACATATATACATAACATACATAACATACATATATATATATATATATATATATATATATATATATATATATATATATATATATATATATATATATATATATTATATGTATATATATTAAGTTGAAAATCTTAAAGTTAAACTGGTTTACAACTTTACTTATTTAGGTTCAAACGTTGATTCTCATAATGAAATAAACTCTGAAGTAAAGAGAAGGATTCTTGCTGCTCATATGGACCGCGGAAACTTTCTTAAAATAGAAACTGATCAAAAGATCTACAAAAATCACGCTGTAGAAAACCATCATAAGACCTGTTCTCACTTTATGGACGCAAAACCTGGACTCTAACAAAGGCTCAGTCAAATCAAATTGTAATATTTGAACGAAAAGTCTTAAGAAAGATTTTTGGTGCTGTAAATGAGAATGGAGTTTGGAGGCACAGATACAATTTCGAGCCCTACAGACTTTTTAAGTAAGCTGACATCGTCAATTATATTAAAATATGTCGCTTGAGATTTGCGGACCATATCTGTCGAATGGACCCCTCGTCTTTGACTTCAAGAATTTTTAATTATAGGCCCTTTGCAAACAGATGTAGGGGTCGGCCCACACTTAGATGGACCGATTGTGTAAAGGAGAACTTTAAAATGCTGAAAGTGACAAATTGGAGAACTGTCGCCTCCCGGAGAACACAATGGAGGAGTGTTCTGAGGAAAGCCTTGGCCCACCCCGGGCTGTCATGCTGAAGAAGATATATGTATACTGAAGAACTCTTCTTTACCTAGAATTTATAAGCATATATATATATATATATATTCTAGGTAAAGAAAATTTCAATTTGAAGCGCAGCTTCGTCTAATTTCTCCAAAAAAAATCACTTTTCGTTTTCCTTTTCAACAAGATTGATAAAAGAATCGTAAAAATGATTTATAAAACGAATAAAAAAAATCGTTTCTTAGAAGATTCTTACAGGTATTCATGTCATATTTATGTGTATCTGTGTATCGTAGTGAAGGAAAAAGAAAACCCAATAATCTATACACTGACAAACGTGTATGAGAAAGCAGAAGTGCAACAATTTCATTTTGTTTAAGGATGGCGGCAATGAAACCCAGAAAGTGCCGTTTCGAAAAACTAGATCTTGTCACGCGATCACGATTATCAATGCTATAGAAAAATTTTTATTGTTCGTAAATGAAAATTTACATATAAAGGAGTAAAAAATTTTGAATTGAACTGGTTTAACAAGATACAATGATTCAATAAAAAATTATATAATTTTAAATATAAAACAAACATATCAGGGTGAGATTAATTAAGGAGTTTAAATTGTAAGTATATATGTGCGTGCATCATATAGGAATATATATATATAGAGAGAGAGAAAAGGATCTGCGTATATACTGATTTGTAGGCGATTATATGTATAATAGATAGAAAAATGTAATAAAACACACTAATTGATCTCTATAACTTGTGTATGTTTAATTTTATTTTTGTTATCTTAAATATAGGAAGCATATTTCAAGTTCTAAACTGGTGGCATTAAAATTTGAAAAAGTATATTTTACAACGAAAACAACAAAACTTTTTAATCAGAAATATTTGTTTCAATGGTTGCTATTTCTCTTAATAATTGGATGTTTTCTTAGTAAAAAAAAATTCTCCCTCTTTTTTTAAATTTTTTTTTAATTCAATGAAACGAATCCATCAACTTGTACATTTTTATAAAAAATATTAAGAGTCTTAACATTTTAGAAACAGAGCTAACAGCAAACAGACACTTTGTCAGTTGAATTTTGGACATCTCCGTACAGTTTGAGAATTCTCCATATAAATGTTGACAAATATTTTTCCTCTGAAAATTGCATTGATTGACAAAATTTATAGTGATCATATTTCTTTTCACATATCTCATTCACACTTGAAATAATTCGGCACGGTAATTCTATTTATTACTGCAGTTAAGTTTTCTTTTCATTGCAACTTCCGGATTTACCTGTAGAAATTGTATCCTACGTGAAAATTTCTTTTTTGTCCGAATAATTAATAAAAAAGAAGAAAAACTACTCTATCGTAAAAAGAAAGCGGTGATTTTTTAAAGTTAACCGGTGTTTCAGAATACGGACCTAAGCGAGTCAGCCTTCGAATATAGTCAAGGTTATTCTAAGCGATTCATAATGATCCCTGATGCGCATGAAAAAAATCTAACCTGGTACACCCCTTTTATTGCTTTGCGAAAGGAAAATCACTGCTAAAATATTCAACAATATATTTTTATTTGTCTATAGCAAATTTTAAAATAGTATGTTTTGTCAATAAAATGATAAATGATTGGTAAATTTATTAACAGTGTTAAATCAAGTTTTTCTATATGAAAGGTTAATAATTGTAGATTTTCTATAAAATAATTATCTCTTTCTAAAAGGAAAAATAAACTGTTATATTTTTGTAATTTCAAATTTATTATTCAAATTAAGTCTCGATTAATATCTTTAGTTTTAAGAAAAGTTTGATATGCTAACATGTTTCCCATCCATTATTAATTTTTCTTAATGAAACATATACGTGATATTTCAAGTTTATTTCTTAAGAATATATAAAATAATGACATATATTTAAAAATAGAGGATTTTTATGTTGCGAGCATTCACCGCTAGATGTCGCATTTTACTTGGTTAAATTTAAATCGATTAAAATTCATATTCTCAATTCATCCTTACACCTGAATCAAATAAAGCTCAATTTCAAAGTACTCTCAGAATTTCATTTAGAGACTAAATATTTTCCTTTCAATCATATATCATACATCTGTTTTAGAGTTTTTTAAAGTAATCACATAATCTCTTAATTTAATTAATTCAGAACGAATTAAAAATTGCATTTATTTGTATAAAAATAAATATTATAATTTGAAAAATAATTGCATTTTATAGAAAATTAGAATTAAATTATATGAAGTGTATATCCATTCTTTCACTGGTTTGATTTTATGCAAATTGCATAAAATCAAACCAGTGAACCATAGATTTTTAACGTAATAGATTGATTTTGCTAGTTGTGATACAAGCGTGCTTTTATTCAGAGGTAGCAATGTGGAATTATTTTCAACGACCTTCTTCGAGTGACGTAAATTGAAAAAAAATAATAAAATAAGACTCTGAACCGGAAATTTAATACAAAAAATTAATTAAATAAATGAAACAATTCTGCATTTTCTATTTATACAGATTTCTTCTCATTAAGAGCTTAATGAATACTTTTTATGTAGATTTATTTATTCTTGCTTTTTTTCATTCTTCTAAGATGTTCTTATAAGCATGACTTTCAATTAGTAATTTCTTCTATCATTTAGCATGGAAAGTTTTTTTTTTTTGTTTAATGGATATTTTTTAATACAGATAATAACGATGTTTTAAATTTATATTTTGCTATTTATGTCCATGAAATTTGTTATATTGAAGTTTATAAATATTACAATTAAATACAAAATGTAAACAATGATTAAATTTTAAAAAAATTATCATCCATTAAATATATTTAGAAAATTATGTACCTGAGGAACAAATGTGAATTTACTTGTTGTTGTGTGTTGTCATGGTGCACAGCAACAGAGCTTACAATATGGAGTGCGCTACTCCACTTTTCCAACTGAAGAACCATATTCTGGTGTGGAGTCTGACTTCCCTAGTACACACATGCTATAGGGAACCGTTTATAGGGTGGGCAACCAATCACTCCACATTCATACAATGAAAGAACAAAGACAGGATAGACGAGAGATAAAATACATCCTATGTTCCTGAACCGGGATTCGAACCCAGGAGCTCCCTATCCACAGTCAGGCACGCTGACCACTAGACAAGTTGGGCGGCTATTTACTTTCCTAATTGTTATTAATTAATTGTAGTTGACATAAATCCATATAGTATACCATGTTAGTTAAAAATTTCTTTTACAGGTTTATTACTAGTGAAAAAAGAGAAATTTTGGCGGAATTTTTTTTATTAAATTAAGCCTATATTTTTCAGAAATTTGTATTTGCATTTATGCATTGCATTAAAACTGCATAACAGGAATCCATATTGTGTAGGTGTAATAACGTAGATGTTATATATTTGTTTACTTATTTCAAATATTTCAAAATCACACGAAAAACCAGTTAAAGTAAATATCAAATTATTTATTAAAAAAATTATATTAATAAATTTGTTAACTATGAATAATAAAACTATTAATTTACATATTGTCCGTTTAGTGCAAATTTGATTCAGTCTTTTAATGTAGAGATCTTTTACAGAATGTTTATTCATTTTTGTTACATTATAATATGAATTCTTTGAGATTTCAAGCGCCATACATTTCCTCTAGTGTTTAAATTTCTAAAGACTCTCAACTTCGAAGTTATTGATAGATGTAAGTCAGAGCAAATTGTACAGAAGAGAGCAAATTTTCATCAATTGGAAATGGTTAGCATATGTGGGATGACGAAAGTCAAATGTTTGGGTTCACTGTAACCTAGTGGTAGAATACCACTCTTCAGAGCTGAAAGTCCCATGTTCAATACCAGCTGCTGTTGAACTATAGGAGATGGATGTTGCATGTCTGTTTTCTACAGGTATCTGTCGAGGTAGGTGCTTAGAAGTTCTACAGGTTTACTCCCCTGTGACACATGAATATGGCCCATTGTCTATGAAAATCCTTCCCAGAATGCAACGCAGTGGAAAAAATGTTTTACAACAGCTTTAAGATTTCCATTATGCTGTGTCAAAAATCACAGGACTTAATTGCAAGGACGTGTGTAAATACCTTCTTTGCTCAAAGTGGCTGAAATGCTGAAGCATCTTTTGCTTCAGTTTTCCGAAACTCCACACGACTAATTCTTAAAAACTGCGAAAAATGATATTATATTAACAAATGATAAATAATTAATAAATAAAATTCCCATGCAACATTTTTAGCAATATTTTTTCACTAAAAACTAAAATATTTCCTTTGGGAAAACAAATAATATAAAAATAGTTTTTTTAAGGTCAAATTATACTTAGGTCAACAAAGCAAAATTTTATCTTAGTTATTTTTTATTAAATTTCGCATTGTCCGTTTGTGAATCAGGGGTCGATACCGTTGATCCAGTTTGCTTGTTTTGTTAATTGCGATTATTTTTAAGCTTCGATGAGATTCGATCCGAAAACGTAAAGATTCCACACTGACCCTCTACCAACTTTGCAATTGCAAGACAAAATTCTTTTTATACTATATTGCAAAAAGTCCTTTATAAATTATTTTCATTATTTTTCTTTCTTTATCATATACACATTTTCTATCTCTCCCACTAATTTATTTCAAAACCACAAAGTTGAATTTTCAAAGCAATAAACCCATTTACAAGATAATAAAAATAAATTTAATTTAAGAGTGTAAGAAATGTAGAGTTAGAGATAGTAACAGTTGATGCCAATAGATGGCACTACTATAAAACAGTGCATTTTTCTTCCATAAAAAAATTTAGTTTATGAATTAATATTTGAAAAAAACTATATTAACATCAATTATCATCCATTAAAAGTTTAATAAATGTATTTGAACTGAATGGATGAAAAAGTATTTTATTAACAAATGAAAATTTGAACACGGTATATACAGGGAAAGAGTGAGCTAATAGTAGGAATTGAAAACATTTGTTCAGATACATCATAATAAAACACAAATAAATATTTATAAAACTAATACTTTATACCTAATAAACGGTATACATAATAAAACTTAAATATTATGTATCTGAACAAATATTTAATTACATTAGCTAAGCAAAATTTTATTTATTTTTATAAAATTTTATTTCTAATTTTTATAAATTCTTAGATGAATTATCAAAATCAAAATTATTTTGTAACTGTGTTTAGGTCTGATTATAATGTTTTAACAATCCGTTTTTAATAAATTTAAGTTGTATATTGCATTTTTAATATATTATGAAATGGCGTAAGCAAATTTATGAATATGGTAATTGTATTTAAATTTTTCAGTGTGTGGGCTCAGCTGTGAAAATTGTTCTCTCCTCTTTCTCTCTCTGTCTCTTTATTTTATCAAAACAAACTCAGATTTCACTGATAAAGTAACACAAACACAAATAAAAACATATTATTACAATCAATAGATGCCTCGTTATACACACTTACAGACGTGTGTTTACTTAGTTTATTATATGGAACTGTATTGCACGATTGTCACGCCATCTAGAGATCGGAATAGAAAATTTAATCACGAATATTAATCTTCATTACAGTTTGATAATGATTTTTCTTCACTGTTTTTCTCTAAACTAGATATGGAATTTGGCGTTTTTATTATATATATCTTATTGGAAATATCTCAATCAAAATTAATTGTAACTATAAAACTAGAATTGCAAACTATTACTGTAATTGCGTTTAAGCTTCATTTGAGAATTTTTCTTGATTTTTATAAATTATGTTAACATTTGTACTACATATTTTTAATTCAGTTATGATATTAGTCTAGAACATGCTTCATCTTATTAACATTTGGTAGGAATTGAAATATTTCATTGAATTTCGAGACTCAAGAATTTTTAAAAATTCAGATTCATGTTTGCTTTTTTCATCTATCAGAATATTGCACTCTATTCAGAAGTACCTTACCTTAGTAATTTAGAATAAAATATATAACCTTCGCTTTTAAACATGTGTATTGCTCATATTGCATAGTTTTATTTTAGGAAAATTATAATTGTTATGATTAGGGAAACGATAATTAATGGTCAAATGATAAATAAATAATACAAAAAGAATTTATATCTAATTTTGATATATTTTAGAATTGATCTGAATAAATCAAAAAATCAGTAATATATAATATTTAAGAGTTCGCAATAAATTACAAGAAATTAATTGCATATTTTACAGAGTCTTACCTGTAATTAAGATGTTTCGTGTTCCTCTCCCCTTGATAAAAATAATTGCCCCGGCTCAAATGAAGATTAAAATCTAAAAGATTCTTGGACACTTTATATGCACATATTATTCCTTTTTCATATTTTTTTTCAATTTCTCTTAATTTTTTTTTACAAACTTTGGTGTTGCTGTTGTTGTTGTAGTCTTGTTCCAGCTAGGCTGTCAATATGGGGTGCGCTGCTCCATTTTTCCAACTGAACCGTAATTTGGTGTGGAGTCCGACTTCCTCAGTTGTGTGTACCATAGGGAACCATTTATAGGGTAGGCAACCATTCACAACCCATTCATACAAGAAAAAGACAAAGACAGGAAAAAAGAGAGAGAGAGAGGAAAGTACACTACAAACTTTGATATTTTTTATAATAAGAAATATGAACATTCAGCTTTTTTTTTTTTTTGTATTGCCGAAGGACTTTACCTAGACAATGGGTCTTCTCTGTCGCATGAGAGAACCGAAAGAGCCCCTAATATTTATTGCAGCAGAGGAGCATACTGAAAGCAGAAGTACAAGTCTTCTATGCATCAAAACAAGCTATAAAATACGTAAGTTACTGAAGAATAGTTTTCACAATGACTCTCTGGTTTATTTTTACCTTTATTGGAAGTCTTGGATTAAATAAAGATACCATGATGCATCAAATCACGTGATATACGGACTGCTTTATTTCCTATTTCAAACCAAGATTCGAGGTTTTTTACCATATAGTTAAAAAATTCAATAATTATCCTTGGTATTCCGAATTAAAACAAATCTAGGAATGCCGACCGATGGCTCAGTGGTTAGCACTCCTGACTCCTGAGCTGTGGGTCCGGGTTCGAATCCCGGCTCGGGCATCGATGTACTTTCTTTCTCTGTTCTCTCCGTAGCTTCTCTTTCCTTTCTTCTGTGATGATGTATGAATGTGGCCCACCCTATAAACAGGTTTATGGTGGTATGGCGCAGGCAGCGCTACTCTCCTTCGTGACTTGATTCACAGGTGCCTCCTGGGTAACAACGAATGAGTAGCAGTTTCTGGTCTTGTTGTGGCAAAGAGTTCGTCACCCAAGTGCCCACCGTTGGAAAAAAACAAAAAAGAGCAAATCTAAGAGTTCTGGAGAGGCTTTTATACTCATTATGACCTAGGGAAAAGGCTATTCTTTACGGAAGGAATGGCCATAGGTTCGATTCTGGCAACAGCTGAACATTGCTAGATGAATAGAGCAATTCACCTTTCTGAATATATGTGCGTTGGTGTGGGTACTCGAGAGTTTTCCTCGTTTATTTCTATTGCATTATTCATTCATCGCGATACGTGAATGTATCGAACTATCTCTCAGTCTTCCAGAAAGGCACTGAATAAGGACACGTTAGAGACTCGTATGCTTTACAAAAGCCTCTAATTCATAGACTCTATTTTATATGATATCAGTATATATGTTTTTTCCCGGTTTCAATTTCAGCCATTTTTGATCAGTAAGAAATGTATTAGGAATTTACTGTTTGCTAGTACGTCAATAGCAAATTTTTGTTTGGATACCGATTGTCACTTTTGCTTGGAAATTACTGCGATTCGTCAATATGGGCTTTAATTTATAAAAATCCTTCCAAAAACGAGAAAATATGATGGATATATTAAAATATAAAATGAAAGTATATTAAAATATAAAATGCAATGAAATAGGAACACTTGTATCTGAAAATATAACGGAATTTTTAATCTTATTATAATAATAAATTTGATAGTTATTTCCAAAAATTTGTAACTTGTTTCTTTCATCACTTTCAGATGTACAAATATTGCTTTTGAAAAATTTCAAGAATATTCATAGTTAAGTCAATTTTTCTGCTAATAATAGAAAACAATGGATTAAATTAAGACCATAGAATTAATGTAGTCTGTGTTCTATATTAAAATAGAATCAATGTTTTGTTTTAACTCTATCAAAGTCTTTAGTTTAGAAGTGTTCTATGATAAAATATACCTATTGTTATAAATACATTGAAGAACCAAATGAATGACTTGTGATTTTCATCTTAATTTTTGAAACTAAATTTCTGAATGAATTTTTTAGAACTTGTTAAATTATATACCTTATAAAAGCAATAATAAAATTTTTCATATTTTTACGATTAAAATTCCATTGTAAAACTTTACAAAAAAAAAAAAAAAAAACATTTGGAAAATAATATCAGTTAACACACAATCTGCTAATTCAAATTTTATTTTCTCTAAAGTAGAAAATAATTCAAAATCTTAATGAATATTGCCTTAAATAAAGATTCCTCTATTAGTAAAAAAACAAATAAAAGCAGATTTCTAAAATTGAAATTATTGAATTTTAATTTTATGTCTTTCAATAAAAACTGTTGAAAATATTAAAATATCCAAGAGTGAAAAATACTTTTCATATTAATTTCACTTAAGTATGCAATCTGGATTTTTTATTACATCTTTAATTTATTTAAAAGTACTAAAAAAAGCCTTCAAACACAAGTATTTTTATTTATTGAAAAACATAATAAATATGCATATTTAAAATGGATTTTCCTTAATATTGTCCGGCTTATTATCAAAAATACACCATCATTAAATTATTTTTTAACAATTGTGTATTTTTGCTATTTAAGCCAGACTATAGTAGAATACAAACGAGTAGAATACAAAATTGCATGGCTTAATATCATCGCTGCACTCACACCCTTTTCATCGAATCAAAAAAAAAAAAAAAAAAAAAAAAAAAAAAAAAAAAAACTCACCGGGCCATACCGTTTATTCTAAAAGAAATTTCTTAAAATCTAATCTAATGTAAAAACCCATCTTAGTGAAAAACATCAGGATAGATTATAAGTTATTATATTAGGATTTTCTATAAATTGATAAATAACAAATGTCTATAAGTAGTTTCCAAATTTTAATAAAACTTAAGAGTTTAATTATTCTTTTACATTTGAAATTTAATCATATTCACATAATAATTAATTTTGATACAACAATTTTCATGATTTCATAATAAAATTAATTTTATCTTTGTCCTATTTGTACTGGACTGTTGAAATTAGTCATGTTGTTGAAGTCAATATCCAGCATAGGTCAATGTATCGTTTGTGTGTTTAATGTTATTTTTTATACTTAATAAAATGTTTGTACTTAAATAAATGAATAACCAAGAGTTTAATGTATATATTAAAATATGTTTATATTTACAAATAAATTCTTCTGTTGAAAAGAAAGTAAAAAAAAGCGTACTTTTCTAGTATATCCCTGCTTATATTATTTATTTGTAGCTTCTCTTTTCCACCGAGACAGCTGTATCACAGATATTGATGTACAGCAATATATAAAGAAATGGTTGATGTGTGTTCCTGACAGAGAATTAATTGTAGAAATTAATTTTAAAAGTTATATAACGATTTATGAAAACATCACAAAATTCAAATGTAAAAATTTTTTTTACTCTAATTCAGTTTACTCTAAATATTTCAGAATCATAACCATTGTAAAAAATCATAAAAACACAATATTTCTTATGTTTCTGTTATTCTTTGTTTAATGAATGTGATTTCACTTTATACAGTGTTTGTAACTTATTATGAAAAACTAATGAGTATTTTTTATTTTTCATTTATGTATTTATATGCTTATGTATTTTTACCACTGGATCAAAATGTTAATCGGAGTATATAGATAAAGTTTTCCTTTTAATTTAAATCCTAAATTTAATAATCTTTTAACAAATTTTAATTTGCATCACAAGTCAATATAATATTTAAAATTATTTTGTTAGATTAGACAAAATTTATTCAGAAGCAATTCAATGTTAATAGTATCAAATAAAAATGCTTGAAAAGTTATGTTGTTTCTGATATTATTATTTTTATTTTTATTTGTAGTTTCTACTCAATGCCATGGCAGCTGTATTACAGATAGTGATGTACAGCAATATACTAAGAAATGGCTTATGTGTGCTTCTGACAAAGATGGGGGACACTTAAAAAGAACTTTCGAGAAAGTCCGGTCTAATGTATATAATAAGTAATAAAAATATAATAAACCTTTATCTTTTTTGAACATTTTGTTTTTGTGATTAAGTTCATTAATATTGACATGGAGAGTTTAACAAATATTTAAGAAAATGCAATGAAATAGGAACACTTGTGTTACTGAGAATACAGCTGTATTTTTAATCTCAACTCAATAATAGGTTTAATACACTTATTACCAAAAATTTGTAACTTTTTATCACTTAGTTCTGCAAATATTTCTTTTAAAAAATTTCAAGAATATTCATATTTAAGTCAATTTTTCTGTTGTTAATATAAAATTGATGAAAATAAAATATCAAAAAAGAATTAAACAAAATTGTCTTGTGTTCTATATTAAAATAAAATCAATGTTCTATTTTATATAAATCAAAATCTTTTGTTTAGATATGTTCTACGTTAATATATATCTATTGTTACAAATACATTGGAAGAACTAAGGGAATAACTTATAATTTTAATCTTTTGAGCCAAACTTCTGAATGAATTTATGAGGACTTGTTAAAAATATCTATCTTATAGAAGCAATTATAATTTTTTTCATATAGTTACAGTTAAATATCCATTGTAAAATGGATGAAATTAGTTTTTTTATAAATTTATTATTTATGTGTCTTAAATTAGATTTTGCTAATTTAAGTAGCTACAAATGTGACTTTAGTAAATTGTTAATAATTTAAATATTGATTTTGTCAATTTAAACAATTAAAGCTACTATTAAGAAACTTCTAATGCTGCTAGAATACATTGATAATTTCCCTCGGCAAATAAAAATTTTTATAATTGGATTGGAAGAATATTTGCAGTTTTAGTGCAACTCAAAATTACATGCAAATTGCAATATTGTTTTGACGCTAGCTTATTTCATTTATACATTTTTCTAAATTCTGTTATTTATATAATACATTTATTTCATCATGGTTAAACATTGTTATTTTTCAAAATCTTAATTTACCATATTTAGACAAATAATCTTTGATTTGCAGATATTTATTTTAAATTTAACTTTTATTAATATAATATCATTGAAATATAATTTTGTAATATCTTTTTTATTTACTCAAATAAATATTAATTATAAACTTAAAATTTTAAATAAAAAAGCAAACTAGGAATATGAACATTCAAATAAATGTAAATTTTATGTAATTTTGACGTTTATTATAATTGATAACTGAAAATTTTTCATGTAAATTTAATTTTTTCAAAAATTAGACAAAGCTTCTTCTTGGTGTTGGGATTTTTTTCCATCAGTGTGATTTAATAAAGTAAAAGCTAAGCTTTATCTTGTCCTTTACAAGTATAATTTTTTTCTCAAAACTTCTCTGCGCAAAAAAAGAAAAAGAAAAAAAGAAAAAAATTTGACTTATTTTATATATGGTAATATTTAATTTATCTATTTAAGAAAGAATCTAAAAGCCAATTTTGCAGGTAAAACACTATGATCTCAAATAAGTGTATTTTTATTCAAAGGGCAACAAAAAACACAAGCAATAAATGGTGAAAAAGAGTACATGAAAATTTTAAACATAAATTGCATTTTTTTGAATAACAGAAAAAGGACCATATTCTAGAGGCAACTTCATGTGCAATGAAACTTATTAGATTAGATGTTCATTAACTAATATACTATAAGGAAAATAATGGAATTTGTCAACTTAAAGGGAAACTATAACCCAATAATTTAAACACAACACACTATAATTACAATAAAATAGGACTCTCTTAACAATAAATGATAAATGTAAGGAAACTTTAGTGGCCAAAATTTTAAACGATTAATATTAAGGAAATTTTTCAATACTATATTTTTTACAATTTTGATGTTCATATTTTATGCTTTTATGAATGCTTATTCTAAAAATGGGGATATTTCCGTAAGCAGAACTGCTCCGAAATTATTCTTCACCAAGGTGAACAATTGGCGTATTCATTGCCGTATTCTCTGCCGATATCGATATTTAGTAAACCTATGAGATAAGTACACTACTGGCCATTAAAATTGCTACACCAAGAAGGAATGCAAATAACAGAACGATATTTATTGGACACATACATTATAGTGGGAAGAACAAGTGATTAGACTTACAGGAAATTAGGATGTATACATCTTGAGAAATCAGTGCCCAGAGCAGCCACCTCTGGCTGCAATAACAGCATTTATCCGTCTAGGCATGGAGTCAAACAGAGATTCTATGGCATGTACGGGGATCTCAGTCCATGCAGCTTCAACACTACGCCACAGTTCATCGACAGTAGTGGATGGTGAGTGGTGGCGTGCCGATCGTTCGGCAACCATTGACCACACGTTCTTAATTGGTGACAGATCAGGAGAACGTGCTGGACAGGGTAACAGTCGAACCTGTTCTGTATCAAGGAAGTTCAGAACAGTACGGGCAACATGCGGGCATGCATTATCCTGTTGAAACAAAGCATTAGGGAGACCTCAAAGATAGGGCAGAGCCACGGGCCTTAACACATCGGAAATGTAACGGTTGCTGTTCAAAGTCCCGGTAATGCGAACAAGAGGTGATCGAGACGTGTATCCAATGGCACCCCATACCATCACTCCAGAAGATGGGCCAGTATGGCGATGTCCAATGATACCTGGCAATGCGCGTTCTCCACGATGCCTCCAAACATGGATGCGGCCATCATGGTCCTGTATACAGAACCGAGATTCATCTGTAAAGATGACGTGATGCCATTCCCGCGTCCAGGTTCGTCGCTGATCTCACCATTGAAGGCGCTCCTGTCTGTGACGCAGCGTCAGTGGTAGCCGAAGCCATGGTCGCCGTGCAGACAATCCATGCTGCTGCAAACGTCGTCGAACTGTTCGAGCAGAAACTTGTTGCCTTGCAAATGACTCCATTTCTCGACTCAGGGTTCGTGACGTGGCTGTACGATCCCTAGTTTGAAAGCCCTGGTTAAAAGCAGTTTTTCATCTTCTCGGAATTTTAAGGGAAATCGAAAGCGAAACTTAATGGAAACCGAACATTATTAGGAAAAGTCAAGAATTACGTTATAGAAAAAAATTTAAAACAAAATAATTCTTTTGAATACTCACAGATAAATATAATTTCTTATTTTCAATATTAGTTTATTTAATGTAACCAAAATTTATATTAATTTTAAAATTTTTTGCTTCATATATATTTATAATTTTAACAATATTAGCTTTTTTATATATTTTGATGAAAATTAATACTGTTACACATTACGAATTTCATTGACAATCACTTTAAAAATATGGGTTTATAATAACGTTAATCTAAACCACCACATTGATTATGTACTACACAATTGAAAAATATTAAAAAGTTTTAAATTATAACCTATACTTTATTATTTTCTCGGTAAAACTAGATTTTGCAAAAAAGTATCTTAGAAATTTATTACGATTCTCATCATATTATAATATATATATAATACATATATATCATTACGTTACAGGGTTAATATTATTTACCATATCTCTAATAGTTCCATAATTTTTGTTTTTAAGAAAATTTGAATTCCAATCAGATTATTTTTTATCCAAGCAATAAGCTTAAAAGAAACATTTTACATTGATTAAGATTCCAAAACTTATAATAAGTTAATGAGCACTTAAGTTTGACAATGAGATTTCTCGGAAACTTTGGAAAAGTAACAGTAAATTTTAGTGTTTTCTTTCTACTTTATTTACAATATGTATTAATGAAATTTGTTACAGAAAAAAAAACTAAGAAAATACAAATACCCTCTTGAAATTTCTTAGAAATTGTAGAAAATTAAATTCTCCAATTTTTTTATTGTACTCTATATTATATGCAATTATTAGAATATGTATTGAAATATATTCTGATCACCAAATATAATAACTCCTTTAACATCAATTATTGAAAATATTAATAATGAAAACAATGAATAAAAACCAAAACCAGTGTGATCACATATGATAGACGTCAAGCTCTTCTTTTTTTATGTTTTCTTAATTGGGTAAAATAACATAATTAAATTATTCTTAAAGGAACAATCGCACACTATCAAATTGCATGCATTTTTTATGTATCATAATGTACAAACTTAACTGTAAATAATTAATCTATAGATATTTTTAAAGAAATTTCTGGCATTAATATTTAAATAAATAAAAACGAATTTTAATAATTTTACTTACATAATAAAGTTTTTTTTAAATTTCAGTTTATAATACTACTTCAAATTTTTAATTTTTCAGTACCAGATTCCTTTTGAACAGCTTTTTGTATTAATCCTTCCTTCTACACTATACAGAATACACAGAAATAATTAGGAAATAATAAATAATTAAAAAAATACAGAAATAAATTTTGCGAAAATAAAAATACTAAAAAAAATTTCATAGTTTATTTTCCTTTAAAATTATTCTTTAAAAATGATGAATTTAATGTTTCAGATTGGAAAAATAAAAAATGTTTCTTTTACAATAGAAAAAAAAAGCTGTATAAAGGGAACACTTTTTGTATCAAATAAGTATTGGAAAATATGATTAATATTTAAATAGAGTAATAAAATCATAAGAAATAAAATTATAATATAAAAAGTATTTGTAGTATTACACCCTTTTTTAATTACACATATTTAAATAATAAAATTATTAAACGTTTCAACAAGCAGTAAAAATCTTTAAAACTACAATTCAAATTTGCATTTTAATGAAATAATTTCGTCTTGTAAACACAGTACAGTAAGACCCCGCTTAACGCGGGGGATACGTTCCATCAAAGTAGAGCGTAATGCGAAACAGCGCTAAACGAGGCTATCTTTGCATGTAAATATTGGGGTTAGGGTAAGATGGCTAGGAAATTGGTTAGGTATTAAATTTAAAAAGTATGTTTTTTTAATAAAAATAAAACCAAACATTTATTTCTTAAAGCCCAAATTAATACCACATTATTATTTCTTGCAAAAATAAAAACAAAATATAAATAACAAAACGAATATTCTTAAAAAAAAAAACAAATAAAATTCTAAGTCAGTCGTATTTAGTAAGCCTTCCGCGTTTTCAGTGTTCTGCCTTTTTGTGACAAAAGCATCTAATGTTGTTTGCCTTTTTCTTTTGCGTCGTTCTATTAAAAGTTCTTCATAAACGGATATAGCATCTCTAACACCACGCCTTACTTTTGAGCTCCTGTCAAAATTCGGATCATTTTCAATGAATTGATCCATTATTTCAGTTATGGTAGACAAACGCCATCGAAAGTTCTTTTTGCTCTTCTTCTGAATCACTGCTGTCAACATTTTTGTTTTCTTCTTGTTCAGTTAATTCCTTGAGCTCATCATTAGAAAGACTAGCCGCTGCTTCTTGAATTATTTCTTAGACATCTTCCACATTTACCCCTTCAAAACCGGTTTGCTTCGTTAATTTCACTATCTCTTCCACTATTTCATCCACATCGAGAGAGTGTCCAACGTCATCGCTCTTACTTAAATCCAGCCAAATATTCTTCCATACTCCTTTCAAAGATCTTTCTGTTACCTCATTCCAAGAAAGGCCTATGTTTTCTACAGCATCCACGATGTTGTAGTTTTTCCAAAATTCTCTTATGGACTGGTTCTCTTCTCCGTCTGTTTTTTCAAACATTTGCTTAAAGGTTCGCCGCAAGTAATAAGCCTTAAAATTTGATATAACGCCTTGAATTAAGGCAGTTGTGTTAAGGTTGAATTAAGGCAGTTGTGTTAGGCGGCAAGAAAACCACTTCGACTGGAATGCATGTTGTTAAGTCTGATAAATTTGTTGGGTGGCTTGGAGCACTATCAATTAACAGAAGTGCTTTTTGTTCAAAATTTTTAATTTCGCAATAACGTTTAACAGACGGGCAGAAATGTTCAGTGAACCAATCCTGGAAAATTTTCGCAGTTATCCATGATTTTTTATTAGACTCCCAAATTACAGGTAAAGTTGATTTAGATATGCCTTTCATCGCTCTTGGGTTTTTGGAATGGTAAATTAGTAATGGTTTTAATTTAAAATCTCCGCTTGCGTTAACACCTAGTAAAAGGGTTAAGCGATCTTTTGCAGCTTTAAATCCTGGTGCCCGTTTCTCTCCACGGGATAGAAATGTTCGTTTCGGCATTCTTTTCCAAAACAAGCCTGTTTCATCAACATTAAAACCCAATTTTGGAGGATAGTTTCCTTCTTCAATTATTTTTTTTAATATCGCAGGAAATTCAGCCGCCGCTTTTGTATCACCACTTGCTGCTTCTCCTATAATCTTTATGTTGTGAAGGTTATTTCGATGTTTAAATCTATTAAACCATCCTCGACTAGCAACGAAAGTTTCACTTGTGTCAATTGTCTCAGCCTGAATGTAATTAAAAATTCTTCTAGCTTTTTTCATGATGATAGATCAGCTTAATGGCATATTGCGGTCAATTTCGTCGTCAATCCATATAGACAGTCGTTTTTCCATTTCCTCTATGATATTATTTCTAGAACGGGTAATTCTAGTTGCAGAGCTTGACGTAGTTGTAGTTGCCGATGACAGTATTTTTTCTTTATTCTTCATGATGGTCCTCATTGTTGAAATGGCAAATTCAATGAAGCACGAATTAAGAGTTTGACGTTCACCAGAATCTAATCTTCTAATCACTTCTATTTTAGTTTTGAGTGAAATGCTTTTTCTGGTTGCTTTCTTTTCTTTTTCATTTTCACTCATAGTAAAAACTAAAGATCAAAATATTTGACACTGTAATATAGTATTAAATATGTAAATTAATACCTACTTACAATAATGTCAACAAATGTTTCCAATAATAAAAATATGTCTGTACAATACCGCACCAAACAAGAAATACAAGTACACTCTTTCGGATATGTATTTGAAACCTATCGCTGCATAATATTTCGGGGAATCCCCGTATGCTGCGAGTGATTTCGGGAAATCCCCGGGTTGAAATAAAAGAGCGCTAAACCGAAACAGCGCTAAACGAAACAGCGTTAAGCGGGGTCTTACTGTATTTTAACTTAGAAAAAAATCAATTTTGCTTATTAAAAGGAATAGGGAAAAGATCGAAACATTCGAGATTTAGAAAATTTTAAATATTCAACAATAATGAAATCATTAAAAAATTTTCTAAATCCACAGTAAATGAGCGCCGAAAGTAAAACTTCTGTATTTCCAGAAGAGTTCTCTCCCTTCTTGTGATGACTCATGATCCCAGTCAGCAGGCCTTTTTACTCTCGAAGGTCACGCCAACCCTGGCTGAAGCGCTGCATATCCGGTGTCCAATTTATCTTCCTATTGTGCTTCTTGCCATTAAAAATGATTATGTTAAGTTTTTAATGAAATCAATGCATTTAAATAACTCTTAAATTATGATCTAAAAATTAATATGTGCAGCCTATATATTTTAATATTGACGGTACGGTAGTGTAAAATTTGAATACTGCGAAGTTCAAAATGCTTTAAATACATCCTAATTTTTTCATGTTATCACAATCAAATAACATGCTTAATAAACTGTAATAAGTGATCAGTTAAAAAATCGATGTATTATTTGCTTAATTAGCTTTTCTCGATAATATTAAAATACAACATATGCACTATTATTAGTTGTAAAATATTTTATTAATATCGAGGTTTGTAAGTTATCCATCTATCATTGATTAAAAATAATGGAATTCAGACTCTTATCCAGAGAAATTCTTACATATTTTATACACATGTTGTTTTTTAATAATATTTTAAATAATTTGCTTATTGAATCTGTAATTTAAAATTTCATCATCGTATAATATAGATTCTCATCACATGAATAATTTGTTTGTTCCAAGATAATGCATTCACTTTACACAATTTTGTTTTCTTGAAACTTGGAAACTCAAAATTTTGAACTGACAAGTTTTAGTAGAAAATATTACTTATCTCTCCCACATTTTCACTTTTGAATTTTTTAATACTTGTAAATTTGTATATAATATACATATGTTGAATCTTACATACTTGTGTTGGATAAGAAAAGTTTGTAGATAATTTTAAATCTTGAAAATGTTATATAATTCACAAATATTTACTACAATGACAAGAAATAATAAACAGATGAATTTGAATGTTTTGGTGTTAGATAATGAAAAATGTTGAAAAGATTAATGTTTTAGCGAAAAGAAACTAAACGGCTGTTGTGTACAGAAATGACCGTTGAATGACACACAAACAAATTTCAAAACAATATGAATGCTTATTTACATAAAAATGAGAGAATTTAAGAAACAGTGAGATACTATCATTCTTCTTTATAACATGTGAGAATTAGAAAACATACACAACTATGTGGTCACAAAACACTTTCTTTTTCATCATTTAGAGCCATATAAATTCAATTTTTGCTTGAACAACTTTATTTATAAGACTGAAATTGAAATTTATCAAAATTTACTTTGTAATAAAAGTGTATGTCAAATTTTAGGATGAATTTTTTATTTTTTGGATATCAATGCTAATCCAATTGATCATTCTGTTAAGTGTGTTAATGTTTTTCATGATGCACAGTTTCAAAATACTAACATATTCAACAATCATTTATATGTAATTAAGCAAATTTTTTATTTTTCTTAGATAAAAAATAAATCAATTTCTTAATAAATATATATTTTTTGCATTAACTTCAATTTGTTGGTAAATACAAACTTTAAAGTGAAATTTCTTACAAAATTATCATGAGTCACATGTATTATTTAAAATGTAATGTCTCACCATCGGCACTTTCGATTTTAAGATCCTATGTTTTTTTTTTCTTTTTTGTTTTGATTTTCAGAGAGACTCTCGTTGTACGCGAAGCAGGCGAGAGAGATTGTCGCGAACCCATACATGGCTCCTTGTAAATTTTGTTCATTTTTTAATTAAATGTGTATGTTTCAAAATTGGAGTCATTTTTCGATTTTAAGATCCTATGTTTTTTTTTTCTTTTTTGTTTTGATTTTCAGAGAGACTCTCGTTGTACGCGAAGCAGGCGAGAGAGATTGTCGCGAACCCATACATGGCTCCTTGTAAATTTTGTTCATTTTTTAATTAAATGTGTATGTTTCAAAATTGGAGTCATTTATTTGTTTTTTTGTTTCATAACAAAAATATAGAAATAATGTTTTGTATTATAATATCTAAAGAAATTGATTTGCATTATTTTTATTATTTGAATTTTTTTAATGTTATTGAGTTACGATTTTTCAAAGATTTCATATTTAGATTATGAATCAATTACATTAATTAGTAAAGTTAATTTAAATATTAAATTTGCAGAAAAACTTAACTAGTTTTTTTTAATTTTTATGATGAAAATTAAATGGGTTATTATTAAATAATTTATTATACTTAATAAGTTATTGAAAATTACTTAAGACGGATTTTAACAATGAAAATTTTCAATTGTTACTAATGTTTAATGCATTCATTTCAGTTTATTGTATTTAATGTATGTTTGTGTTGTATGTAGACAAGTATTTTTTATTTATGTGAACAACAAAGTATACAGGGCCGTGGTAGCCTAGTGGTTAAGGTGTCGGCCTTCCATCCGGAAGGGTGGGGTTCGATTCCCAATGCCGCAAAAGACCCACCGAGTACATGCGATATACGTGCTCGTTAAATCTGTGAAATCGAAAGTCCTCTGGTCGGTCGTTGAGCAGTTACCATGGGTGCAGTGGTCTGGAGAAATTTACTCCCCCTTCAGATCAATGCCAAAATTGAGGGAGTAGATCTTCTGGTGCTTCCATCTATCGGAGGATTTGAAGAGCAAAAGTCGTACTTTCACCTTCATGGTGCTCTGATTAAACGAAAGACGCTCCCAATTGACTTAAATTCGTATAGCCAAGGCATAGCGAGCTTGGCTTGTCCAAGTGTCATTAGTAACAACAACAACACAAAGTATACAAATCCTACATTGAAATTACTTTTAAAAAAAGAAATTTCAATTTCTTAAACTTTATTGAAATCTTCGTTAAAATGAAGTTTGGTGAGGCGTCAGTAGCCTAAAAATAGGTTTCCAGCTCAAGGGACGTGGACCTTCACCTCACCATGTTTCGCCAGCTGTTTTTTAAGGGACTTTTTGGAGTAAATAAATCTAAAACCGATTTTTGTACTCTTCTTCATAATTCCTTTCATATCCGAATTACATCTTGGGCAATTTATGAAATGAGTTTTTTTCGGAATACCATAATATTCCAAAATTTTTTGGACTAGAACATCATTTTCCAGTAAAATTCTGAAAAGTTTTCCAAAAAAGGATGCATTTTGATTAAACCAACGACCAAGATAATAGACAAACGACTCCCCCTTTGGCGACTTCAAAAAATGACACGCCATCTTGGAAGTTTTTCCTGAAAATTTTTGACACTAGGTGGCGTAAAAAGCATCATCAGCGCATGGGATTGAATTTACTAACATTGTGTTGGGTAGCATTTTACAGTTGATACTTATGTATTTATAATTTCTAAATATTTTTATTATAGTAAAATGCTAAAACCATGCTTTTGTCCTAGCTGTAAAACTGGCTATAAATCGGATATTAATCAAAGAAAGAGGAAAAAATTACCAAGCCTTTTTAGTGCACCAAAGGTATTGTCAGAAAATACAACGTGCAAAATATACTTCATCTACTTTTATTTTCAATAAATAATTTTTATTTTGATAAGTTAGTTTATGTTGTAAAATGAATAAAATGTATGCATTTGTATTATTTTTTGCGATCTGGCATGCAATCGCCGAATGAATTTTGTTGGCAAAATATAATAAATTAACCAGTTTAGTTCTTTTTTGTAATCAAATAATTGCTTGTCAATTAAAATGCAACCATTTCAGGTTGTTTATTGTGTTTTTCTTTTTTATTTCTGGATATTGTATGGTGAAAAAATTCAAAAATCATTGTAAGTAATTTATGAAATATTTATATATCAATCTAACTTTATCCCCATATTTCTCTATTGCCTTGTTTATTTATTTTAAATTGCATTTTTTTATTTATTGAATTAAATTGTATTTAGTGTCAATACAAAAGCAATAATTAAGTAATTAACTAAAGTGGCTGATTCACTGATTTAAATAAAACAGGAAAATATAATTATAACTTGGTATTTAAAAAGCTGGTGGGTAGATTAACTGAGTACCAAGCATGCTTGGGAACTAAACACTGGGGGTCTTACGTTAGGCTGACCACCTAACTGGGACATATGTTTCGCACCTCAGGGCCCTCAATCATGAAAACAGTTATGGGCACTGTAGGCCTTGCCTCACAGGGGCTGTCGTGCCATGGAGTTTAGTTTTAGTATTTAAAAAGCTGATATACTCATAAGTAAACATATAATTATAACTTTGTTGTTAATTTATTCTGCATATTGTAATGTATTCTTGATTTAGGATCCGAACTTGCTTGAAAATTAGAGACAAGCAATTCTTCGGGCTGATAAGCAATTGTCTTCTTCAGATGTGGTGTGTTCTTTGCACTTTAAAGAAGAAGACTTAGATAGCTATTAACACAAAAGTTATCAGATGGAACTGTAAGTTATTTGTGTTGTATAAGTTTTTTGAAATGTGTAAGACATTTTTTAATGTTTTGTGAATATATGTGATTAAGTGTGGAAATTTTCAAAAGGATAGCCAAATTTGATGAAAGATGCTATTCCAAGCATCTTCTTAAGTTTGTCCAAGTACTTTTCATCAAGCACAAGAAAAAGAAAACTGCCTGCTGTTAGCAATACAGCAAAGAAAGTACGTGACATGTTTCCAACAACAGTAAAAATGAGCAAACTTCTGTACATGGTAAGCAATTTATCATTGTAAAGAAAAATTTATCAGTAATTGAATACTTAATGAATGGTTTCCAATTAAACTCATTCAGTTCTATAAATATTTTATAGATTATTATTCAAAGTGTATTGAAATTTACAAAATGAAACTCAGCTGATTATTTCAGTAGGTTATTTTTTAAAAAGTAATCGCATTTAAATTAACTGTTTCATCTTAGCTAATTTTTAATTTACATTCATAAAAATTGTTACTATTTCAAGATTTGTTGCTTTTAGGTGAAAATTTTCTACGTACATTTGATCAAAGAATGTTATTTGCTTTTATTTATAATTTATCCAATAAACTAGAATGGTGATATGAAATATATGTAAAAATTTTGTTAGAATTTATGATCTCAGATTGAAGAATTTTTTAGAATTTGTTTCTAATTATTTATTAATTAAATTAAAAAATCTTTTTAAATTCCATTACAGAAAATATCATTACCTGAAATAGACCATGATATACTGGAATCCTCATTATCAACACCTGACTTTAATTTTGAATATTTGAAAACACAGTTACACCACCATCTCTTTACTTCTGCTCAATGGTCATACTCTATCAGAAAGGATTCTGTGGTTCTTTTGTTCTGAACTATTGATCATTGTTTAGAAAGTTGGATTGTAATAAATGAAAATCTCAATGTCAAAGCATACTTATTATTATTCTATTTGTTTAAAGTAAATTTTTGCACGGTTACTTATTTTATTTACTAAGAAGCTTTCAATTTTATTAGGTTTTCTTAAAAGGAATTTTTTCTACAATTGGGGGAACAGTTGCAGGTTAACAGGAATGGAAAGTATATGTAATTAGACTAAAAATGTGGAGAAGTATATTATCTGTGCTGATGCTAGGAATATGTAAGTAAAATAATTTTCTCATTTATTAAATACAAATAAACATTATTATGTATTAAAATTACTTATTTTATATTTATAGAGAAAAAAACTGCTCAGGTTATGTTCCTAGCAATTTTTACATCAAGAAAACTGGTCGTTGTAAAAATTGCTTCGAATAACAACCTAAAATTGGCCCTAGACATGCTTCCAACACTTTTCTTCTGTTGAAGAAGAGACAATATCTTCATAATACTTTACGACAAAATGCAAGGCTTAAAATGAAGGTAAAGTTTATAACAGAAATTAATTTATCAAAGAATTTTTCCTTAGTATTTTTTGAAATCTTCTGAATATGAATGTAGTTTTTTTTTTTTCACTTCATTGTAATTTTCACACACACACACAAGTACTAAACAATTTATTACCATTTCATTAAAAGTTATAAATAATAAATTACTAAAACATTTTACTTTCTATAAATTGCAAATTCCTTTTTTTCTTTTAGACAAGTTTTTCACATATACAGCTTCTTACGATCATTTTATATTATTTCACAATTGCTTTTTTATAATTTGAGAAGTTATTCCATAAAGAATTAAGTGCAATATTTATAAATGATAGAGAGCTCACTATTCTTTTTAGGTACTTAGCCCACCAAATCGACTGATATTTTCTTATATAGGTAGATAAGTTACAACAAAAATTTACTAGAGCCAAGAAAGAATGCATGACAATCAAAGAGAGGAAAAAATTTCTGATATTGTTTCTGATTTTCCCGAGAATCAAGGTGAAGCTATTGAAACATGTTTGAAAGCATCACAATGTAAAGAAAAGGGAATGATGTACCTGCATAAGTGGATTTATGAGTGTATTTGATTAAAAATATGAAGTACAAAAACATAATCATTTAAGGATACACGAATTATTAAAGTTACATTCACCTAGCACATTATACCAATATTTAAGAAAAATTAAAGGATGCTAAGGTTTTCAGCCTGTTATTTTCAAGTGTTTGGAACAAAAATCAAAAGTAATGGCTAAGATAGAAGGCATGGTAATTGTTCATCAATAATTAGTTATGTAAAAATTATTTACTTTATTAAATGAGATACCTGAAACTTTTGCTTGTAAATTCTATAATTTAAGATCATTGTTAATTGACGAAATGAAGCTGTCTCCAAGACTCACATTTGATAAATCCACTTTAGAGATTCATGGTTTTACAGACCTTGGTAAATATACGCCATTTAAACACGCATCTGAAAAAGGTTATCATGCCCTGGTGCTCATGTTTCAACCTTTTAAAGGGAAATGGGTGTAGGCAATTGCTTGTTTTTTAAGTTAAGGTGCTACATAAGTTATTTTTTTATTCACATTATTAATGGTTTATTTAATGCATGTATCTATTATTTTATTTTGTATACTTTCTACATATTAAAAAAATATTACATTTCATTCAAAATATAATTTGTAGGTACAATTTTACATCAAATTGTTATTGAAGGAATAATTTTCTTAGAACAGTCTGGATTTTTTGTTGATGTTGAATGAAAGGATAGATGCTATGATAGAGAATAGTTCCTATTTATTTCAGGCATCAGCTACACTGCAAAATGATCACAACTACAATTTATTTGATTCAACTGATATGGTTGTAGGTTATTTTTCAGGTTATGTTGCAAGAAAGTTTACATCTTGTGAATCTTGCAGAAATGCTTTAGTTGATGAAATGGGAGATACACAATGCTCATAAAATGCATTAATTGAGGCCAAAAATAACGGTGGTCTTCTAACACCATCCACAAATCTTGCTTTACTCATAAATATATTAGAAAAGTGCTGCAATACAAGTTTTGAGCACAGAAAAGTTAAGCGTCTCTACTTTAAATGGCATATTTGAGTGCTCAGAAACTAAGAAATTACCACTAGTAGGTTGCTTAAATCATCAACATTCTTTATATGCTTCAATCATAAATTATTTTTGATTACCAGGATGCATTTTATATGTGACAGAGCGAATAAAATTGATGCAACTAAATATAATAAAACAAAAAAATAAAGAAAATTATCATTATTTTTTTGTATAGGTGAGTCGCTGGGAGCTCAATGGTAGAGCACTAGCTTCCAATTTTTTTATCTTTAATGAAAATATATTATTACTTTATCTTAGACGACTTGGGGTCCTCTCAGCCTCAAAACAATGAGGACCAGAAGTAATTCTGTGTAACATAGGCTGTCTGAGTAGTGTCAACAACTTTTTTCCATTGTCATTACTTTTAAAGCTCTACCTTTATGACACCTTAATCCAGGCTTTTTGTGCCTATGTTATAATTTAAAATTATGTGTGCATGCAGATGAGAAATTGTATTTGTGTGTGTGTGTGTGTTTTTTTTTCTGGCATTTGCATGGATAAACATTCAGTTGTTCTTGTAAAATTAACATTTATTATATTTGTATTTGGAAATAATTAAATATGTGTACTAATAAGTATGTAAGTATTTTCCATGTATTCATAATAATTAATAAATTTTTGCAACTTTAGAGGGATGTTAGATTACACATATGCATATTAAAATTATTGAATATTTTATTTTATAATTTGATAACTATTGTAAATTGAAGTATTTATATTTTTATGCGTTTAAAAGTGCTAAAAATTTAAAACAATTTCAAATATTTGCATGATTTATTTGAGGAAATGTTTACTATAATTTTTATTTCTACCATATTTATATCATTTTTAATTTGATTTTGAGCAACAAATTTAACATATACCTGTATTCTTTTTGTATTTGCAATGAATTTGATCTTGCTAATTTTATTTTAGATTACATTTACTAAATTTTCAAATTATTCCTTTTTTATGCTATTACTCAGTTTTGTGTATTACTATGTATCTATTTGATATTTAATAAAGTTATTTTCTTTTAGCAAAACCAAACTCGTTGTCAAACAGAAGTAGATACACAATACAACGTGAGTGAAATTTCCATGACACAAATATTCATAAATTGACTAACATTGTTGGATGCTGAACCCTATATCCCATTTAACTAAATACTCTATTTTTCATGAGTTACCATTATTTTTAAAAAAGTGACTCAGTGAAGTAGGATATTTGGTCTGCAATTCACATTAAATAAAGCAAATATTTAGTTTAATTTGCACTTTATGTTATTGCTTTCTTTTTAAAGAAATGTAAATTTAGATTTTTATTATATCATTCAGGAAAAATAATGAAAAATAAGAAAACTTATTGTAGTAGATGATTTGTAATTAAATGTAAGTAGTTCTTACCTGAAATTTTAAGAAATGTTATATTTATATAATTATTTAATTATACATAACATAGAGAGTTATTGGTTATAAGGAATATGAGAAATATTTAATTTTCAATTGTGTAAAAAATGAATTACAATAAAATGCAACATCATAGCAAAATATATTAAAAGCTTTAACTAGGAATAAAAGAATTTAAAATTAGAATAACAAAAGAATTTAATATTAAAATTATTTTCTATAAAAATCACTAGAATAATTAAATTGAAATGTAAAACTTATATTTGATTCAAATAAGATTAATTTTAATATTATAACTATATTTATATTTAAAAATGATTGAATTGAATTTGATTTCCTATATTAAAATATATTGGATTTTAATGAATCATTCTAAAATAATTTGAAATTCAATTTTTAAAATTAAAATTAATTGTAAAATGCATTAAAATAATGTATCTATCAAAATATCTTTCAGCTTTATAAACTATCAATTAATGGTAAAAATCAGAGAAAATAAAATTAAATAATCAAGGAAAAACATCAATAATTAAATATAAATATTCAAATAATATTGGAAATAGATACATTGAATTTTCTAAAATAAATTTTTCTCTATCCACAAAAACGAAAGTAAAATTGGTTCTATTCTGCATAACACCTAACTATAAAATGTCAAATTTTGTATTTCCATTATCATTGGCTTTACTTTAATCAATGACAGATAAATATTCAATATATTTCTCATGTAAATTCGACTATTTCACATTATTTTCAGTTTCATTTAATTAATTTTTAAAGATTTTTATTCCCATAGACATCAATGCATTTCCTACTCGATAGTGGTATCGTGCATTGGTCACGCTGCCTAGCGGCAATTAAAATTTTGGCGTGCCGCTATTTTCGGCCAGATGTACGTCGTATAAATATTGGTCAGTGGATTAAACGTTAGTTTTGGTCAAAAAACAAACGATCAGAATCAAACGCAAAAGAGAGTTTTAAAAAAGCGCTCGGAGAATCATAGGAAACTCCCATAAATACGTCATTAACTCCGCCTATCTTCGTCAAATAGAGAGGCAGAGTTGTTGTTCCTTTTTCCACTTGATCTAGTACAATCTAGACCAGTGTTTCTCAACTGAATTTACTCCAAGGACCGGTAAAATATTTCGGCACGTTCGCGCGGACCGGTAATATTAATAATTTGACCCAATGCACAATTTTTCACGAAGATAAATCATGAAGACATACATAATTTTTAAAGCATTTTGCTTGATATAATTTACATTTGTATATTCAACTTACTTATATAATATTGCATCGAGAATAAAAACATCAAAACTTAATTAAAACTCCAAGAAAATTCCAACGTGAATGATATATTTATTTTTTTTAATTAATATATTAGCCAAAACAACAATGAGTCGAAATGTGAACAACGTAAGTAGATACCAAATAAGGAAAAAATAATTTACCAAAATAAAGGATATATAAAGCCTAAAATTAATGAGATTGCTGCTGGTCTTTGTTGCTGACTAAACTGTCAATCCTAGGCTTTAAACCAGTTACAGCAATACGTAAAGCAGTTGCAAGAGCAAGTCAATTTCTATGTTTCGTCTTAATAACAGTCATAGCTGAAAATGTAGTTTCACACAAATAAGTTGAGGAAAAAGGCAATAAAATCTTCAACGCCTTTTCATGAAGATTGGGGTATTCTGTTGCAGTCTTTATCCAGAATTGATATATATTTATTGATTTGAACTGTGATTTAAGTCCTAGATCTGAAGACAGTTCAATAAGTTCTGTTTCCTGGACTGTAGTGAGATTGTTGTCATAATTATCAATAAATGGATTGATTATCCACAGATTACCTGAACGTACATCTTCTGGGGTACTGTATCGGTGGTCGGCTTATAAAAGCTGGATATTTCTTGCGGACCGGCGGTTGAGAAACACTGATCTAGACCAAGTCCAGTATATCGTTCGCCCAGAGAAAATCCCGAACCAGCGCAGGGTTGAGAGGCAGAGTAAATGACAAGTCATTTACTCCGCCTCTCTTTTTGAAGTCATTGTCCTCTTGGCATCATGTTTGGCAAGGAATTTAGCGTAGAATAGGAGCGGTTCTGCTTACGGAAATATCCCCCTAAAAATAAAGTTTCATATTTTTTTAAACGACAAAACTTTTTTTTTGGATTTTTATGCTCGTAGGCTTATAGTTTGCATTGAGTATGATTTGAGTTTTTTCAGAAAAACAAGTTTCGCTTTGTTTAAAAATTATTTACAGATACCAAATTTTACTTCACTTTGGTTCATATTTATGCGAAAAAAAAAATCCCTAAAACGAAATATAATTGGTTGTGTGTGTGAGAGAGAGAGTTTATTCCCTCAAAATTCCCGGGATTTTTACATCTCTAGATGGAAGTATGCAAATAAGTTAAGTCAGCGGTTCTTAACCTATGGGTCGCGACCCGAAATTGGGTCGCGAAGCATATTTCTTGGGTCGTGCTGAGTCGAACCAAAAAAGTTAGTAATACACCCCAAATAATAAGTAATACCAACACCTCCTAGAAGAGTTATTCCCTAATACAATGTTTCGGTTTTACCGCTCTTCGCGAATGGCATTCCCGGAAGGCCATTCGCGAATCCCTGCCGGGAATGACGTCCAATTCCTGTCCTGAGGCTTTCTCTTCTAGGAGGAACTGAGTCACTGAGTCTGCGCGCACGCCATTGCTTCGCGTGCGCGCAGACTCAGTGAGCTCTCTGTCAAAAACTCCTTTCTGCATATTGTGTTGTGAATAACAGTGAAACGTGAATACAAGCATTTTAGAAACAAATTTTGTCTTATTATTAATAGTGGAGTGATCAAGCTGCAGTGTGTATTGTAAAATTGTAATCACCCTAATAATGGCAAAACGTGAATACAAGGAAGCATTTTTAGAATTAGGTTTTACTTGCATTTATGATCGAGGAGTGAACAAGCCGCAATGCGTGTTGTGCAGTGAAATATTAAGTAATGAATCGATGAAGCTGAACAAACTTAAAAGACATTTTGATGCAAAACATAAAAATTTTTCCTTTGAGGGAAAAGATCGTATTTTTTTCGAAAGAAAAGAAGCCCATTTAAAAAGACAGCGTTTGGATGTACCAAGTAGTAATGATTTTATAAATTCTGTCAATTAAGCTACACTTGCTTCTTTTTATGTGGCTTGGCATATTGCAAGACAAAAGAGACCCCATAATATTGCTGAAAAACTTATAAAACCTGCTGCTATTGACATGGCACGTATCATGTGAGGAGATGAAAGTTCAAAGAAATTATAAAAAATACCATTATCAAATGATACAATTCGTTTACGAATTAATGATATGTCATTCGATATTAAGAATCAACTTATTTCTGCTATAAAAATTGCTGGTTTATTTAGTATTCAACTGGATGAAACGACAGATGTAAGTAAAGATGCTCAACTCATGGTTTACGTGCGGTATCCAGATTTAACAGATATACAGGAGGACATTTTATTTTGCAAACCAATGTCAACAACAACTAGAGGTGAAGATATTTTTCTTATGGTCGATTCGTTTTTTAAAGAAGAAGGATTAAATTGGAATCAGTGTTTCAGTATTTGCACCGACGGTGCAGCTGCCATGACAGCATCTCGAAAGGGATTTTCGACAAGAGCAAAACAAATGAATCCACAAATTATATCGATTCATTGTTTGTTACATAGACAAAATCTTGCTTCAAAAAAATTATCACCCGAATTATGTATCGTTTTGGATGAAATTGTTGCGGTAGTCAATTTTATCAAATCAAGAGCTCTTAACTGTAGAATTTTCCGCGAACTGTGTTTCGAATTTGGTGCAGAATACGAACATTTATTATATTATTCTGAAGTTAGATGGCTGTCCCGGGGCAAAGTTGTTCAAAGAGTATTATCATTGTGGACAGAAGTCGAATTTTTTTTGAGAGAAAAGAAACACCCATTAGCATCTAAATTTTCCGAGTTGAAGTGGATTACTCAAGTTGTTTATTTGTCAGATATTTTATTTGAAATAAATAATCTAAATACGTCTATGCAAGGACGTAATCATTCTATTATTGAATTAACTGAAAAAATTACATGTTTTAAAAATAAACTCAAATTATGGAGAAATAAGGTTGAAGTAAAGAAACTTGCTTCATTCCCGACTCTTAATTTACTTGTTGAAGACAATAATATTGACATCGCACATTTTGAAATACAGAAAATTATTATTATTCATTTAGAAAAACTAATAGCAGACTTTGATCGATATTTCCCTGCAGACGATGTTTTCAAATATAATTGGGTTCGAATGCCATTTAATTTTAATGTCAGTGATTTGCATGAGGAATTTGTTAATATTAATCAATTTCAAGAACAATTAATAGAAATACAAAGTGATCAAGCACTTCGATACAATTTCTACAAAAACACTGATTTTTATGTGCTTTCTGGTTAAAATTGAAAACCGAAAAGCCAATAATTGTTAAAGAAGCCCTAAAAGTATTATTGCCCTTTTCAACTACATATATGTGTGAGGCTGGTTTTTCAGCTCTGTGTGTAATCAAAAACAATTACCGGAGCAAGTTAAATCCTGAAATAGATATAAGGTGCTCCTTGACAAGCATTCAACCGAGGTTTGAAGATCTTTCAAAATGTATTCAAACACAAGGTTCTCATTAAAACTGTATGACTTGCATTTAAAATTTAAAAGACTTAACATATGTATTGATATTTCTTTTTTTTTTTAGGAATAAGTTAAAATGTCAATTATTTTCAAAAAGTTATAAATATATTTTAATTTGGTCAATAAAAATTATTAAAAATACTTTATTATTAATTAAATTTTCCTTGGATCGAAAAGTACTTTTGTTTATCTTTATTATTAAAAAAATAAATAAAAAATTTGTAAGTTAAAAAAAATCATCATCGTAGGATTGAAGATTTTTTAAAAATACTATCTAAAATAAAGCAATGAAAAAATTTTGACTTTTTTTTGGGTCGCGACATGAACATATTTCTCAAATTTGGGTCGCGGCTTAAAAAGGTTAAGAACCACTGAGTTAAGCATGAAATTCTACAAACACCACACAAAATTGTATACATTGTATTGTAAGATTTTCCAATACAAAAATAATTTCTTAACATCAATGTTTATAAAAAATTAATGATTAACTATTGATATATTAAAAAAGAAACTCAAATTACTATTTTAAAAGTTGAGGAAATGCACAAAAATTATATTTTTTAAAAAATATATATTAGTTATGAATTTGAATTTATAATTTATTTTTAAAATGCAGAAATCAACTATTTCTCTTTTTTATTAAAGTAAATATTGTGGCATATTAAAATAAGATGCATTTTTAAACTAATTATTTATTACCTTTAAGCAAACACACCACATAAAAGCAGAGTTTCTTTACACTATCTTTATTTACATGCAGTTTCTTAAACTAAAATCTGCAATAAAATGACAAGTATATTTTGAATGAATATGTATATATATATTTATGTTTTGTGGGAAAAAAATGAAGAAAAGATATAATTGATAACATTTTTGTGATGACATTATATGAATAGTTTGTTTCATATTACATTTTCAAATTGAAAAAAATGTTATGAAATTTGTATGAAACTAAAAGAATGAAGTGCTATTTAGCCTCATAGTTGATAATCTTGCAATTGAAGGCAGAATCTTGCAATTCTTGCAGTAGTGAATGCAATTAGTCTTTATTGTTCATTTCAATGATTAGTTAATTGCTTTACATTGGAAGTCAAAATAATCTCTATATTGACCATGATGTTAATTAAATTATTTTGCAAATATAGCAATCATCTATATATTTTTTATACTTACTTTCACATTATTTGTGTTTACATCGCAAATAGGAATAAATACAAGATTTCTATTTTAATCAAATATTGTGTATTTAATTTCATTATTAAAATTGAAACTTTTTAACACATAAAATTGTAACACAGCCTTTTTTAAATTTGATTTTTAACTAGTTTTACTATAATCTATAATATGTTAAAAATGCTTAATCATAAAAACAATTGAAAAAGGCTTGAAATTATTAAAATTTTATATTGATTTATTTCAATTTAATAAACAATATATACAGGAATAATATTTCAATGTTTATTTAAATAGAAATTTTAGCTTATATTAAAATCATTTCATTATTTTATTTGTACACTCCAGTATTTTCATCATTATAGGAATTTATTTTTAAGTCTAATTTACATACTGTCAAAAGTAAATGGAGTTAGTTGTAAGATTGCAATATATTTTGGATGAGTATATGAACATTATGTAAGTGTGTTTCAGGGAAAAAATGTATAAAAGAATTTAATTATATGAAGAATAATAATGAAATCTTATAAATATGTATTTGTAAATAATAGACCAAAATGCTTGTGCCTTCAACATTTAATTATAATGCATTAGCTTGCTAAAAAGAAAACCAGGAAATTAATGTAATGAAAAAATAAAAGTAAAATTAACACTAAATATTTTTATATGGCATACTTATTTCGACTGAAGATTCAGTTTAAATATGCAAATGTAAGTTCAACACAAACTGTAAACACTGTAAAATGACAAAACAATCTCATGTATTGAATAACTAACAAAACTTTAAATGAAATTAATGTTTGAAAACTCAGTAAATTTAATAAATATTGAAATTGGAACACTTCTCATCTACTTTGCTGAAGAAATTAAAAACAATTTTTATTATCTGAGTTTTTAACTATCTATTAAATTTATTATGTGTTTCATCTATAATATTGAAAAAGTATACAAAAAAAATTTAATCTTCATCAAATGAGTTTATTAAATTGATTATTTCTAGCTGAAGAGCATTTCTTTTTTGTTTGTTTTTAATACCGGCAATTCTGCTAGATTGAAATGGAATACAATAATTAAAACCAATCACTTATTTCCATGTTATTACTTCCACTTGGCGAAAAAAAGACAAAACATGATCCGTGTTTAAAATCATTGGCGATATGAATTGCTCGAGTTGCTGCTGCATGCACAAAAAAGTTGCTCATTCTCGGCAACTTATAACGCCAATAACTTTCATTTGGCATGAAACTTGGCGAAAACAAAATGATTTATAACAGCCAATCGTGCTTTCATGTCAAGAAATATGGAAAAAGAGCACACAGTCTCAAAAGATATCTTTATGAATGGTAACAGAAGTTGATTGTAAATGCTGATAGGTGTTTAAAACTTTCGTACAATTTATTTTCAAGACATAAATGTTCCTATGACTTCCAGAAAACGAGCGCTGGCGTGTTGTGGGACGCAATGAAGCAGGACAGTAGATCACAGGTGCTGCTCTTTTCTTCGGCGTTCATCATTCTGTCATTTCACACACACACGTATACGGAAACAATTCCAAATCCCACGAAGGCCCGTAGCCGGTCGCCCAAGGGTTACAAACCCCGCGGAAGATCGGTATATTGCTATTTTATCCAAAAGGAATCGCAGAGTGACATCTATGGTTACAGCGTCAATTTGTAAGGTGATATCTGCACCTACTGTACGCCGAAGATTACATATGAGTGGAATGTATGCCAGGTACCTCAAGTTTGTGTCTATCCGTCCAATCAAGGGGACGATTAAAGTGGTGCCGGGAACATGTAAATTGGACTGTCTGACTGAGGCAATGTCATGTTTACTGACGTGTCAAGAATAGCTCTGGAGCCAGAAGACAAGCTTATAAGGATATGGCTGGAACAAGGAATACGCCATCACGCATTCCGAGGTGGAAGCATTATGGTGTGGGCACCGACCTGCAGATCTCTAAACGAGGTTCGGTGACGGTTGTCCGGTATCGAGATGAAGTCCTAGAACTCATTGTGAGACTAAGCTGCAGCAGTTGATTGGCCCCATTTTTGTTTAAGGGACGATAACGCACGTCCCCATAGAGCTGACATATCACCTAATTGTAAGTGTGGTCACAAGGTATAAGCTTTGTATACAGATGAGGGGTTTAAATACCCTATTAATGTCTTTTTTTCATTTTATGCGGTTTATTTTCATTTTATACATAATTCTGTTTAAACATCCAGTATGTTATCTGATAACCTACAAAAATTTAATTTTGTTTTCCTTTCTCTGCACATAATTATTAATTTTATTTTATGCATATATATATATATATATATATATATATATATATATATATATATATATATATATATGCTACTTTCCTGCCAAATGTTTGTTTCAATCAAAGCAGTATTTGTTGATTTTTTTTGCATTTTACATCTTTGTGATTAACTTTTGGAAGTGAGTGTATTTTAAATAAGAAAATAAAGCAGATTTATTTTATGAAAATTAACAATTTTATAGAATTTCAGGAATCTTAATTTTATGAAATTATAAATATCGAAGATATTTGTGGGATTCAAAAGAATAGAACTTTTCTTGAGAAATATAAAAAATGTTCTACTCTAGTAAATAAGTAATGTTTCATTAAACATTTGAAAAATGTGAGATGCATTAAAATTTGTATTAATACTAATTATGGATTTTTTTTATGAGAAATAAATTGAAATTCAAAATCTTATTGTTTTATATATAAATATATTGTTAAATTAATGCAGATAAAATACACAGAACATATTCCGCATTTAAATATATTGTATTTAATATATATAACTGAAACAGTAATTCTGCTACATATTTTATGCTGCTGAGGTTGCATAGGTGTATATTTTTAATAAAATTAATTTAATATTAAAAAGTTTGGAATTAAAGTAATATTTGTTAACAATTCATGTATATATTGCTGAGCAAAATTAAGTTTAAATATAAAGATACAAAAATGTAAACATTTTTTAATTGAGGATGAAAGTCCTAAAAAGCATTGATTGAAGTCAGTATGTGAAACTACTATTCATTTTTAATATTAAGAAATTTAGTAAAAATTATCATTGCAGAATAAGTTTAGATTTTTTAAAATTCACAAGAATGCATTATTATATATTTTGTTTTTAATAAAATAATTTACATGAAAAATATAAAAAAATTTAAATGAGCTGATAAATTTGCTTGCCATTTATTTAAAGACTTAGTTGTTTTTATTAAAAGATTTATAGTTATTATAAAAAATTATCTCAAATATTTATTTTAAAAGTGAATAAATATAAATAACTCAGAAAAATAAAATTTTCAGATTTGGAAAACTTTCCATAGTTAAAGGGAAACAAGTGACTCTTTTATAATTTAAAATGTGTGGCTAATATATAAATTTATTGACACATATTAATTAAATCAATATCTAAATATAGTATAAGTTTAATCATGATGTATTATAAAAAAAAACAAGCAGATTCAGTATTATATTAATATGAATCTTCTAATAAGACAATGAATAAATGATACACTTTAAAGACAATGTAAGGTTGCATTGAATTGAACAATTTCTTACAAAAACAATTAGTTGTAAATTGTTAAAATATTAATAGCGTATTGCTTGAATCACTGCAGAAACATCATGATCAGAATAGCGACGCAGTTTTGCAAGTTTAAAAATTTCATTTGCTGCTGCTGTAATTTTTAAAGGCTGATTTACAGAATTACCCAGTGCAATTGCATCAGATAAATGTCTTTGCTGGTGCTTAATAGCAAAATTAGTAGTAAAGTTTTCTTTTCTCATAGCTTTTCCTTTCTCTTTAACAAGAGGACAACTAGCAGGTCCTTCTGCCAGAATTTCCAGGAAGTGATCAATATTCAATTTACAGCTATTGACCAAGCTCACTGTTTCAGCCAATGCCCCAGTAATAATCCCATTAAACATACTAAGGATGAGGCTCATTGTAGATGCTTTGCCCACACTCAAGTCTAAAAAGTAGGTATGCTTTGAAATAGCACGGAAACAACTCTCACAAGCATGGAAAACAGAAATATCACCAGCTGCTAAAATCACTAACAGCCCTTTTCCAGCAAGACTGCGAGAGCCATAGATTTGTGCCTCCAGATAACGACCTCCTTTTTTGGAGATTTCATTGGCTATTTCCTGAGAAGTTTGAGGATCAATTCCCGTTAATTCAACATATCCTTTTTTCCCAGGTGTGCAACTTTCAAGCCCTTTCAGAACACCACAATTACCGAAAACAAGAGTTTTCGCTGCATTTGGATCAGAAACACAACTGAAAGTAATGTCACATGCTTGAATGACATCTGCTGGAGTTAGACCGCTATGAGCACCAGCTTCAACAAACACATCACGTTTCTCAGGAGTTCGACTCCACACAGTAACATCATGTCCAGAATTCAACAAGTTCATAACCATTCTCTGACCTATAGCACCTAGACCAAGAAAACCAATTTTATAAGATGTTGGTTTAACATCCTTAGCTTTTAATGACTCTTGCACACATTTTATGTCTAAAGGAGGAGTTGATGGCCGTATAATATACTTTCTTTTTTTCCTCACATCAGTTGGGACATTTGGAGGATTTTTAATCTTTTTCTCTTTAGAACGTGCATCATCTTCATTACATTTATTTTCACTGCTTGACAGTTCAATGTCAAGTATATTAGAACTATGAGCAGGACTACAATCAGAGTCATTCTTTCTTCTAGTTCTAATAAAGACAAATTCTGGAACACATTTTTTTCTACTTTCCTTAATAAGGAATTTCTTTTTTATTCTACTTTTCTCAATGAATCCTTTCTTTACCAAAACAGATTTTTTAGCTTTTAAAGGTTTATTTTTATTTTTCATTTTTACTGGAATCTCATTTGAGTTTGTGTTATTATTTTCTTGACAAATTTGTTTTCTAAGAGCTTTACTCTCAGAAACTATTTCCTCAACAGCTTTACGAAAAACAGCAGATTTATTTTTAAAAGCTTTTTGCAACATTTCTTCACCATGTGGAAATATTTTATCATTTGGAATCCAAGCATAATTTTTACTTCCAAAAAAGTAAACCCAATGTTGTGCTTTCCCATCTTTAACTTTGGCATCAGCTGGAGGTTCAGCAATCTTAGAAGGCCATGGAGGATAGTTTCTCATTTGTGCCCATACTAAATCTCCAACTTCAAAGTCTTTAGCAGACATCTTGAGTGACTTAGTGATTACCTATTTAAAAAAAAGAAAACAGAGTGAGATTCAAATCATTAAACGTTAGCTAAAAGAGGCATACTTGTAATATGAAACCCAAGGCATTAGGAAGAATTCATTCTTATTTAACTTTAATTGAACACCCATGAATTAGAATCTATTGTCATGGATATAATCACGAACACTTTTGAAATTCTTCAAGGTCTTAAAATGCTTAATCCACACTCGTGTCCATAAATTAAGGATAATGCAAAGAGACTGAAGCAAAACAAATGTGACTTATTTATAAAGTCTATTTAATAAACAAAAAAGATGCTATGTTTGACATCATTAATAAAAATTGCAATTTTTACTCCCTGATGCAAATTTAAAAAAAGAATCTATTTGCTAAAACCAATATAATATGGTTGGTATAATAGTCAATGACTGGAAGAAAGAATGACCTCAATACATAGTATGCCCACCAGATGATGCAATACAAGCCTTGCAACACCTAGGCATGCTGAGTATCAAATTATCGATCTGATCTTGGGGAATATTAAACCACTCATAGAGCAATGTTCTCTGAAGTTCCGGTAGACATGTGGGAAGGGGTAGACAGGCTGCAATTCGTTGGTCAAGCATGTCCCACACATGCTCTATTTGACTCAATCCCGGTAAGTATGCTGGCCAGTCCATATGGGTGATATCCTCGATTGATGGCATACTATGTTTGCAAGATTAAGACAGGTGTTGTCATCCATAAACAGAAATTCTGCATCCATGGCATCTCAAAACAAACATATATGTTGTTCCAGAATGACATCCCATTTGATGTGGCCTTTCATGGTTACATTCTGAACAATAAGGTTAGTTCTGGGGGAGAGGCAGAATAATTCCTTCCCAAACGAGCAATCCTGCACCATCGTAACAGTGTCGTTCAATGGTGTTCTCTTGGTGGTAACAGGTACTTGGCACTCTCTACATGAAAGTCTGGCGAGAATCATACAGAAAGCTAAGCCTCAACTCGGCGGAAAACATCATAGACCTGTTGCAGTTAGTGGAACACATCTGACATGCCCACGAGCATATAGACCAATGTGCCCTAAGTGTCTCCATTCGGTCTGCCTTGAAACTGTCATACTGGTAGCTGACGAGACAGGACTGATGCTGCACTCCTGTTTCTTTTGGCAATAACTGTCAAATACCGTTCCTCATTCAATGTTGTAACTCGGGGGGGTTTGTTTGTTTGTCGCTCAACGGTCATTTTTTGCACACGAGGGCTAATTAGACCGGGACTAACGGCTTAAAGTGGATTCCGAACCACTACAAACATCCATGCCCAAGGTGGGACTCGAACCCACGAACTGTTGAACCGAAGGCAAGAGCGCTAACCATTCGGCTGCCAGCTCGGCCTCGGGGGGACAACCTGCAACGTTTACTCCCATTACCATCAGCTCGGAACCATGCTAAAGCCTAGAGATGACACTATGTGATTCCAAGTTCCTTGGAAACTTCCATCTGGGCATGTCCACATTCCAGACGGCTGATAATTCTACCACATCAAACATTATCAAAATGCTTCCTTTGTGGCATTTGGATAAAGACAAATAAACAGTTTTTGCACTAAAAGGTTTTTAAAGCACTTGTGAACAATTTTACTTCTTGACATCATTCTTTATATACCCCTCTCTTACACTCGTCATTGTGATGTACTATTGGCCCCATCTGATGGTTTCTTGTAATTTGCTTATTATTCTTCAAGTGTGTGATACTTCTACATGTGAAATTTTTATTTTAGAGTTTAATTTCTGTGTGATGCTGAATTATCCTTAATTTATGGACATGAAAACACATGATGTCAAGACAAATCCTTGATTAATGTAACTAGGTAAAGTAAGTAGTGGTTTACAATATAAGAATAGTCTAACATGAAATGAAATCTTGAGTACTTTTCAACTACACTTAAAAACCAATAAATACATTCAAAATCTTAAGATAAAATCTTCAACATAAAACATTTGCAAAACACACTGTAAATACTAACAAATATTTAAAATTTTAATATATTTACCAAAAGTTTGTATTTACAACCCCTTTAGTTTTATATATAATTTTTTTGTAAAGTTCCTTCCAAAAAGGTGGTTTCTTATTTTTCTTTGAATAAATTTTTCATTTCATACATATTTTTTGATACCTAATGATATAACTGCTTATAATTTTTAACACTGATATATTTAAAATATCATTAGTTTATGCTTTTACAATTATGATACATACTTAATATTTACTCTGTATAAATTAACATTTTATTAAGTATTTCCAATAATATCACTGATTATTACAGTTTCAAAAACCCACAACTTGTAGAACATCTAATAAATACTTTTGATATGATCTTCAAATAAAAACAAGCAGTTTGTAGTAAAAAATTATGTGATTTATATCTTTACTGCTTATTATGCTTAACTATGATTTATGATTTAATTATGAAAATGCCTAATCTTAGACTTAGGCTGTCCACAATGTTGTGTAAAAAGTAAAACCTAAATATCAACAAGTATTTTTAAATGCATCTAATATATCATGGCAGTACATGATTAAATACATGGTCATGAATTTCCTCTTACTTTAAGTGTAAGGATCTTAATCTTTGTGTGTAAAGATATTAACTTAAAATATTTGTTTGATTAAATATTATTCATCTTAAATTTTGAACTCTAGAATTTTAACCATGTCTTAAGTAAGCGCTAAAACAAAATTCTTTTAATACAACCAATCCAATTGAGAATGAATTAGATAATAAACAGGGTTCATACAGATTTCCAAGAATCAAATTCTAGCAGTCAATGCAAAGAATTTCCAGAGAGAAAGAGAATATATGGAAATTCATGCTAAATAATTCTTTTTTAACTTTATCAATTGTCCTCAACCAAGTATGCATATAATTATGCATATGCAACATTTCTCAATTATACTTGTAAATACAAACAAATAATTGTAAAAATTAAAGAAACAATATTTTTATTTATGTTAGAATTATATTTAATGAATACTTACAAAGTCTTCAATGAATCACAGCTATATATATTTTTTAAAATAATCAATATCAGCTTTTAAAAATGTACAAAACTTTTAAAAATAAATTTATAATTTGGTAATGTAAAATATTTAAACATCTTCATTATATTCCTTTTAATTCATTTACTAAACATTTCAAGATATGTATAACAACTTCTTTTAGGCTTCTAAAATTCACAAAACTTAAATGATGTACTTTAAAAAAAAGTCATTTTATCGAAAATGAGCCATTTTACAATCTATTGATAACTGGAGTAATCCCCTTGTTGATAATTCTAAGCACTTTTTATTCATTTTGTTTCAAACAATATGAGGCCTAAAAAATTCTGACAAAAATACCGAATTTTCACAATATCATTATCCCAAAATATTACCTGGCAGTGCAATTGTTTTGGCTGCAGATGAGCAGATAACTTACATCAAAGAAAAGCACATAATTACTAGCATATTTGACTTATTCCTTAATAAGTTGGAAAAATAAAGTGTAATTCCAAAAACGGTTAAATAAGAAATATCACCGTCAGGAAACATTGCTTAGAAGAGAGAATCTATATTGTTACAAGAACTGTAGCTGAATCCACTTTTTAAAACTTTACGGACCACAGAATTTCAGTCTTTAAAATTTCTTTTGAAGAAACAAATGAATCTAAAATTTCAGAACATGCTTTAGAATCACATTCTATAACAAGAACAGCAATAATGAAAATTAATTTAAATGAGTAGTTTTTTGGCAGGTGCAGCTTGCTCTAATAAATACATATGTTTTTGTCAATGGCAATGGGCACTTGTTTTTTCTGAACCATGCAAAAGCCAATCTTTGTGTGCCTTATCCTGATTCCACTCTTAATTGAAAACAAATTTTTCCCAAAGCCTATTAAATAATATATTTCAGCCTTTATTTCATTGATAAAAAAATTCATACCAATTCACTGAAATTACACACAATTTTTACCAATGAAGATTTGATATTTTAACTGAGAAATTTTATATTTAGATATTTATATTCAAGAAATTCACCGAATATTATAAAATTAGAAACACACAGAAAAAATCAACTAAAATCACCCTCCTTGTAGCACCACATATTATTTGTGATCACAGACATAATTCTGATCGCTGCATCCAGTTCTTATCGAACTGGATCTTTACTTTAGTCATCAATTATGCATACAATAACAATCAAATATTGATCAAACAACCATCTAATGGTAACAATATGAGCTAATAATCAATTTTGTTATGAGAGAATTTCATTGAAAACTTAAAAGCATCAAAACAAAAAATTCAAAATAACTACAACATTGCCTTACAAAAAAATAAAGGCATCAAGATTTAAGAAAAATTCCAGAGGTGATTCATGATCTTCAAAGAATTAAGTCAAAATTCTAGAAATTTCAATTAATTGCATAAAATCTGAATAAAATTTTTAAAATCATTAATTTTTAAGAGCTAATACATAATAAAAATTCAAATAATATTCATGTATGATAGAACAATTTGTAGATTAAAACATTTAACAGAAAAAAAGTTATAATTAAAAAAAGATGAAAGTTATAATAGATTATTAATAGGCCAATTCAAATTGAGTATAAAATGCAATAACAAAAAAAATCAGTCATTTGTGTGTTTATACCTTATACTGAGTAAGATTCAATATTTTTCTTTATTTGTTCTGTTATTGGATTATATTTTGCAGTGATTTAGTTCAAGTGAAAGAATGCAGCAATGAAGCTTGTAATTCAACAGTATGTTAGAAAGAATGTGGCTAAAAATTTCAAGTTTTTTGAAATAAGTGATTGACTTTAAAAACTTTTGAAGTCCTTTCATAAAATTGTGAACCCTGTAATAAAAACACGTGCTTTATTCTGGTAATTGTGATAGCTAATTGTAATATTAATCAATTATTTTTCAATTGATGCACTGTTAGCCAGTGAAGATCAGCAACATTTATAAAGGAAATGTGCCAAAAGTTTTTCACTTTAAGACAACAGAACTGTATGTAATAAAAAGTTACAATTTTGAAAAATTTAGGTGTACTCAAAGTTTTATACAACTCAAATGTTTTCATAAGCTACATCATGGAACTATAAAGATTAAATCAAAAGTTGATTTTCCACATTTGGAAGTGAGAAATACCATATTTAATACAAAGAATACTTTCTCTCTCTCAGATAATTAATGAAACTTCTTTTAAATAGCTGAATTTTAGTTGAATTTAAATAATAAATTGTTAAATTGAGATCTCGAAAAATAAAATAAAAAGGAAACAAATACATGCATCAGGGCTTTAAGTGAATCACATCAAATTTAGCAATTTTGCATATCATGGGAAATTTTTAAAGAATAAACAATTGCTTCCGGGAAACATTTCCTGTCATATTTATTGCTTAACAAAAACAAATTTTATTTTACAAAATTTTCATGATGGAACTAAAATCACAACACACATAGCTTCCTGTTCATAACAAATGTTAAGAATTCAATTCCAAGGCCACATTGGCTAACAAACAGTAAAGCCACAGATGCTAAAGATACCTAAAGAAAATCTGGTATGATTAGGCATCTTCTATGGGACATTTAACGTTCTAAAGGGAAATGATGTTATCCAAAGTCTGGCTACTACAACAGTCAGCATAAATGAAGCAGAAGTGATGGCACCTTTATAGTGGGCCAACCAGCGAATGTTCAATTGTGAACCAGAAAATAGGTAGGTCTTATTTTATAAGCAGTGAGCAAGTGGAACTCCAAACAAGTTACTTCTTTATTATATGAATCCTCTGTAAACATTGGATAAAAGTTGTACAACTTATGTTTTGAATTGGCTATTTTGTCTGGGACTTTTTATATACATTATAGCGGTATCGTAGTTCCTGATAAAAAATGGAAGTGATAATTATGAAAAATGTTTAATGTTATCTTTTAGATTATCATAGTGTACTCTTATCAGTGCTTCATATAAAATTAAGACAAAGAAATATATCATATAAACAACAAAAAAAGAATAAGTTTGGAAAAATTTTTGACAATTGTGAAATAAAGAAATTTGATCTAACCCAAAAGGCAAATTACTGTCTGGAGGATAATTCAGTTTTTAAAAAGCATATACTTACTATACTAAGCATGCTATACTAGTAATAAATTACTAAATTCAAGTTTATATAAAACTGAAATTGTCAACATTTCTCCATAATTAAAGATTCTGCTATCATAAAACAGAAACGTGTCATTCTGAATATCCATGTAAGAAATGAGAAAATGATTTTAATTTTAGCTTATTAAAATGTAAATTTTTTTTACAGAATAAAAAATCTTTCGATGTATATGAAAACATGCAGTTCTTCTACTTCATGAAATAGAGAGAATAAAGTTCTTAAAATAAGATATAATATAAACTTTTATATTATTAGAAATATTGTTGTGTACTTAAGCAAAATTTAGTATTTCTATAATCATATAATGTAAGCACTGAAAGACTAGCTGTGAAGTGATATAATTAAATTTAATAGTGAAATTTTAATGCAATAGAAGTCTGGAATTTAACACAGTATGTTAACAATAACGTTTTAATGCTAAACAGTTAAAAACTTTTGTCACTACTAATGAGTCAGATATTTCACTTCTGGTTATTCAAAAATCATGTATCAATATATTTTACAACATTGATTTCATGTTTGGCCACAATGGGAGAATATCACAAGTATGCAGAAATAATAAACATGCAAATTACCTTATTGATTTGTACTAATTTCTTAAAATTTTCTTAAGTGAAGATATCCTGTAATTAAAAACCATATCAATCAATAACAAAACTATATAATTTTAAGACAGTATTCTTAATTAAATGTATGCATAATTATCAGACAATTATCACTGTACACCATTTAACAAGACTTCAGACACCAGAGTGTTCTAACAGTATATAAGTTAAATCTAATAATAAATTATAAATACTTGTAATACATGCAATAAGCTTTGTTTTTAAAGCATGTTAGTAATGCAATTCTTTAATGTTCAATCCTAAATAAAATAATATAGATTTAGAAAAGAACTTTTAATAAATAAAAACATCTACCAATAGGTTCAATACAAAGGATAGAATCTAAAATGCTCATTTGTCATTTGAATTTATTATTATATTAAAATATGAAATTGATGGAACAAATGAGAAGGTAAAAAGTCCAAAGATCATAGTAAAAATTATCCCAAATTATTTTTTTAAAAAAAGTTATGGCACGCAAGTTTAGTTTTATTATGGTAAAGGACAATGTGTTAATTTAGAAAACTGTTTCATTTATTTTTATTATTATTTTTTTTGCAGCTGACACAAACAGCATATTAAATTATTTGTTGGTACAACCCTCTCTTGCTTAATTACTGCTGTACAATCACAACACATGAGTTTTCTTGGAAAGAGCTCCTATTTTTTGACATAGGTATCAGAAATATATATACTCTGTTGATGTTAGCAATCTACTTCTCATTTGGAGCACAATTTTTATTAATCATGATAATGAATGAGCTAATGAAGACAGCAGCCCAGCTCTGTAATACTTACATCAATACTTTGACACTGGGTGCTTACAGATTTTCAAAAATCAATTTCCAGGAGGTTCAACATTCAATTTGTTTTTTATTTTAAAAATTATTCTTAACTGAATATGTATATGCAACATTTTTCAATTATATTTGTAAATAGTAAAAATAAATTATCGCAAAAATTAATGACACTATTTTTTATTTAAATTAGAATTGTATTTAATGATTACTTCAAAAACCTTGAATAAATTAACAGTTATAACAGAAAAAAAATATTTAATAAATATTCTTTACATTATTTTATACTATTTTAAATTCAATAATGCGTAATTTTAGAGTTTTTGTGAGCATTTTCATTATATTCTTATCTATTTTGAGTACACATAAATGTGTATAAAAACTTTCCAAATAAATATAACTTATTCAAAGCAAAAAAATACCATTATTATACAAAATTTCTACAATCTTTGCTTTCCTTCAAATGTTTGCTTTTCTGCTGCTTTTCCTGCTACATGGCTGCTTTGCTGCTTTTTCTGCTACATTAATTTGTCTAAATATAATTTATACTTTTGCCTGACACCAGCAGTAAAACTAAGTATGTCTTTGCTAACTCCTATGTACCTCCTATGTATCTGACATGATCATCAATAATACACTCCCACAGTCATAAAAGATTGATAATTTAAATTTTCTTAAATCAAATTTTTCTTCACAGAAAAACCACATTAAACAGATGCTTGACTATGAGAGAGCAGTAAAAGCAAATTAATTTTTTTTTATAAGTGACAATTTTGTCTAATTAAGAGTATTTAAAAGAAAGTATACATTCCATCTTTAATAGGATTAAATTTCTTATTTATAGAATTTTGAGATCTTACAGTCAGTTCAATTGATGTAAACATTTCTGCAAAGTTATGCAATTCATTCTTTTTTTCCCCCTCTTAATAAGGCAAAAGCCAATCTTCAGCTTTTCTAGAGTCCACTAGTTAGTGAAAAGACTTTTTATCAGACACGTTAATTAATTTATTCTAGTCTTTATTTCATTCATAAACAAATTCATCCCTTTTCACTAATATTCTACAAAATTTTGAAAAAAGATATGAAAGGTATAATTTAACTAAAAAAATTTACATTTAAATATTAATATTTTATGAATTTTATACAATATAAAAGGCAGAAACAAATAGAAAGAGAATTAAAATCACGCCCATGTTAGAACCATATTACAATCTTATTGATTACACTTTCCTTTTTACTTTACAGACATAAATCTAAATACTATATAAAGTTCTGCCTCCACTAGATCTTCACGAAACTATTGTGACCAAAGGAAACCTTTATTTTTATCAACAGTTTTGAATACAATCTAATATCAAATTTATTAAAATCTAAAACATTAAGAACTTATACTCAATTTGATTTTTGAACAATTTCATTGAAAATTTTAAAATATTAAAACACAAAAAACCAAAAATTATAATATTGAACAGCAACTATAGCAAATGAAACTGGATTTCACAAATCAAACTAAGCAGAAACAAAATGTTTAAACCTTGTGTTTTTAAAAGCTAAGTCCAAGCAAAATCATAATTCTGTTTTTTGCTCTAATTAGTTTGATATCTCCATTTAAAGTGAATTCTAAATTATTAAAAACAGCCATGCTTGAGGTAAGAACCAAAGCCATGAACTGTCAACTCAAAGGTCAGAGCAATAACCATTTAGTTTGAAGCTGGGAAAAAGATTTAAGTAACAAGTACATAATTAATAAAAATATAGTTTTTTAATGATATTCAATCTGATCCTTTTATAAAATAGCACAAATTCAATCTAAAAAAATTAGACTAAATAAGAATTAATAAGAAATACACTTTTTAAATAAGCATTATTAGATACAAAAAATTTTAGAATCAAATTTAGTTTGAATTTCTAAAGGGTTACACCAAGTAATTGATTGCACAAATAATTAAGTAGTAATTTTAAGTTATTTTTAAAATACAAATGTAAAGTAAAACACACAAAGACATTGCTAATGCAAAACAATTCTACTAAGTTACAAAAAAAATAATTTCTGAAGAAAATGTTATTATAAATATTAGTATTTTTTCTTAAGAATTTAAAAAAGAAAACATTATGATTAAAATCTACACCAGTATGATTGAGTAAATGCAACAAACTTTTGATGCATATACATTTTATAATTAAAATATTTAAACAGTTATAAGTATCAAATTTTAATTATTAGCAAAATGGATAATCAATGACATTCATTTAATATTTTGTGCTTTTGCAGAAACTTCTACATAATTCAGCAATCTCACTATCAAGCAAATTCTGCATATTGTTAAAAACTTGAATTTTTTATCTTATAGATTCCTTTTTACAATTAAGTTCATCAAAAATAAAAACTCTAGACCAGAAGTTTAAACAATTTTTAGACAACTAAAATGATTCTGGAGTGTAGAAACCTTCTTACAGAACTGGCAACTAGAAACAGGGTGATCCTTGTATGGGTGCCAGGGCACAAAAGTATCGAAGGTAATGAAAGGGCTGATGAGCTTGTTAAACAAGGATCGTCTTTTGTTACCATTGGTCCAGAACCTTTTTGTGGGATCAATTTGAAGACCGCAAAAACCAATGTTCTTAGATGGGAAAAACGGAAGATATATGAAGCTTGGCTCAAATCTCCTGGTCAAACCCATGCTAAAAGTATGATCTGTAGATCATCAGCGAGGATTTCCTATGAAATTCTAAGGTGCTCTAGGCAGAAGATACGTTTAATCGTAGGCTTCATAACTGGGCACTACTATTTCAGAAAACATCTCCATAAAATGGGACTGTTTCAGCAAGACCCTATCTGCAGGAAATGTCATATGCAAGAGGAAACGGCCAAGCATATCATTTATGAATACGAGGCTCTAGCCCTCCCTAGATTAACCTCTTTAGGCATCATCCATACTAGAGAGTTACACCTAGACTCCATTAAAGGGTTATCAGACTTTATTAATAAAGTGGGTGACCCGAGCAACTGGAACTAAGAAACATTGGGTTTGGAGTTAACAGTACAAAATGCTGATAAAAGCAGAGGTGCTCAATGACATACAAACCCAACTCTAAGAAGAAGAAGAAGATCAGAGAAATTAAGCAAGATCTATTTTGATTTCTTGAATAATTCAGTACAAAACAACTTCATATTATTTCAAAATGATAAATTTTATCGTTACATTATCATATATAATATTTTATACGGCCTAATTTATTGATAAAGTATACTTTTATCTTAATCATTAACAATATTTTAAACATACCATTCATTGGTATATATATTTTAAAAATATTCGACTTCATTAGGTATCACAATTTTTTATTTTTTTAAATTAAAATTATTATTAATAAAATTTAAATCAAATTATTGATGAATTGGTATACAACCAATTCATCAATAATAGATAAGAAATGCACTAGTAACAAATAAACATTTTCTGAATACATGCAAATCATTTGGCAATTTTAAAAACATCAAAACAAAATTTATTTGGCAGTGTAATTAAAATATTTCACCAATCAATATACCTCTAATGTATTGAATACATAAAGATTTGTAATTTTATAAAATACATGATACAATTGGCAGAACGTAAAGAACATTATATTTAGAATTCAACTAAATTTAAGAAAACGAAACTCGAACAAAATATTATATAATTCATTAAAGTCACAAGAAGACTAAAACAAAGTATAAAAATGCAAAAAGCATTATTTTGGAATATCATATGAGTTACAATATTTTCCAAGCTAAGTGAACAACATGGTTCACGTATTTCATGATATCTGTATTTCTCAATGGGCAAATGACGCCATGTTTTGATAGAATTCATAAATGACAAAATATGAGAAATTTAGCAAAAAATATTACTGCAAAGCAATAAGCTTACATAAAAATAAACAAAACCCAAAATAATACAATATTCAAAACATATACCTTGATAAATTTAACAGACAACAAAACATAAGACACTTCCAAAAGGCGTCACAGTCAGCTTCACCAGCAGATAAGGGAAGTAAACTACAAGCGGAACAAGCGTCTCGAGGCACAAGCGTCTAGCCCCTCAGATACAGAAGCATCTCTTTGTACAGCTGACTGTGCATGCGCAGTAGAAAACTTATGGTTTATGCGGCGATTAGTAGCCAAATATAGAAAACTGTTTCGCCAACCATGTTAGGCGGGAATATTTGTTTCAAAATCATTCCGCGGGTGTGCGACGGTATTGCTGGTTGAAGTTATGCTAGTTGTTTACAATTATAGTAAGGACTAGAAAGGAGAGCTGAAGCATGGCATTCCACCTTGTCACTAATACTCTGTTGTCAATTATATTGTAAAATATTTCAATGTTACTAAACATAATTAAGAATCCTGTTATGTGAAAATGCACTTTGTTTTTAAATGAATTTAAACATTAATTTTATTTTTCATTTATTTAATTAATTAAAAGTATATAAATTTCATTTATGAGAACTTTTATAAATATGAACTAAATCTTTACTTCTGAAAATTTCAATAAAGAAGATGTTGTTTCTAAAACATTAGTATTTCATAAAAAAAGATAAAAATAAATGTGAAATATTTATATTCAATAATGTGTTCTATTTCCAATTGTGTTATACACTGAAAAGAAAAAGTTTTCTTTAATTCTGAGAATGTATAATTTAATTTTGAAAATTACCAAAAAACCCTAGTTTTTAATGTTAATGTCAAGAACCAACTTTCACTTATTTACTTGAACTTTAAAATGAAATTGTTTACTTCTTATGCATAGTAGGAAAATTTTTATTTCATATAGTAATTTTGTTTCTTTAAAATTCTTATATTCAATTTTCTCTTCCAAAAGGATGAAATACAAATAAATATATTGCATGTTTTTATCTTCAAGTATTGCTATAAAAAATTTTTTTTAATATTTCAATTTTTTTCCTCTTTGAAAAAGTTTTTTATTCTAAGTGATATTATTCAGCGTTAGTAAGAATAATTTATAAAAAATATGAAATATGTGAGGAACTTGATTTGTGAATGATTCATAGAAAGAATTACTTTGTTAATTCAATAAGGATATCCAATCTATAAGTTTATTAACAAAGTGCAACCAAAAACTATTCAATGAAAAATATCATTAAAATTATAAGCATGCATACTTATTTTGGATTTATGTTTTTTGGGCACATTTATCTCAATTTGGAAACAGTATTTCAAATGTTATGTTCAACAGTATCAATTTTTTGGGAATGAATTGCTTAAGCTCAACAATTCACTGAGCTTTTATTTACTACCAAATGTAGAATAATTATTATGTAGATTACTGAGCTATATAATCTTATACAAACCAAAAATTGTGTTCATAAAAATTTATAAATGTAAATAAATATCTTAAATTTGCAAACAATTTCTTTTGTAAGTTTTAGTTATCTATTTTTTATAAATAAATCCATAAAAAGTGAATAAAAATTTTATTTAAGTTTTAAAAACGATGGATGAGTTAATTGTTTTTACAGTAAATTTAATTATAAAGTGCAAATAATAAAATTAAAAATGTACAATCAATGCAAAACATATTTTAAAGTTAAAAATTTCTTTTTAATTTTTAGATGAAAAATTATCTTGTATAGACAATTCATATATTTAGTTTACATAATGATTTAAATAGATGTTTACAACAATAAACTTACATAGTGCCAAAGAAACATATATAACATATAAAAGTTTCTTTTCAAGAATATAATCTTTACAAGTAAATATGTACATTTAGCTGCAGTTTTTAAAAACATTTTACAAAATTACTTTTAAATTTTTGGTAAAAAATGCAGATAATACAGTTACAAATTAATAATATATTCCTGAACCAAAGTTAATCATCTAAAAATATCTTTGTAATTTTATAAGCTAAATTAAGCTTAACACAATTATGAAAATAAAAGAATATATGTTTCAATATTCTGAATAAAATAAACATTATTTTCTTAAATACTTTAATTTAAAAAATGTTAAGAAGTATTTGTTAGCTTTTTTTGTGTATTGATTTACATTAATAAATCTATCTGATTACATGTATAAAAAATTTAAAAATAATAAAAAGAAAAAATATTTTAGAATGTAAAATATGCTTAGCAATTCTAGAACACTGAAATATTTTCTGTAAATTAAAATTTTGTTTACATAATAAAGTTTTTTTTATTATTATTATTGCGAAAAAATTTTAATGTGTAAAGTCATATTTTAATATCTAACCCATGAATTTAATTTTCCGTGTTAGGAGATCACATAATTTGTTTTCTTTTTTGGGCCTTTTTTTATGGTAATCTTCGCTGTATTTCTAATTTTTTTATGACTTTGAATCGAATTACAGATATTAATTGTATTGGCACCTTGTGATTTATCTTAGTAGAATTTTTAATTTAAAAGATAGACTATCTACTCATTAAATAAATAAAAATTTAATGCAGTTTTTTTAATTAAAGTTTGTTAAAATAACACTCTCATGTAAGCAAAAAAATTTTTTTCAATCAAACATGACACAAATTTTAATTAAATTAAAAAAGAGCTACTTGAAATAATGAAACCAGGTATTTGTCATCTAAGCATGGTAAAGTGACAAATTATTAATATTTTGGTTTAATATTTTTTTTCATTTTGATAATACATTTTTTTACTAAATATATAATAATTATTATATTTAGTGAAAAAAAATGTATTTAAATTCACTCTCAATTTTTTACACATGATATTTTATTCCCCCATTTATGTTTAAAATATCTTTATTAAAATACAAAAATCAGAAGGAAATGTGAAACTGAGTGTCTTTTATTCATATAAATGAGAGAGTGTATAAATTTTTCCCATTTTAAAAAATATAAAATTTTGTTTTTCAAATAGATGAGTTGCATTCTTAAATTGAACTACAGATGTTCGATAATTACAACTTGTGATTTATCTTATTTAAAATTTTTAATTTAAAAAATAGACAATGTAGACAGTAAAAAGCAAAATATTTTTATTTTGCTTTTTTTTATTGAAATTTATGGTACATCCAATGTTTAGTAAAACAATTCATGTCCGTCAAAAATTCTTTAAACAATTTTTATTTTGAATTGACAGACATTTTAATTTTGGCTTTGGAAAAAGAACTTGAGATGCTAATTTATAATTAAACCATGATAAAGTGTCAAAAACAATTTAGTCAAATTAATTTTGTCATGACAATACAGAAATCAGAAGGAAACGTGATAATGCAATTCACATTCTTTGTTACTTGCATATTATCCCATCCACCTTATGTGGGAAAAAATAAATGTCTTCAGCACCATATAAAATACAAATAAGTTGTTATCTAATTCTATTTTAAATATGGTGCTAAGATATATAAGTAAACTATTCCGCTTTTCCTTCATATTACGAAAAAATATTAAGATTTGCTAATATAAATTAACAAATCGACTGACGTGACGTCGTTTCAAATCAGACCGGGGAATAAGAAACCATAGGGTTGCTAAAATTATGTCTGAACAATAGTCACATTTTATACCGCCAAATTATTGCAACTACTCTCTTCAAATGCGCATGCGTAAGAATTCCCCTTTGTAGCCGACGTTCCGGGCCCTGTCCCGAGACACTTGTACAGTTTGGTTTGGTTTGTTTGTCGCTCAACGGTCATTTTTTGCACACGAGGGCTAATTAGACCGGAACTTACGGTTTAAAGTGGATTCCGAACCACTACAAACAGCCATGCCCAAGGTGGGATTCGAACCCACGAACTGTTGAACCGAAGGCAAGAGCGCAAACCATTCGGCTGCCAGCTCGGCTAGAGAGACGCTTGTACAAACGGATAAGGGCGGCGAAAATTTCTCCCAGAGAGCTAGTCCTTGACAGCATTAGGAAAAGCTGAACGAATCTTTTCTCCGAGAGACTTAGTCCTTGAGACATCTAGTCCCCCGAATGTTGGCTGTTGAATTTACATCTGTTACTCCCATCTTTTTAAATTTTCGCGCTTGCGCATTGAAATTTGCTCTTTTTTTCATTTCACTTGCAGATAGTCAGTGAATATACTATTCTCTTTCAATTTATAGATATAGGAAGTGATTTTTATAAATTATATTTCACTGCATGTGTTAAATTATAAATCTTATTTTTAACTATAAAAATTAATATTCTGTTTATTTTTCAAACCACATGTTTAATTACCTTTGTGTGTCGATCCTTGTTGTGATGTAATATGTCTTAATAAGCATTATTATTTTTTCAGGAGTGTGATGCAATTTTTTTGATGATCAATTACTGGCATAGTATGATTATATTGTTTTGCATTGATATGTGAAAAAAATGTTACAAAAATTGTCGGGTGTTCAAAATTAGTATACTTGAAACCATGCAAGTGCAAGAAGTAAAATATTTTGGTATAACTGATACGATGCATTATATATACTCAAGAAGAATTTTGTTAATTTATTGTGATATACTCAGATTAACATTGTGGTATACATTTGAGTTAACGTGTTAACTCTTAATTTGCAAATATAATTTATTTATATTTTATCCAAAAGTATATTATTTTGAAGAATTATGTATTTTTGCATGTGATTTATTATATTGTGTAACCAGTGTTGTCTTAATATTTCAAATTTATATTTTAAGAAGTGATTTATCTTCTACAATGAGATAATGGTCATTTTGATAACTGTTTTCATTCGACATAAGTCCACTGTTTTGTTCTTGAGCCAATTTTTTTCTCACCATTCTATGTTTAATATTTTTGTTAGGGAAATAAGTGGCATTTCGTTAATTTGTTCTAGCCAGCTGAAGGTGAAACGCTCACCAAGAATATATCACTAAACAGATATGTTATCAAGATAACTTGATTGCAAATGTGCATCCACTATATCAATACTAGATTTGATACCAATTTGCATTCATTACTAATTTAATGATTTTCATTTCATTTACTAATTTAATGATTACCTTATAAGTATTATGCTTTGTTTCTCATATTCTTCAATATCTAACAGCATTGCACTAAAGATTATACTTTTACCTTCTTGAAACAATATTTAAATAAGCACTATCTTACGACTTTTTTGTCCCATTTGAATGCTTTTGTAAACAATGACTTAATTCTAATATCAAGCTAAATAATTTGACCTTCAATAAGATGTTTCTAACATAAATAAAATTTGTCTTTGTGGTAAAATAATATGTATTTTTAACAGGTTAATTTTATTGCAAAATTAATATTGTCGAACTAAATAAAGTATTCATTTCTGGTATGTGAAATTTTGGATAAATATAAAGGGATTGATACGAGTGTTTGTAGTTGTAGCGTTTTTCTAATTTTATTACTTAAAAATGTTTTTAAAATTTATGAAATAGTTGAAAACAATAAGACAAACATGTTTTAATATTATAATTTTAAAGTTTTGCATTGTTCGTAAGTCAAATTTTGTTTACTCTATAAAAGGGCATTTCATAAGAGAGTAACAGAATCTTTTAAAGGATCCCCAAATTTCAATTTGAACAAAGTTGCCTAGTAAAGACGCAATTAGTTTTACACGGTTCGTAAAGATTTCCAAGAATCAAATTCCCGGAGGTATCGACATTCATGTTAAAGATTGTTCTGAACCAAATACGCATATAATTATGTACATGCAATATTTTTCAATCATTTCTGTAAATAAAAGTAAATAATTGTGAACATTAACGAGACTATTTTTATTAGAGTTAAAATTATTTATGATATTATTTATGAAATAAATTAACAATTATACAAGACTTCACATTCCTGATAAAATAATGCTTATTAAGACATATTACATAACAACAAGGATCGACACACAAAGGCAATTAAACATGTGGTTTAAAAAATAAACAGAATATTAATTTTTATAATTATAAATAATACATGTGATTTAACACATTCAAAGAAATATAATTTATAAGAATCACTTCCTATATCTATAAATGTATAAATGAAAAGAGAATAGCAATATAAAGTCGCGAGTATGAACAAAGCTCACACGTTTCACTGACAATCTGCAAGTGAAATGAAACAAATAGCTAATAATTAAGAGCAAATTTCAATGCGCATGCGCGAGTTATAATAATTTTCTTTTAATTATAAAGCGTTTTTTTTAAACAATCGAACAAAGATCATTTCAAAGATTTACTGGTTTGGGATATGCGTTAACTTAAAATTTATTTGTATGTATCCAACCATTGTATGCATAACGTTGTATTATAGGTAAAAATATATTTGAGGGTGTCTCTTGGCGCGATTTCAAATTGTCGCGGCAAGCGCTCTACAGTTCTGTCGCCAACCTAAATTACGTCACTACGCGCGATAGCCGTCAACCAATAACGATCGCGTTCGAACTTCAGCTTTGAAATCGCGCGTTTTTCCGAATTACAAATATTAAAAATTTGAATATTTCATTATAATTAAGTACTATAGAAGATTTAAAATTTTAATAACTAGAAACGAAAATTTTAAAACTCGATTTTTAATATACCGTGATTTTTAATATATTTTTAATATACTCTCACCTAAAAAAAGGAAAAAATATACCATAAACAAGAAAAATTAAATTATTTACTATGACTCTCAGATCTGATTAAATTCATTCAAAATAACTTTTTATTTATTTTTTTATTATAAGACTAAGGACATCAACAGTTTTTAAATATTGGATCAAATTTCGACTTCAAAATCTGCCTTAAACTCTTGCGAAAACTTATGCGTAAAAGATACGATATTAAAAACAAAAGTACATGAAACTACTGTTATCCAGAATAAGTATTGCTAATATATTATCATTTTTGTTATAGAGGGAGTAATAAAGTAAAAAAATTGTGCTTATTTCTAATCAATAAGGGGTGATTAACAAAAAAATAAAAAATAATTTTCTATTGTTTGGATGAATACAAATCTTTTAACATTTATTCCAATTATAAGTTTTATTTTATTACATAGTTAATTTCAGACTTTTTAAGGGTTTGAAATTAAGTACTGAATTTAAATTCTTTTTAATCAATTGAAATTTTATATATTATTGAAATATATGAAGCTACGTATAAATGGCAAATTAAATTGATTAAATAAAAATAAATTGTTAGCATGATTTTAGATAAAGTAAATTAATGGAAGATAAGATTAGAAATTTTATTTTAGAAGTAGTTAGATAAATGATCTATTTTGATTACAGAATTTATTCCATACAAATTTTAAGGCCCTATTACATTAGAGTTGCCCAGATTTCAGTTTGAGCAACTCCCGTAGATTTAACATTACGTGACGTCACAGCTAAAAATTTGAACATATCGTTCTTTTCGTCCAATGAATGCTTGAGATTTCTTCCAGGTTTGCTGTAAGAAAATATCAGTTTTACTAGATTTAATAATAGATCCCTTTTCTGGGTAACATTTTTAAGGTCGTCATATTTTACTCAGAAGGTGTCCACATTTCATAATGAATTCCTATTTGGGAATTTAGTTTGTAACCTAATTAAATTTACTATACGCCATCTTGCTTCGTGAGAACCTTTACTTTCAAAATTGGGAAAGATAATCTTTGCCGACGTCAAAATGAAAAATATCTGGTTGCTTCATGTTTTGTTATTAATAAACGCATTCAAAAAGAAAAGAAAAGAATTTGGAGTAGACAATGGCTTCTAAGGAGAGAAAGTCTTGGTTGTTTTAATAACCTCATGAAGGAGCTAGCTTTAGAAATAAGTTTCTGAAATAATTTTTAAAGTATATTTTAATTATAAGTCTTAGCCAATCATTGTATTAGTATTTGTATTTTTTAAAGGTTGTTTGAAATATGTAAAATAAGGAATTTTTTCTAAAAATTACACATGGCAGCAATGAAATTAACAGTAATTATTTCTCTCATTAAAAGATTATAATTCCTTAATTTATTGAGCATATATTTATGATATTTTTCGTTACCGGTATTCCGATAATGTGCTGAAGTAATATACTTAAACCCAATTTAATTATTTTTCTCTTAGCTGCTTTCGTCTGAAAATGTATACTTCCAATTTCAAAAGAAAAAATGAAGTCATACATACAAATAAATATGACACATACAAGACAATAGACATACAAATAAGTATACAAGTATTTATTATCATATTTTCACATTAAGTATCCATTTTTGATAAAGATTGTTTAACAATTATTCCTCATATGTATAGCATTTATCACTAAGTGATTTTGAATATTTTATTGCATTAGCTATTTAATTTAACCACATGATACAAGCAAATGTTCAGGAAAATATAATTACTGTAAAAAAGTCCTTGATTTACATTTTCTTTGGAAAAAAATTGTAATCTGATTTTTCACAATCAAAGATTTAAAATTCTGGAAGTAGATTTTTTATTGCTATATTTTTTGATATTACAGGATTCCGAAGGATATAGGAGATTTTTACGGATGGATGTGCTCCAACGTTTGAAGATATCCTTTCAAAAGTGAAGCCTTTACTTGAAAAGAAGAAGACAAAGTTTAGAGATCCAATACCTGCTGCTGAGAAATTATCGCTGACTTTAAGATTTCTAGCAACAGATATTTTAATATGAATGTTTATTTTTTCTTCATTTTTAATAACAGTAGGCACTGGGTGACTAACCATTTGCCATAACAAGGCTGGAAACTGCTACTCATTTGTCGCTACCCAGTGGGCACCTGTGAATCAAGTCACGGAGATGAGTAGCTTTACCTACGCTATGCCAGCACAAGTCTGTTTATAGAGTAGGCCACATTCGTACATCATCTCAGTAGAAAGGATACAGATGCACAGAGAGAAAGTAACATCCATGCCCAAACCGGGACACACAGCTCAGGAATCAGGAACGCGAACCACTCGGCCATCAGTGGGTATATAAATGATTATGGACATAGAAAAAATCTTTAGTGTAATGATGTGTCAAACTTCATAATTTTCTTAATATACAGGATTAATAAATTTCAAGTGTAAATGCTTATAGTAACAGGTCAGCTCAACATTCATGATAAGTCTTCTTTATTTTGTTCCAATAAATCTCATTCTTAAATTGTTAAGCTATTTTTCTTGTATCATATGATCATATGTTTTTAAATTTAGCAGTGTAGGTAAAGTTTTATCATTTGTTTAGGCTATTTGTTACATGTTTGTTAAAATTAAACACTATCAAAACGCTTATGTATAAAAGTTAAATATTGATTTCACTTATAAAAAGGTCTAACATTTCTAGAAATGTATTTACCTTTATCTTAATAATTTTTTCTTTGTATTCTAGTATTTTCAAAATTAAGGTGCTCACAAAAAAGGAGTGGTTTAAAATATATAATATTATTTTTATTTTTTAAAAATCAAAGTTTAAATTGTGTCAAAAGTATGATGTGAATAACTTAAAATATTATTGCTGTTTCTTTTTTCTAGATGAAACACAAAGCTCTCTGGCTTTTCAGTTTCGAATAGCACAAAGTATGATATCATTCATCCTGGAAGAAGTCTATGATGCATTAAGTTTGGTGTTGAGGGAAAATTTGAAAATTCCCAAAACTTCTGAACAATGGAAGAGCGTTGCCAATGCATTTTCTACAATATGGAACTTTCCTATGTGCATTGGAGCGATGGATGGAAAGCATATTAAAATATTGCCTCCACCTGGTTCTGGTTCCACATACTATAACTATAAAGGAGAGTTCAATATTATTCTTCTTGCTGGTTCTGGTTCCACATACTATAACTATAAAGGAGAGTTCAGTATTGTTCTTCTTGCTCTAGTTGATTCTAATTTAGAGATTTTGTATGTTGACATTGGGACCAATGGCAGGATAAGTGATGGAGGTGTTTGGAATAAAAGCAAATTGAAATTTGCTTTGGGAAACGATATCCTCAATATACCTGAAGCTGAACGTTTACCTGGTACTTCTGGTTTTGTACCTTATACTCGTATAATTGTAACTGATGATGCAGGAAGCAGTATGTTATTGCCTCTGCTGCCAAGTGTCACACATGGAACAGCAATAGCAAAACAAATTCAGAAAAAGTTTTGCGATTGTTTTAACGGTGTTGGTGCTGTTCCATAGCAAAATAAAGTATTCGATTTACATTAATAGTAATGTAAAACAAATAAAGTAGATTGTGTGTGTGTGTAATACATTTGATAATTGTTTTTATTATCAGATCTTAATTTTACTCGTTACTCACACTTATAAATCAATAGATTTACCATATAAAATACATTTATTAAATATTAAATACAATTCATTAATCTTTCTTATAGTTATTTTCTCAAGATTGAGAATATTACTCTTCAATTTAAAACTTTTTTAAACAAATAATTGGGCTCAAAATTTTATATCTGTATTACACTGTATCAATTATTTAAAATATATTTTGTTTTTAACACAAGCATTTGCGCACCTTCATCAAATTTGAAAACACAAAAAAATTGCATGTGTAGATTAAATATAAATTCCTTTATGCAGAATCTAATTTTCTGTTTATTTAATTTTACTCCATATATCTTTGTTACTCTTCAGTCAATTTTGGAGTAAAAAAATTCAAATGGAATATATTTAAAATAACATTTCAATCCGTTATATCATCATATCTACATTATAATATTTTCACTTTCCCGTATGGAACATGTTATTTCTTTGGGACCATAAGATGGGGTATCATGGAACAAAAAAATTAATTAAATAAATAATAATGAATAAATAATTTAAAAATATTTTCGTTATTTACACATGCAGAAGATTTGCAGTGCAAAATAATCATTTAATTCTACAAATATTAAGCAGATATACAACTTTAAACGAGAAAAAAAAAATCAAGATGAAACATTAAATATGATTTCTGAAAAGCTTAAAATTTTTGGTGATATCCATAGTCTGTTACAATTGTTATCGAGATTTATCTTTTTTGTATTCTTAATATCTTATTAACATAAATATAGTAATATTTGATAAATTTATTTACCAAAAATTTTATACAAGCAGTTACTTTACATAATTTTTCGTAAAACATGAGATTCAATTCATTATTCAGTGTATCAAATCAGTAGGTCAAAAATATAGTTTTAATTCTAATCTATCAATACTAATTTTTCATGCAAAGCTTTTTGTTATTTTGTTTATTTAATTTTAATTGCTGAACTAAAGTCGAAGATTTGTAAAGTAAATTCGTTTCTTTAGCAATGAAATATGAAATATCCACCGGTAAAACAAATAAAATTTATTACTCAGTATTTTATTCATGCAGCAATACTTGAATTCTTTGTAAATTAAAAAAAAGTTTGTTATTTGCATTAACATTATGGCCCAACAAAGTTAAATGACTTTTGTAAATCAATACCTGTATTGTGTTATCAAGAAAATATCATTTAATTCATATTTATCATAGAAATTCAGCACTGTTATTTGCAAAGTTTAATTTTTGAATAATTTATTAGTTTTCTGATTTATTCATAAATTAACTCCTCAAATTATGGAGCCAATACAAAAAAGTTCATTTCGTTAAAAAAAAATTAAACAATGAAAAATATTTATCGAAATAAAGTCAAATTTTGCTAAAGAAAAGAGCCAATGCACTTTTTTTTTACCAAAACTTTTCACGTTAGTTATTTCAAATTTTACGACTTTCGGGCCCCAAAGGCCGGCAATTAAATCGCCTTCATTTGTTCGCAGTAAATAATGGGACGAAATTCGTACCCTGGAAAGAGGAAAGAAATGTCTGTCCTATAGATGTGTTCTGAGAAATGGTACGACATTTTCACTGCCAGAAGGAGAACCATATATCATTCAGATAAGCACACAAGATTCATTTATTTAAGCTATCTTTGCACCTTATGTTTGAAGGGAAAGAGCACCATTGGGGTCAGTCTTTTACTGGACACATGCTTTAGACAAGAGGCGCCTTTTAATGAGGACGTTTCTCACGTGCATGTGAAGACAAAGAGGGGACAACTAGAACCCTTTCCTATACCCCGGCTGATGCGCCGCATATCTGGTGTCCAATTTATCATCCTATCTTGCCATTAAAAATAATTGTGTTAAGTTTTTAATGAAATCAATGCATTTAAATAACTCTTGAATTCTGATCTAAAAATTAATATGTGCAGCCTATGTATTTTACTATTGACGGTACGGCATTATAATATTTGAATACTGCGAAGTTCAAAATGCTTTAAATGCATTCTAATTTTTCATGCTATCAGAATCAAATAACATGCTTAATGAACTGTAATAATTGATCAGTTAAAAAATCGATGTATTGTTTGCTTAATTAGTTTTTCTCGATAATAATAAAATACAACATATACACTAATATTAATTGTAAAATATTTTATTAATATCGAGGTTTGTAAGTTATCCATCTATCATTGATTAAAAATAATGGAATTCAGACTCTTATCCAGAGAAATTCTTACATATTTTATACACATGTAGTTTTTTAATAATATTTTAAATAATTTGCTTATTGAATCTGTAATTTAAAATTTCATCATCATATAATATTGATTCTCATCACAAAAACCTTTTGTTTGTTCCAAGATAATATATTCACTTTACACATTTTTGTTTTCTTGAAATTTGGCCTGCCTCAAAATTTTGAACTGCTAAGTTTTAGTAGAAAATATTACTTATCTCTCCCACATTTTCACTTTTGAGTTTTTTAATGCTTATAAATTTGTATATAATAAATATATGTTGAATCTTACATATTTGTGTTGGATAAGAAAAGTTTGCAGATTATTTTAAATCTTGAAAATGTTATATAATTCACAAATATTTACTACAATGACAAGAAATAATAAAAAGATGAATTTGAATGTTTTGGAGTTAGATAATGAAAAATGTTGAAAAGATTAATGTTTTAGCAAAAAAAACTAAACGCCTGTTGTGTACAGAAATGACCGTTGAATGACATACAAACAAATTTCAAAACAATATGAATGTCTATTTATATAAAAGTGAGAGAATTTAAGTAACTGTGAGATACTTAATATTCTTCTTCATAACATGTGAGAATTAGAAAACATACACAACTATGTGGTCACAAAACACTTTCTTTTTCATTATATAGAGCTATATAAATTAAATTTTTGCTTGAACAACTTTATTTATAAGATTGAAATTTATCAAAATTTACTTTAGAATAAAAATTGCATGTCAAACTTTGGGTTATATTTTTATGTTTTGAATATCAATGCTAATCCAATTTATCATTCTGTTAATTATGTTAATGTTTTTCATGATACACAGTTACAAAATACTAGCATATTCAACAATCATTTACATGCAACTAAGCAAATTTTTTAGTTTTTCTTATAGAAAAAAAATCAATTTCTTATCAAATATTTTTTTTTTTGTTTTAACTTCATTTTGTTGGTAAACACAAATTTTAAAGAGAAATTTATTACAAAATTATCATGAGTAACATGATTATTTAAAATATAGAAATATTAAATTTGCAGAAAAACTTAACTAGTTTTTTTTATTTTTATAGTGAAAATTAAATAAGTTATTATTAAATAATTTATTATACATAATAATTCATTGAAAATTACTTAAGGCGGAGTTTAACAATGAAAATTTTCAATTGTTACTAATGTTTAATACATTCATTTTAGTTTATTGTATTTAATGTATGTTTATATGTATGGGGAAAAGTATATTTTATTTATGTGAACAACAAAGTATATAAATCCTACATTGAAATTACTTTTAAAAAATGAAATTTCAATTTCCAAGACTTTCTTGAAATATTCGTTAAAATGAAGTTTGGTGAAGTGCCAGTAACCTAGAAATAAGTTTAAAGCGCAAGGGACATGGACCCCCCTCACCATGTGGCCCCGGCTGTTTTTTAAGGGACTTCTTGGAACAAATAAATCTAAAACCGATTTTTGTACTCTTTTTCATAATTCCTTTCATATCCGAATTACATCTAGGGCATTTTATGAAATGAGTTTTTTTCGGAATAATACCATAATATTCCAAAATTTCTTGGACTAGAGCCTCATTTTCCAGTAAAATTCTGAAAAATACTGAAAAGTTTTCCAAAAAAGGATGCATTTTTATTAAACGCTAGTTTTAGTCAAAAAATAAACGTTCAGAATCAAACGCAAAAGAGAGTTTCAAAAAGCGCTCGGAGATTTATAAGATTAATACGTCATTAACTCCGCCTATCTTCGTCACATAGAGAGGAAGAGTAAATGACAAAATGTCATTTACTCCGCCTCTCTATTTGATGTCATTGTCTAATCAATATAAGGACGATAGCAATCTTGTTATGGTGCTGTAGCACCATTACAAGATTGCTATCGTCCTCTTGGCATTATGTTTGGCAAGGAATTTGGCGTAGAATAGGAGCAGTTCTGCTTACGGAAATATCCCCTGAAATTTTTCAATACTATATTTTTTTTACAATTTTAATATATTCATATTTTTTGCTTTTCACTGCTTTTATGAATGCTTATTGTAGAATATAAAATTTCACTTTGCTTAAAAATTATTTATAATGCCAAATTTTACTTCACTTCGCTATTATATATATATGTGAAAAAAGAATCTCTAAAACGAAATATGATTGGCTGAGTTTATTCACTTAAAATTCCCAATATTCCACAAAATTCCCGGTTTTTTCCCAAAACTCCCGAGTAAATTCCCAAGCTTGAAAATTCCAGGGAATTTTACATCTCTATGTGGCGGTGTGTAACGCAGCAGTTGAGCATCCTCTCGCCACGGTGTCTCCAGATTCGAATGAAACTATCACGGTGTTGCAGACAGAAGAGTGATTCGTCAGTAAAGAAATTTCATTCCATTCTGCTGTCTACATCCTTCCTTCATCGCGCCATTAGCGGTGGAGACGTCTGTGGTTCTGCGTCAAGGGTAGAAGAAGGAATGGACATTATGCGGATAGATCACTTTGCTGTAAAGAGGGTCGAATGGTACGCGCAAACACTGGATGATGCGTTGCAGACTGAATGTGTTGTGGTTCGTGATGTGACTGAGTGATCCGTGACTGCCAAGTGCAGTTTGCCTTTCATCACTTGAAGTGGTGCAGTAATGTGGATGCGATCGAACATGTTGGTTCATCTTACCCTCCTGCATCCAACGATCGCATATCCACATTACAGTTGTTTCGTTTCGCCCAACACGGCTACCGATTTCCCTGAAAGATAATCCACAATATTGGTCCCAGTCCTTCCTCTATCGAACATGGATAAAAAAAATGATCGCTGTTTTCTATGCGGTATAATTGATCGTTTTTTTTTATAAAAAAAAGAACACAAGGAAAACTCAATTGCCGACCTTGAAATCGTCGAAGTCTCCAAGCCTTAAATTGCGCTTTGAAGTGACGCCACAGGCGCGCGTGATGTGCGTCTGCACTGAAATTCTAATCATTTGCATATCTCTCACTTTCACAAATTCGTGTTGTAAATTTCATCTCGTTTGTATGCTTTCCTTTAGGGCGTTGCAGTTACGGTGTAGGTTTGCTGTAAGGATCATGTAAGACAATCACTGTATAGAGAAGTTACACTCTCGTTACGTGAGCATGTGAAAAAATTACCACGAAATAATTGGTTAATGAAAAATACTTTACAAGATAACTATTGCATGAAAAATTAATTGTGCTTGACTTAAGAAACGTAAAAAGCAGCTGGGAAAAATTGGTGGAAAATATATGAGCAGTATTGAATTAGTGGACGTTATTCAAGTTATTGTAGATGAATGCCAAAAACAGCCCATGAAAATATTATAGTGAGGTTAGTTATTGCATGAAAGAATGATGGCGTCTGATTTTAAGCTTTTGAAAATTTTGAAGGAACAGGTCTGCTGCGAATTTAAAAGCGATTAGACAATATCATGCAACTGTTGTCTTACTGCCGATGATAGATGAGGAGATTATGTTATGTTAAACTAAATACCACCAATACAATATCTATCATCATCAAACAATTTTAATTATTGTATTTTCTTTTACTGATACACAGACATTCTCAATTTCTACTCGTATACAAAAGACATTCTCGGCATACATATTCTCGACTAATGGTCCTTCTTAAAAAAGAGTTTCGTGGGCGAAATGGCGCAAAATTCTGGGATTCACTACAATAGACAAGTGTCGGATAAGTTATTGAAAATAATATTACGAGATAATTATCACTCAAAAATGGTTGTATTTGATTAAAGAAACTCACAGATTTGATAAAAAAAAGTATATCTATCAAAAAATATATGTGCACCAAAACTAGATTTAGATGTAGAACACTCCATGAAATATATAATCCTTTACTTGATTAAAATACAGTGCATAAACTATATAATTCATGAATTTTTAGATCATAATTTTAAATTAATTTTAGGAGCATTTCGGATCAACTACCAAGTTTTAATTCCAATTTACTTTATAGGTCAGTATTTATTTTGCAATGGAAATCTGGCATCAGAGATTTGAAAAATTTGATTTTTTTAGATGTTTTGGCGCGCGGGTGTCATGAAAAAGTACATAACTAAAACTTTTATCATATTGAAATAAAAATAAACTGTGACTTTCTCAATATATGCTTAACTTTCAAAATCAAATCACTCACATCTTAAAAGTATTTTTATGATTTCTTTTTAATTGAAACTCCATTTTATCAAATTATACCAGGTAGTTTTACATTAATGATATTTAAATCATAATTTCATTTTCTCATAAATATTATTTATTTCAAGTACGCTAAAAAATTTAATGTAAGAAATGGGATATCTATGTATAAATTGAGTGCTGATGTCATATAATCAATTTGACATGATTTTTTTTATTAAATTTGTTTTCGACTAGTCTATTGGAATTCTAACTTCTGATTATCTGAAGATTATCAAAAATATTGATTTTCTTCAACTTCTTATTTTAATAATCAGAATTCTTGAGCATTGTATTTTAAGTAACATTTCTCATTTTTTCTTGTGCTGTTTGCTGAAGTAATTCAAGTGTATTTTGTTATTTGATTGAATAATATTAGCAGAAAAGTTATTTTTTCTCATTAGTTTCAATCTGGTTTTTATTATAATATTTCTGCTAGTTTTTTAGTGCTTTTTTCTCTCTTTATTGATAAAACTGTTTCAATTTTATAAAATAAATTTCTTTGTTCAATTAATTATTTGAAATTGATATTTATATTGTTGAGCATTTGAAATCGGCTTTTCCTTTTTGTTACAAAATTAATTCCAGAAATTTTAACATATAAATAAAACTATGAAAGTTTTACACTTAAACTAAAATGTTTTTGCAAATAAACCCCAAAAATTTTACATTAACAAAAATTTTTAAAATCCTACTAGCCAGTACATGTTTGGCACAATTTTCAAATTTTCACACTAAGCGCTGCACAGTTATCTCACCAACCCTACATCATTTCACACAATATACGTTTTTTGAAATCCCATTCAAGATCAAATTCGAAATTTAAACAATCCAGTCTTGTGCTATTTTAGATTTCAGATACCATAATTTTGAATATTTCATTATAATTACCTACTACAGAAGTATTACAAAACTGGAAATTGATTTCACAAAGATTACATATAGCAAATCAAATGTGAAATAACTTAATATCTTGAAGTCTAAAATGGGGGACAATCAAGCAATTAAACTAGATCAATAATGTAATAACATACATTTTTATGAAGACTTAGATTTTAATTAACTGGACAGTGGCAACTACTTTTAAAAACGTCAGTGTAAGTACAATTTAACCCTGGAGAGAACTGAATCAATTTGAATGACATTCATTTTTATGAAATCTCAAGTTTTTTAATTAACAACTACAATTCATGACAAACTTTAATATATATCATATATTCTACTCAGTAAATTATACTTAAAGCAGCAATTTAAATTGAATGACATAAAGTAAAAGTACTCAACTTATAATGACTTGCAGAGGAATTAAAGAAATACAAATTCCACAGTTATTATTATCCATACCCTTCACTTTCCACACACTAATACTAAAATTTAGAATTTTCTATTTGATTCTCTTTCAAAACATTTAAAATTAAATAGCATGTAAATTAAAGAAATGAAAGAACACTAGCTTTTAGGGTTACTGAAATTCCGAACAAATTTCGCTCCTGCTCACATCAGGTCTTGTCGTAAAATCATAAAAATACATATTGTAGTAAACTACAGTTTTGCACATTTATTGCCATACTGGCTCTAAGGATTTAGTCAAAGTCATTTATCTTTTCATTATCAATTGATATTGGTATTTATTTATTGTCCAGTCAACCATTTGCACCAAAAAATGTTGGGTATAATTCCAAAAGCATTACCCTCATTTTATGTAATTAATGCTAACTACTGTTGCCATATTTTAATTAATTCAAAATATGAGAAAAAATCATGGAATTAACTTATATTACATTTGAGGAATTAGAAAATTTTTTTTAAATTCATATTCCAATTTTTTCATAGAACTGTAATCATAAATTTAAATCTTGTATGCATTAAAAATAAGTGTTATTTGATATTGTTATCATACATTGTTTACAAATAGCTTTTTTGAATTTATTTTTTAACTTTATGTTGTACATTTATTTTTATTTCTCATTTTCGAACTTAGAAATAAATGTAGAAACTGCCTTTATTTATGTAAATAAAAATTACCTTTGATTTGATCATAAAACTACCAATCCATTTACATACAAAATTTACATGTTATTTCAAATATTTATGCATTGCTGATTAATAACAAGATCCCATGTGGGATTCATACTTTACAACAGTTAAGAGGAAAAAATAAGTAATACTACTTATAAAAAGTTACACTAGCTGAAAAAAAAAGGATTATAAAATTTTAAACTTATGGTAGATATTTATACTACTAGGCCAATTTAATTTGATGGCTTAAAAGACATTTCACTCAATCTTTCAAAGTTATTTTCACAATCCAGTTCCACATTATAAAAGTATATATCATTATTAACAGTTTAAAAGCTCCTAGGATTTAATTAATACAACTTAGTAATTTTTCAGTCTTTAGATCAGTAGATCTAAATCAGACTTGAATGTTGAGCAGTTTCTTATTAGCTGTCTAGATTTCATTTTTACTATCCAGGCCCTTACTGCTGCGTTTTCTATAATAGCCTCTTCTCTCTCTAACTGTCTGCAATCGTATTCACTTGCTCTTTAGAACTGATTTTGATTAGTCTTTGGCTAGTGTAATCCACTTCTTAGAAGGAGATGAGGGAATAAAAATATAATCTTATGAGAGAATGAAATAAAAAAAAACTTCCAGCCAGGGAAAAAATGGACAATTTAGTTAATTTACAAAAAATATCTAACTAATGAATATAAGAAAACTTTATTTTAATAAACAGAAAACTTAACATAAGTTCATATTCCAGTATATACAACTTTAATTCATATTCCAATTTTCCACAGAATTGAAAACAGAAAATGTAATTATAAATTGAAATCTTGCATGTGTTAAAAAGTAAGTGAGCTTATGAAATAACTTTTATGTGTGGTCACTAAATTGCAACATTAGGTTCTAAATAAAAGGTTTGGAAATATTTTTTCTTTGAAAATAATGAACAGAATAATATGAAAGTATCTTGACATTAATTATTTACTTTGATTCATAACTTTTTCAAAGAAAGTATTTACTAGCAACAGTTATGCATAGTAACCTTATCATTTTAATGACAGTCAAGCCGCTTTAAAAGCGCTCAATTCTTTCGAAATCAAATCTAAAATGATTTTGGAATGTAGAAACCTTACAGAACTGGCAACTAGAAACAAGGTGATCCTTGTATGGGTGCAAGGGCACAAAGGTATCGAAGGTAATGTAAGGGCTGATGAACTTGCTAAACAAGGATCGTCTTTTGCTCCCATCAGTGTAAAACCTTTTATGGGATCAATTTGAAGACTGCAAAAACCAATGTTCTTAGATGGGAAAAATGGAAAATCTATGAAGCTTTGCTCAACACTCCTGGTCAAACCCATGCTAAAAGTGTGATCTGTGGATCATCAGCGAGTATTGCCTCTGAAATTCTAAGATGCTCTAGGCAGAAGATACAATTAATTGTAGGCTTCATAACTGGAGGGGACTATTTCAGAAAACACATCCATAAAATGGGATTGTTTCAGCAAGACCCTATTTGCTGGAAATGTCATAGGCAAGAGGAAACGGCCAAGCATATCATTTACGAATGTGAGGCTCTTGCCCTCCCTAGATTAACTTCTTTAGGCATCATCCATACTAAAGAGTTACACCTAGACTCCATTAAAGAGTTATTGGACTTTATTAATAAAGTGGGTGACCCGAGCAACTGGAACTAGGAAACATTGGTTTGGAGTTAGTGGTACAAAATGCTGATAAAAGCAGAGGTGCCCAATGACATACAAACCCAACTCTAAGAAGAAGAACCTTATCCCTGGAATCGCATTTTTCTCATGAATTGTAATAGTACACTTGCAATATTCTTAACTTTGTGTCTTTCTAAAAAGATATTTTGTAAAAGGAAATGGTTTATGATTTCAAGAACATTTTTGTTGAGGTTTATGTTGATTTATCTCTCTTGTAAAGATAATATGAATGACATATTCATGTTAAATAGTCTGGATGATAATAACATTTGTGTAATAACTTTATATTTATATCTAAATGTAAATATTAATTTATTTAATACATCATCAATTCCTAAACAAAATGTCGGAGATAATTTTAGTACATAATTCTCCATGTGTTTATAATCCTTGCTAAATGTAATTTCTCGTGATAGATCATATCAACAAAAATATTGAATTTAATGCAGTATTACATACTACTTCTTTATTCTTATGTCACTGTAAGCTTCTTTTGTTAAAAATTGACTGTTACAATATTGGTTATATTTTTATCATAGTGTTATGTTACTTTCTGCCTATTTACTTAAGCTCTTATTTTTAATTATTTTTTTATATTTTAGAATATGCCCAAACGCAAACAAAAGAAGGTGAAGAAGACAGTTGATCCTGTCAATGAATGCAAAATTGAGAATCTTAAATTTCTTTTAAAAGAGTTTAAATCTCAAGCTATTGAATATGAAAATTTCTTAAATTCTGAATTCATTGAGCACTCTAGGAAAATTGAAAAAGTTTATTCAGATCATTTGGGACATATTCCTGCAAATGTCAGAAACATGACTATTAATCAAATTTTGGAACTTCAAGAAAAAGAACGAGCTAGAGAAACGGAATGCCCAAGGGATGAGAATGCATTTCGTATGCAGTATGAAAGGTAAGTTTTCTTTACTTTTTTGTGAAAAATATCTGAGTATTGTACATAAAAATGCAAATGTTGTGAGCGGTTAAAATTTACTGTACGGTCACCCTTGGCGAAATTTTCAAAAAGTCGCCAAGGCCGTATGACGTCATACTTATGACGAATTTCCGATGGGGAAAAACGGTGGGAGGAAAAATGGCTAAAATAGTGACAAATATTTCATACATAATTGGTATCTATCAATATACTCAAGTAATTTTACAAAATTAACAAAAAACGCAAATTTATAGATTTAAAACATCAATGGTAAAATAATAAAGTTGATATGTTAAATTATCCATAAAAATTTTTGATTTAAAAAAAAACACAAAAATATTTCGAAAAAATATTTTGATTTCAATAAAATATTTTGATTCACAAAAATATTTCGAAAAGAACGAGGGAGCTGAAAAAAGAAATTACTTCGGAAACGAATGCGAATAAGGAAAATATGGGAACTTCGAAAAAGTAAATATCAGTTTCAAGAAAATTAGAATACGAATTCTAACGAAAAATCCAGAAGAATCCGAACACGAATAACAATGAGATATAAAGCAAAATTCGGAAAAGAATAAATATAAATTATTAAGTACAAATATAACTGTTAAACAGAATATCTTTAAGAAATTAAATAATTATTTACGAAACAATAATTTTAAAAATGTATATACAAATTATATAGTATTTTATAGTAATAATATAATTTATAAGAATGCCATATGCATAAACTAAAGAAAGAATGTATCGACAAAATTTTAAACATTAACTTTAAATTCAATTTAAATTTTTAAATTAAAGAAAAAGAGCAATACAACCTGGAATTTAACTATCCAAACAGTCAAGCAAATTGTAAAACACACTAAAAAATCTTACGAAGTTAACTCGCAAAAATTTCTAGTAAAATGCTGAAATGGAACAAAATGTTTTAAATTTCATCGCGATGACGTAAACACTAGAGTTGTTAAAACTGAATTTTCACCTTAATTCTTATTGGTATGTATTCATCTGTATGACGAGCATCTCGCGAGAATCACATGAGACAAAAATAAGGCTTTGTTCGCCAAATTTGGCTTCAAAAAAATACGCGCCAAGGGTGACCGCACAGTAAAACTGAGCCGTTGTGAGCATCTGATTAATATAATTTATAATTATGAAGGTGACATTATTAATAATTATACTAATTGTTTTTATATAAGTAGTTAAAAGTTATAAGTGTAATGAGTGATAATTATGAAATTTCATTCAATGATTGAAAATTATAATTGAAAAAGCAACATATTATTTTCTTGTTTTTTTTTTAAGCTATAAAATTTATTCATTTTAACATAGTAATCATTAGAAGTGTTCCAATAGTAATCCAATCTCATAAGGTGGATGTCAGTGCCCTTTTAAGTAAAATCAGAGTTTTCATAAAAATGCATTTTATTTATATTATACATTTAGCATTATTGTCTGGTTTGATCAAGGACTATATTGTGTTACACTAAATTTTTTTAAGATGGGTGCCACTACACGGTTAATGAAAATGCAAGTTTTATAAAAAGCTGTTCTGTTAGTTACTGGTTAAGTTTTATTGCTTGGTTGTTACCTGTTGTAAACTGGGTGGTACTTAATTTGTATTTGTTTTTTATTTGAAATCTTTGTGAAAATAGTTTCTAGTTAATAGCATTTTAATATTTCTGTAGTAAATAATTAGTTTGATATTTGAAATTTAAAATAACATTAGACTGCTATATTTAAAGTGATCAAGGTGTGTTGCACGAAATGATGTAATTTACGTTGGTGAGATAATTATGCAGTACTTGTGGTGTGAAAATCACGTCAAACCTGCTCAGAATCCAAAAATCTTATAGTCTATCTAAAAGATAAGAAACAAACTGTTTCACAAAGCAGCTGTTGGTTCCTAAACTATTTTCAATGAGTTGTCAACCATTGTTTTCCAATAACCTAATGCAGTATTTGAAAATTTTTCAAATACCTTGATGTATATTTTGTAAAAAAAAAATGTTTTATATTTGTTGCTTACAAAAAGTTGGCCAAATTTTATAACTGCTTTGTATAAAACTTAAAAAAATATATATGTCTGTTTGCCGAACTTAGTATTGTATGCTTTTATTTTTAGATTTTTCACTTCAGATATGGTTGCAAATCATTTTCATATAGTCTGTTTTTATCCTTTAGATACTACTGTATTTTTTCTAACTTTTCAGAATTTTTTTAAAATGTTTCTTTAGCTCATAATCTTTATGAAACTTCTTTTATTATTGTTTAATTAAGAAAATATGGAAAATAAAGTACCTGTTTCTATTCTTAATCATCTCTTTTAAAATGACCACTGAAACTCAATAAAAACTAAGCAAACATTTGTTGAAACTATTTTCTGTTATTTTTTTCTTCATTACTTTCTCATCTTTTGTATTATGTAAATAACTATCTTTTCACATGCATGAAAACATTTTTTATTTTGTTTTATTGGGTTTTTTTTAATAATTGTGCTTATCCATCATTGAAAAATATATAATTTTTCAATCTTTCAGGTCATTAGAAAATAATATGTCTGAAAGAGTATGATTGTTTGTGTGTGTCTTATCAACATTTTTTGATAAATCTATTTGATTGTAAAGCAAAACAAGCCTATGTTTGTTAATCAGCTATTACATTTGTAGTATAAAAATCACAGAAACTGAAACTTTATTGTTAAAGTAATAATCAACACAGTTTGCTAACATTTATTGGATATTTATAATTGAATGTATTTCTCTATTTTATCAAAATGGATAATTCTTTTCTATTTGTTATCTGTTTATATTTCTCCTGGGAAAAAAATATATTTGAATTCTTATACAAAAAAAAGAATAAATTAAAAATGCTAATGGTATATTTGTTTTCCTATTTAAAGCGAGATAAAAATGATAAATAATATAGCTCATCTTAACTATCAGTTTTCTGTTATTTTTTATTTTACATTAGTTAGCCATTAAAAAATCCGAATTCATTTTCCAATTGGTAACATTTCTGACTGATTTCCGTATTTTCTTTTTAATATCTAATATAAATTTTGTTTGGATTTAAATCTTCAGAGTACTTCACAGAATGCAAAAATATACAATCCTGACAAATATTGTTTCTTGTTAACAGCAAACTTTAAATTAATAATATAATTATTGAGATTCATGGCTGCAATTTTTAAATATCTTAACTTTTTGTTGTATAGCCTACATAGATTTCAAATACTTGCTGAAAAATAATTGCAATTTTTTCAAAAACAATTTTTTGCTTTCTTTTTAATAAAATGGAAGTATATAAAAAAGAAAAATTGTTTAATGTAGATTAATAAATATGAGTTCTGTAGTTTATAGACATTCTGTGGCACTGACTTAAAACTATTTTATTGATTTAGCATTCAAAAGTTGAAGTCAAGGTCTGCGAAGCACTAACAAATGAAATTCAGGAATAGAACTTCAATATAAAGCCTCTTTAGACCCTCAGCTGCAACAGTCAGAAAACTGATTTAAATGTAAAGTTTAACAAAAGTTTCTGTATGAGAAGCAAATACCCATTTGTATGTTCATATAATATTGTGGGAGAACACTTGAGATGAGACGTACCAATATATCTATTCAAAATTTATTTTGGCTTAATCTTAGTACATATAACATGGTGAGATTGGCGATATTTAAGAGGGCGATAAATTTTGTAGCCTGGGCTTCATCCTACGAATAAGTATTCGTGCTAAATGAGACAAATTTGTATGTGACTGCCACAAAATGAATTTGTTTGGGAATTCTAATGTGTGCTGTTCTTTGCAGTTTTAGTAACCCTTAAAGACAATGCTGTGTTCTAAGTTTACTTTTAAATGGTTGTGATTATTTTCTCATAATTTAAAAATTAATTAAGTGTTATAATTTTTAAAAGTTGTTTAATTTGTAATGTATATTTTTGAAAGTTATTTTAAAAATAGATTTTTTAATTTGGAGGGCGATGAAAATTGATTAATTAAGTACTCATACTTTGTTATTCTATTTAATTTGCTATTTTTATAGTAAAATATGCATTGTGTAGAAATATTTAAGATGCATTTCTTGTTGAATTGTATTACTCAATTAATTAAAATTAGAATAATCAGTTAATTTAAGAGGGGCATCAATGTCTGGTTAATAAAAAGCCTGAATTTTCATAAAATTGTATGTTTACATTATTGATTTAGATTTACAGTGCAGTTGTTGATATCTGTTGGTTTTGTTGTATACTGTGTATTTTTAAAGTATTTGTATTCTTTTGATTTTGAAAGCTGGTTTTACCTCGACCTTTTGTTGTTAATTTGATGAAATTCGGTGGATTATTGCTTTTTAGACATATTATATTTGTAATTTTGTCATTGACGATATTGTTGAAAATTTCGCCCAACACATTACATATGGGATTTTACCATTTCTGTATCTTTTCACTTTTAAATGTAAAAGTTTATATTAGTAGAAATGAATCCTTGTGATTTATTACTATATTATGTTGTGATTGGATATTACAATATAATTTGATGTCCCATATCAATCACTGTATGTGTTGCATTTCTTCTCAAAGGACACTTATTCCATCTTGAATATTTTGATGTTAAATTGATACTTCCAAGTTAATTTCTAATGCATTGTTATTGCTTGGTACATTTATGTAGTTTTATATAAAATGTACTGTGATGATAAAGCTTCACACTTTATCATCACAGTATTTAAATTTTGAATGATTCTATTTTTATATTCATTTTTATAATTCCTAAAAAATAGTATATGTACTGCAAAATGTTATATTTGGTCTGTTTTATTTTATTATTTTAAATTTTCTTGGTTATAAATTTTTTAATGAAATACTGTATTTTCCTGTATATAATCTTAAAATTATCTATTGAAAGAGTTTCAAATTTTGTTTTGTATATTTAGCACTACAGATAATTTGAAAAAAAAATTGTTCTCCCATCAGGAAAATTTACAATAAAGTTTTAAAAGAAATATCATTTATGCTTTATAAAATGACTAACAGGTGGTGATATTTTCAACTATAATCAGTTTGGTCCAATTACATTTAAGAAAGATTTTGACTCCTTGGAGGGATATTGTACTTGCTAATTGCTAACATCATTTTATATTCACCTCAGCTGTTTTATCCTGAAAATATTCAAGCTCTTACATTTTCTTATTGCTAATGTGAAATGAACTAAACACTTTCATTATAAAAAGGGAAAATGCATTTAATGTGCAATTTGAAAATAACCAATTTCTTTCACATAAATATTAATCATTATAATATTATATCAATATGTGTGTTGCTATATTTTTAAAGTTATTAAAAACTAAAAGGTAAAGTTTTGTTATAATCTTGGGATTGTCACTTAACAGTAGAGTCGATATCTTCATTTCAAATTTATTTCATTTGCTGATGAGGTGCATTTAAATAGGATGCAACTAGATGTGATTCTTAATAAATATGTTTTCTTCTGTATAATTTTTCATTTATATTTTTAATCATATGCTTGTTTTTTTATTTTATATGAGGTGACCAGCAATAATATTTTGGATTATTTGTCAAAATTTGCTGCTGCAAATCAATATATTTCTGTTTATTACTTGAAAAAAGACCTTGCAGATTATACACAACTGTGGATTCTATATAGGAAAATACAGTAATATTTATTAAAATTATAATATCATTACTTAACAAATGTAAGATTTCATTTGATTAATTTTTTAACTCTTTAGGCAAAAAATGACTTCAGAGAAAAAAAGAACACAAAGAAGAGATGTAAGATCTATTTTTCTGTTTGTATATTCTTTTCTGATGCATATTGACCAATATTTAATGTAATTTTGTATAGACATTAATGCAGTGAGATTTGCAAATATTATCTTTAACGTTTTAATTTTACTAGATAATTTTAAGTCCATTGAAATAGAATTGCAATAAACTTCTGATGCATTTATCATTAGTGAACAATAAAAATAAAAACCTCAGTTTTAAATTTGAAACTGTACCAGAACACTATAAAATTCATTAGAAAAAACAATAGGAAGCAAAACTTTCTTCTATATCATTGAGTTTTCTTATCTCATTCATAAAAAAAGAACCTAAATACTTTGTTACAGTAATAAATCATCTGACAGTCTTGACTATCGGGCTATTTGCACTGACAAATATCAATGTTGAAGATAGCCTAAATGTTACATTATTAAAAATATAAACTGCTAAAAAAAAGGCTTTTGTATTACAGTAATTATAAAATTTATAGGGAAGACTTTGTATACATTCATAAATAAAGTGAATGTGTTTTAAATTTAAATTATTTTCACATTTAAAGGTTTCTAGAATTAGGGAAAAAATTGTGTTTACCAAAAAATAATTTGCTTAAAAGCTTCATTCCTTCATATTAACTTAGAAACATTTGATAAATCGATTTTTTGTTTCTTAATTATGCAAAAATATTTTCCCAATTTAAATAAACAATGTAAATTTAGTTAGGGTTTGGAGACTTGAACTGTTAAAAAGCACCAGAATATGAGAATCTGTGGTAGGTTGTTCATGTGGATTAAAGACTTCCTGCCTCATTAGTTTTGTGCTACCCGTTTCAGAGATTGTCTCTCGCGTTTTAAACAGAACGAAACTGGACTTCCTCAGGGTACCGTACTGAGCCCTATCTTGTTTAATATTTTTATAAATGATGTCATTGAAACTCTTATTTCTGATGGGTTGACTAAGGTTGCTTTGTTTGCAGATGACTTAGTAATTTGGAGCTCCTCCTCTAAAGCTGAACAATTGAAACTTAATTTAGTCTTAAATTCAGCTCTTAAGAGACTTGGACGATGTTTTTTTTAAACAAGATGTTTGTTAATGCCGATAAGACGTTTTGCATATATTTTGCGCTCAATCTTTATCCCTGATTTGTTTTATCAAAACAAAAGCCTTGTACTTAAGGACAATGTCTCGTATCTGGGATGTGTTATTGACAAGAGACTATCATGGCAAAAACATGCTGAGCATGTAATCCAAAAAGCCGAAAAAAGGCATCCGATTCTCAAGAGGCTTGCTGGTGTAAAATGGATTGTGGCAGAGATACTCTAAATCTTACTTATAAAATGTTTACCCAACCGTTTTTGAACTATTTTATCGAGGTGCTTGTCTCCGTTTCTGCTAAAGTGATAAAGCTTTTGGATGTCTCTCAAAATTCAAGCCTTCAGAATTATTACTGGTGGAGTTAAAACTATCTCAGTGCTGGCCTTACAATTTCTCATCAATAATGAGACTATGATTAATGTAATTCAAAGGAGGGCCACAATTTTATACAATAAACTAATTAGAGATAGAGAGACTCCCAAACGATGCTTTTTGGCATGATTATGATTTTAATTTGAATTGTAACTTGAAGACTCAGGGTTTTATTTAATGTGTCCATGCTATTGAATGCAAATTATTAATGATTTTGCCGGCTGAATTGCTTTCCCTTCCTTGTCCCTTCCATTACATGAATCTTGATGTAAGGTTGGATCTTACTCAGAAAATTAGAAAGTCGGATCTCGCTCCCGAAATTATTTTCAGCGATTGCTCTAGAAACCATCCATAACCGTTATCCACCTGATAATTGGCTGCACGTTTACATGGATGGTTCACTTTCTGATTTTTCTCAAGGTGCCGCTGCTGGCATCTTTAGTGAACTTTTCTGTTTTCTTGAACTTCCGGTTGGTACTTTCTCGACTCACTTTGATGGTGAGATGGAAGATATTCTCATTGCACTTGAACAACTCCCCATACAACAAAACTCCTTTGAAAGAGCTGTAATCCTTTCGGACTCTATTTCTGCGCTTCAAGCTCTTTCTACTAATAAAGAGATTAGAAATTGCAGGGCTTTGCTTTAGAGATTCCCTAATAAAGTGTCCTTCCAGTGAATTCCCTCCCACTGTGGCATTGAAGGAAACGAGAGAGCTGATCACCTTGCCAAGAAGATGATCTTAATTCTACAGAAACCTCTTGTGAAACTGAGATTCCATTCATCTAAACTTGTAATTTCTTGAATCTCTAGGTGCTTTCGCCCTGATACTGCCCAACACCTTTCGAATGGCAAGCCTTGGACTGTACTCTTCTCTGGTCCACACACTATTCCTGACTTACCTCGAGCGACTGCAGTTGCTACATTTAGAATGCTGACTGATCACGACTATCTCCGTACCTATCTCTTCCGTTTTAACATTGTGGACTCCCCTGCATGTTCTCTTTGTATGTCTGGACATGTTATGACTACTTCACATGTGGACAAGTTCTCTGCAGTATCTGTTTTTCTTGTCGTGTTGCAAGATATTGGAGAGCCCATTGTCAATTGGCCCAGTGGCCAAACGACAGGCATTTGTAAATAAATAATAATAATAAATAAATGTAAGTTTAGTTGTAAATTAATTAATGAGGGATTGAAATCTGCAAATTGAGATTACTTCAGTAAAATTTTAGGCTTGACCATTGATAGAACATAAAAAATTATCTTTTAAAAAATTAGAACAAACTAATTTTTGTAAACAATTTGCTATGAATAAATTTATACATTATTGTAACAGTCTCCAATTTCTCAGAAATAAAGTGGGGAAATATCACTTTTTCGATTAATCTTACCACACCTAATATGGATGCCAAACTGATAAATTACTATTAGTAATAGTATGGATTCTTTCATTAGAGTTTTAATGATTACATTAGTTACCTAAATATATGTGCACTGAATTTAATTGGAATTTGAATAACCTTGAATCTTAACTATTTTATTTTAATAATTTGGAAACTATTTTAAAGTTGTGACTGTGAAAATAAATGTAGTATGTTTAAGTTTTAAATATGCATTTTTATTTTTGTTTTAATTTTAATGTTGAAGTTGGAAAAAAAAAGTTCCAGAAAGTTATAATTATTTTTAAACATTTAAGTTTAAATATGTTTCTAATGACTTTATTATTGGACCTATGACAACATATTTCAGTGAGATTGATTAAGTGAATACTTTATATATTAGCACATAAAAAACAAATTTGAATCATTTAAGTTTTTGATATTGTGGTGTACTATGCATTTTTAAAGCATGTGCAATTAGTTGATTAATAAAAAAGAAAAAATGAAATCAATCCTGGATATATTATTTACTTAGCACAAAGATATTGATTTCTAGAGATATTTTATATTTGTTTGATAATTTTATTTATAAAATGTGTGAAATTAAATTTTTATTATTTATTCATGAAGCTTCCGTGTTATAAGTAAATAAAATATTTGAAATCGCTACATTCAAAATTGATAAATGTGTGAAATCGTTCACTTTGTTATTTCGTGTTTCTATTTCCTACATTAGCAGAGAAACATCAAAATGCTGCTGAATAAAGTTTTAAAATACTGAAAAAATCTAAAATTGTGGCATTGGAGACTTGGCAGTTTAAAACAACTGTAAGGGAAAATAACTAGACACCTAGTGATGTTAGATATTTATTAAACTTCTATAAACATCTTTACATAATACAATCTCTAATCAGATAGATATTAAATATTTAATAGTAAAGGATATGCCGAACTAAGCTCTTTGACTCACAAGTCGCTTGTTTCACTAGAGAGAGCAGAAATGTGTGTGTGAATATACTCACCTTCTGTGACGAGCATAAATATATAACCTTCAAATAATTAGTTTGTTAACCAATCCACAACTCCCTTTAGGTCAATATTTCTGGCTTTTAACTTTTTTCTGGTGATGAATAATAAAATTCAAGCTTTCTTTTCTGTGACTGGGTCAGGATAAATATAAATTTAGGTTATGTTTTTATATCACTGTTGTAGTTAGTAAATATTTTCACCTTGAACTTAGAAATTACTTTTGGAGATTGCAGTACAAATGAAGGTAAGCCATATTAGAATACATGTGAGCCGACCAATGGCTAAGTGGTTAGCGTTCCTGACTCTGGAGCTGTGGGTCCCGGGTTCAAATCCCGGTTCGGGCATGGATGTTACTATCTCTCTGTGTTTCTCTGTCCTTTCTTCCGTGATGATGTATGAATGTGGCCCGCCCTATAAACGGGTCTGTGGTGGTATGACGCAGGTAATGCTACTCGCCTCCGTGACTTGGTTCACAGGTGCCCGCTGGGTAACGACAAATGAGTAGCAGTTTCCAGCCTTGTTGTGGCGAAGGGTTAGTCACCCAAGTGCCCGCCGTTATTTAAAAAAAAAAAAAGAATACATGTGAAATAAGAACAGTATCATTTAAAAGCGAGAATTTAAACTTAAAAATTACTTAGTATGGCTATCACAACTTGGATGGGCAAGCAAATTATAGAATTGTACAGCTGTGTTGGTGCAAAAAAAGTTGGAAACTTCACCAATTAGTTATAGTACTGTTGTTTTCAGAAATAATAATTGATAAAGGTTGACTTAATTAAAAAGAAAAGATACTTAATTAAACTTCTTCAAGGAAATAAGAATTTCATCTTTAATATTTATAAAAACTTTTTGTTCCTTCATCAAAGAATAAACTTATTTTTAGCTATCGACATATATTGTTAAAAATGTACTTTAGATTCCTTTTTGATTTCTTGCTATCAATTTGCTATGTAAAATATTCACACTTTTCCCTTCAATATATTGCTTCATTTCTGTTCTACTTATAATCTAATAATTAAATCTCACAATAAAAAAGATGTAATTTCCTGCAATAAATTTTTTAATATAATTGATTATTATTTTTAATATAATAAATAATTGATTGATTGTAAGTTTAAAAAAATTAGATGACAGCTTTTTTTGCCACCTTTATGACTGATGATTCTGATATTTCTGAAATTTATAAACTTTATTTGTTTTCCTTGTTTTACTTTTATACATCTTTATTTTATTATAAAGTTATCTATATGATGAATTTAATTTCTATTATAATGAAATATAAACTCTCATCATGGCCTTGTATTAGGACCATGCTTTTCAACCTTAGCCAATATTGTCAATGCTTTTCTATGTTCATGTTTATATGCTTTCTCCTGATTTATACTTTTGCTACAAGTTACTGCAACTCATTATCTGAAAAGTTCAAAACATATGTAGTAATGTTTTGAAAGAAGTATAAGGGTCATCATATTTTAGTATATTTGCTGTATTGTATCAGATGCTGAAATGTTATAAGTGTCCACTTTCATATTCAGGTGAAAAGAAGTATAAGCGCACCTCCTTCTGCAAGGGGTTTGCATGGTCAACATCCCATTTCTAACAACATGCCTCGTATTAGCCGAAATGTGAGTGAATTATCTTTACAAACTCCTGTTAGTAAAATAAAGAAAACAAGTATGGTTGTTACTCCAAAATTTAACCCAAAGTAAGTTTATAATGTTTGCATGAAATTTTTTTGTGATCAATATCTCAATTTGTTAGTTCAATTACTAAATATTTTTCTATAAAAATATTCATCAAAGAAAGTAAATATGTAAATAAAAATGTAATTAAATAAAGGAAGCAGAAAATATATTTATAATTTTATATCATTGATGTTACTTCAGAATTATTCATACATGTGAAAGCGAATAATTAAGGAATATACAGAATATAATTTTATAATATATAATTCCAAATAATGTATGTTGATAAAAAGGAAACAGCACAAAACCTTTAATAATTTGTATGTTGCATGTACAATTCTTAGTTATTCTGTGTGGTATGTATCCTGCAGCCAGTTATAAAATGCTACTGGACGACACAAAAACAGTAATTTATTCTTTAGTTTGTAATACTGGTTTTACCTGCTGATTTAGATACATAATTCAGAGTTAATTTGCAAATGAAAATTGAATGATGTGGGTGTTTTTGGAAATATCATTGGAAAAATATTGTATTGTAGACTATTTATTAAGATGCACTAGTATATTTGAGCAATATTAAGTATGAAATTGTGCAGGTAAAGAAAAATTGTTCCTAATTATTGGCAAGACTGTATACAAACAAAAATATTTTAAATATGGTTAAATTACAATTAAAATTTTGTGGGTGTTAACTCCTACTTTTAGCTTAATGTTAGTAGTAATTTGAATTCTGCTTAAAACTCTTAAATTTTTGCCAAATTAACTCTTCTTTCTAGAAAGCTACTGTAATAGCATCTTACATTTCAAATTCTTTATCATCAATTTCTTTAAATATATCACTTTGACTATAGTTACTTTAGCTTTTGCATGGTTACTGAAAACAATTAAAAAAACTATAAAAATGATTTTTAGCCATGTTTTGTGTATTTTACCAATACTTTTGTACCTTTAAATTGAAATTATTTTTTCCTTATCTGTTTTCCAATATGTGAAAATCTAAATCTCTAGTTGGGATAAAAACCAGAAATTCATTATAAATGCTTTTGTTCAAGATGTCTCTTTTTATTATTATATTCATATATTAGAATAATGTCTAAATAATAAATTGTATATCATTCTTTATCTATTATTCAAAAGTATCAACCTAAAAATGTAGTTGTTCATAATCTAAAGAAATTTATTAAAAAAAAATCTTTCATTTAAGGTATGTTTGATGTTTGCTAAATATTTTTTCTAATTATTCTTTCTGTGTTAATGTTTTTGTGTCACTGGATATATTTTCATTTCACATTCAGAAATTTTTTTATCACATCTTATAATGAATGTATTTATTTTGTAGTTTTCAAATTTCAAGCTATGTGCTCATTAAATAGAAATCAAGCTCAGTCATTACTGTTCTGATTTTTATTTCAACAACTTGTAAGTTCAGAATCTCTTTTAAACTATGTATCCAGTTAGCACTTCTGCCTAAAGAATGACAACCACTCTAAGAAAAATCATCTCATATTGATTCTTTTGTATTTTCATTTATTAAACTTGTGATTGATTTTTGAATAGAAAAAAATTTTTTTTTAATTTTCTGACATGAATCTTTTAGCATTAATTTCTATCGTGAAAAATATTGTTATTTTGAGAATTAAATAAATTATATTTCAGTGACTTTAAAATTTTAAAAGTGTATTCTGTGTTGTAAGTTGTTCTCAGATAATTATAATTTGGAATTACTTATATGATTTAAAAATAAGCATTAGTTTAGACAAAAAATGCTGATATTTGAATAAACTTAAAAAAAAATTTAATCTTTACTGTCTACATTAATTATAAATAATTCAAAAAAAGTTTTGCTTATAATTTGTACATAAAATTTTCTTAATTGCATATTTATCTTTACCATTAATTTTATGGTGTTTATTAGATTTCCTGTTGTAATGGCAAGGAAACCAAAACCTGGCGAAATATTAATGTCCCTCTCGGGCAGTCCTCTTCAAAATTATATGGATGATTTGCCTACTGATAAACCTGCAGCCAAAGTAACATTATCTCTTGGACATGGAAAGGTTTGAATCCTTTTTGAAATCTTAATTTCTGTTTCATCTTTAAAAAAATCCTGAAATGTAAAAAGCTAAATTATGCTACTCATTAGCTCATAAATTACCAATTAAATCAGCATTCTTTTGAATGCTAATTTAATTGGTAATTTATCATTTTAAATTCGCTAATATTTTGCTAGTAGTGACCATTGGGTTTATATTTTTTGTCATAATTTCAGTTTCAAAATTACATAGCTACGTTTATAGACACATAATGACAATATGATCTCGAAGAACATTAGAGACTTCCAATACTTGTATGCTACAAAACTAATTGTACAATTGTATCAGATTTGCATCATATTTAATATACAAATGTACCGTTTAATGCTGATCTCTGAATATCTTAAGAGTATTTCCAAACACTTTGCTTTATAAAGCAATGGTTCATTTTTTAAATTCATTATATACACACCAGTGAAAATATTACACTAGGAAGAAATTCCAAGGATAAAATTATATTTATGAAAAAGTTACACTAGAAATAACAACTCAGTGGTTATTTCTAGTATAACAAGAATTTTCAAGAAACCTCTAAATGTGGATCCTGATAAACCCGTATCCAGTATTTCTGGCAAGTACTTATGAATGGTGTAAAGATAATTGCTCATCACCTTCAATGCAATGCCCTAGTTCATTGACTACAGTGACTGTCATATGGTGACTTGCCAATCACTTGGCAACAAGTGATTGGCAAGCAGGTGTTACCCATTTGGAAAAAAATCTGGAAATTATACTGGCTAGCAACTGAACATTTTTTGTATAAAAGAAGGTCCATATAAAATTGGCAATATGTGGTCCATAACACATATATGCACTATCCTGCTGAAATGCACTTAAATTAAGGGTAAGCTAACAGCCCTTAATTCAACCGAAATGTTATGCTCAAGTATTATTAATATGAGTATTATTCAAAGTATTATTAATATGAGCAAAGAGATGATATCAAGACATGCATCCAATGACACCTTATATCATCACTCCAGGCAATGGGCTAATATTATGTTGAATGCTGGCTGGCAATGTGCTTCTCCACAATGTCCCCAAACATAAACGATGTTATATTATTTTTTGTCCAGGCTCATTGTTGATCACACAATTGAATGCATTTGTATGGTATAACGATCCTTCGCGTCATTGTGTAGGTTGTCTTGGATCCATTGATTCCTTATTATCTTGTGAACTCGACTAGCATTTGCAGCAATATTACAGTATGCTATGCTGATCTAGCAACCAACTATTTAGTATTACGGCCTTTAGTTCAACATTTTGTGGGTTTCTTTCTCACTTCAAAAATGAATATTTGCTGTGGTTTAGAAAGTCCACTTTAAACTACAAATTAGCTCTCATGTGTTGAGCGACATACAAACCAAACCCGGTGAGCTACGACTCGACCTCTAATCAAAGTTAAAAAATGTGCTGATAAATACTCTCATTTTTTTCGTCATCCATCATAATAGATTTTTACAATATAACAACATTTCATTACAATTTGTTTGAGAGAAATTTGCTATGTAATTTTTTTTCGTTTAAAAACTTGTAAGTATTGCTAAAGCTGTTTAGCTTTTAATTACATCCATATCAAATAATTATCTTTTATTACTGCATCCCTGTGTTATTCAAATTTCACATGTGTAGTATGTCACCTTTTTGGTGCAGTTATTTTAAAAATTAGCAGTGTGCATAGAAAGATCTTTGCATTTTGAAAAACATTGTGAAGCTATGCTTTTTTGTAGAGTTCTGAAATTTTCAAATGCTATATTCTGTATTGAATCTCTAAGTTTACTTTTATATAGATTATGAAGCAGTTATATCTGTAAATGTAAGTAAAAAAGCTGTTAGATTTTCAGATTTAATATTCAATTAGTAGTTACTGAATCTCCTTGTTTAGTTTAAAAGCCTTTATAGTAAGGCTATTTTATATGGATACATTGGAATATATTAAATTTCTTTATTTCGATATGATCTATTTTGTTGGATTTGAATTCCTCTGAAATAATAGATACATGTATAAATCTCTTGCTTACATACGATGTGAAAAGTGTAAATTTGTGACCTTTTAAATTCCTATCTAGGATATTCTATATACTTTTCTTTCCATTTAAAATGATTTCAGTCGTTTTATGCAGTTTTCTGTTAGCAAAAATTTTCAGTGTATCACAAAACTAATGTAACTTGTTTTATATCTCAAAACATTTTTAAATAATTTCCTCCTCATGAGTCTTACCTTCTTGAGGTGGATACGAGTATCCCAGTCCCAAGAGATCTAGAATGAAGAAAAGATAAAATGGATAAGAGAAACAGAGAATATTCTCTTTCTGCTTTTCCTCTGTTCTCCTAATAATCTTTTCCTTATCGTTTCCATCCCTTGGCATACATACATAGCGGTTTAGGCGAGCCCCGAACTGTACTTAGGTTAACAGGTTTGGAATACTCGCCCATCACCAAGTGCCTCGTAATTTTGCACCACAGTCAGGTGAAGAGGTCACACCTGAGCTAGCACCCTCCTCTCTACATCCACACACCAGCAGAAGGACTTGGACGTCGCATATTAATGTGGATACCTCCCCAACCCAGTGAGGAAGAGTACCCTCCCAATCACTGCCCGCGACAAATGATGCTTCACTTTACTGATCTTAACGAGTAGCAGCGTGAAGCTACTGAGACACTGGAGCTCTCCATCCTTTGTCAACTAGTGAGGGAGCTCTTCATATATAGCTGCTCTGTTTGATTCTTGCTTCTTTTAAATAGTCAAAATTGCCATGTGTTTGCCATGCATGGCAATCCTTTAGACAAATGGTCCCCAGTATATCAATTGTCTGGTACCCACTACACTTGTGGCTAGTCTGCTAAGAATCAATCGAAGGGGTTACATCCTTAGGCTTGCTGTTAAGGGTAGTCACTGTGTCCAAGCGTGACTCCCAGCGTATAATTTTCAGCTAGCATAATGCTAAGCGACAAGGCTGAAAGTATTCAGAACCAGTGGCTGCCATCCTTTGTAGGTCCCTGCGATGGACCGTGCCATTGAGCTTGAACCTTTATAAAAATCCTATGAATTCTATATCTTTTGTTGTTGAAGCCAATTCATCTACTTTTTACATTTTGATTACTACTTCTAACACTTTCCATGCATTATAACCTTTTCTAGTACCAAAACTTTTCATATCTTGTTAACATACAAAATGTTGAACAAGATCTCCCGATCGTAATTTTTTAAGTTGACTCAAAACAAGCTTTGGTAATCAGTAATTTAAAATATTTGAGTTCATTTCCAGTTAAAATATCATTTCATAAAACTTTAAATGAGTCTTATGATGTTCTTTCTAAGCCGGATTTCATAAATGTTACAGAAGCAGAATTTTTATCAGAACTTCATGATCAAGAAGTTTGTTCTGCATATCTTGTAAACATTTGACTTGATGGTAAACTTATTCCTACCTAACATGTTGTTTTAACTTTTCACACACCGGTATTAATCCATAAATCAGATTATATAACAGGGTTTGTACAACTCTTTGAAACTCCTGGAATTTTTACTTACCGTATTTTCCTGTATATAATCCGTGGATTATGTGTTAAAAAAGTTCCGAATTTCTTTGTGCGTATTAAATTGCGTTCAAGAATGAATTCAATTCCTCTGAACAATATTATAATTCCAATTCATTAGCGTCATTTCGCATTTTATCTTGACCTGAACTTTTTCGCTCTGAAAGCATTCAAATTCGTATATCGTCATAGTGAAGGGAAAATTAAGTTACTGAGCAAATTTTAAACTGAAAGCTATAGGGAAGAAAAATGAAAAAAATGTCGATAAACGTGTAATGTAAGGTGAAAAACAAAGCATGCAATGTACAAATGGAAAAATGTATTCCATGGGCAGTTAGAAAATAATTCATTTCTTTTATTTAACTATTAACCAAAGAAATATAGTTTATTTTTAAAATATATCTAACCTCGTTTTAAAAGATATTAAAATCTAAAAATCGATAAGATTTACTAGAATCTTTTGTGATCTTGATCGATGTCGTGCTTTCATCTCAGCTAGTCGCACTTTTCGTTGAGGTGGATTCAAACAGATCTTTATCACTATAGATATTTTTTTCTGTAGAATTTATTATATTTTTAATCATGATGTATATTTTTTATTTTATTTGACACCAAATTATCTGCAGTATAAATTTTTGACTATTCGTCAGAAAAATTGCCGCGCATTATGCAACGCTTTTTTTTTCCTATGCTCAAAAAACGGGACTTGAAGATAATACGCCGCTGCGGTTATATACAGGAAAATATGGTACATTGATTCATTTATTTTTTGTTAGAAATTATAATATTTTTTAGTTTTGATATTTTAAAATTTTTAATGAAATTTTAAAATCGAATATTAGCGCTTAATGTTACCATTAGATGGTGACACGATCAATATTAGATTGTTATTGTATTCATAACTGTTAAATAAAATAAGGATATCCACTTCAAAGACAATAGCTTCATGATGATCTATTTCAGTCAAGACCGAATGTCCATTTATGTGTTAAGTGAAATAATCAGCAATAAGAATGTCGTGTAGTGTAATCAGGCGGGTGATTTTATGTTTAAATATACATAATATTATAAAATTCACAGAAAATTGATATTTATTAAATTTTTGAATTAAATGTAATTTCCATGCATTCCTTGGTAAAAATTGCATATAATTTTAGCGAACTGGGATGAATTTTTGTATCAATAAAAATACAGAAATAAATTGTTTAATATGCTAAGTGGAAAGTGTCTTTTCAATGGCCAGTTGACTCTGGGAAAAGCCATACAAAGAGGGGTTTATGTCTAGTTCCAGGGGTAGGAGTACAGAAAATTTTTTTTCAGGACCCTATTTTCAAAAAATATCAGGACATTTTTCAGGACATATTTCAATAATTAAACAAAACCAATGCTACTTTTACATATTAATTTCTGTTTTATACATAAAAAAGACATTTTAGAAAGGAATAAACTATTTAATAAATTCTAAGTTTTTTAATTTTTAATACAACAATATGAAAAATTATACAGAAATTTAAACTTACTGAAACAGAAATCTATACTGAACATTTTTTGAAAATTAATAAGTTACATGATAAATGCTTTAAATTAACAGTTAATTTATGTATAATTGAATATTGTTCATTTTGAACTGGATGCATTAGCATTTAATTCCGATAATTTAACATTGCACTTTTTTAACTTATCATTCACAGATGCAATCTCTGCATTAGCAGCAGACAGCATCATTTGTCCAACTTTCACATCACTCATATTATCATCACTGATAGCACATGCTATTATTTTAGTTGCATCATCCAAAAGTTTTTGAGCTACACACTGATTTTCAAGCAAATTTTTCTTTTCTTTCTCAAGTTCATTAATTTTTTCTAATAGGTGCGATTGCTTAAACTTTTTTTCACAAGTAGCTTCTACATCTTCCTCATCTTTTCTTTTCTTCTCTAATTGTGTTACATCTTTTGATTTTTCCATATATGATGCATATTTTGCATGAGATTTCTGAATAGAATGCATCATTTCTTTGGTATATGGAATGGAGGAAACAGAATTGCCCTGCATTCGAATAACATCATGACAAATCCAAAAACTTTGAACTGTTAATTTCGATAAAGAAGCTCTCTCCTTTGTCACAACAGAATTGTTAGTTGAAAAACCTCTTTCTGGTTGGGAATTTACATTCAATCACGACAGACATGCTTTAACCACTCTAGAAAGAGTAGGATATTTTATATAACTACCAGCATCTTTTATATTGAAAACCGCATTCAAATATTTACAGATATTTTGATCATTATCATAATCATTCACAATCAAAGTCACATCTTCACACATGTAAAGAATCCACTCTTCATTCATCTTATCAAAATATGAAGAAGTTTTATTCACATGAGGAATATGTTGAAGTAATCTGCTAAATGAACACCTAGACTCTTCCTTTTTTCTATTATAAGGAGACAAACACTGGAGATCTTTGAGTAAAGGATTTGTTATAGGAAGTTTTTTAAGCAAATGCTTTGAAGTTGCTATGTAGCAGCTTCTGACATTTTGTAGAAATGTTGTTCTATCAGTAAGCTTTTCCAGTATTGCTGTTGCACCATGACCTATTTCAATCTTGTTTAAATTTAACCAATTTTTTGCTGAATCAACATTAATTTGTAACAACTTTACTCCATTTTATTCAGATTTCTTCTGGGTTTAAAAATTTAAACATAATACTGCGAACAAGTTCATTTATCTTATTGTACATCACATGTACTAAAGGTTTGACTTTTTGCATTAGAAGTAAATATGGTTCAAAAGTTTTACAAAAAAATGAAACAAAATGCAGATATGTCAGAGTCTTAGGGTCTTTCAAATGTTTTATAATCCGAAGATGTCTATCAGAAAGAGGAGATTTCGACTCTTTAGGTACTTTAACAATGAAATATTCCTTTAGAACATCATATTGCTCAACAATTCTCTCACAAACTGAACCCAAAGTTAACCAACGACTCTCAACATGACGAAGGAAGCTATGTCTAGCTAAAGTTTCTTCCAGTATTTCTAACTATAAGGAATGATAATCTTCCCTTCTTGCAGGAGATAGTTTGAAGAATTGATGAATATCTATAGCAAATCCATCAATATTACAATCAATTTTATCAATACCCTTACGTAGTGCTCCATGCATTATGTGTAAGCAACATGTACCCAAATCAATTAGTACTGGTAAACTTTGCTTACTCAGTTCACTATTTATTTGCTTTAAAACAGCTAAATTAACTCTTGGTCCATCCATTGACAACTGCATTAATTTTTCTAAATTCAAACCATTATTTTGAATAAAACTTAATAAAATTTTTACAATTTTATTGGCTTCAGCATGCCCTAAAAAATGTGATTCGAGGTAACAAATAACATTCTCACATTGTTTATCAGACCATTATGAGATGTAAATATCCAACTGTTTCTTTATTTGTTTTGTAGTAGTTTCATCGAAAAGTAAAACAAAATATGAAGTGCCGATATCCCAAAAAAAAGAGTTTTGAAATATGGACCTAATCTAAAATTAATCATATACCTGACTTTTTTGTCAGATAATGAGATTTTTTGCTTTGGAGGAATCATCAAAAATTTCTCCGTAAATGTTAGCTAAATCATTCAAAGACGAAAAAGAATAATTATTTTTTATTGCCACCAAAACTAAAATGGTTTCAGCTTTAATGGTTTTCTCTGATATCGTTTTGGGAAGCCATGATTTGTTATTCACTACTACAGTCAATGTCAAGGATTCAGATGAAGTTGAAGACTTGATAGTAAATAGTGTTTGATTCTTGTAACAGTTCACAGCTTTTTTGTGTTTTAATCCATCTGCATGAGCAAGCACTTGTCTAAAACCCATATTTGCTTTTGCGTACGAAGCACTCCGCAGAATGAACATCGTCAACACTTCGGCACCAGGTCTTGATTAGACATTTATTTCCATCTTGCAGTTCCAACCATTTTTCGGAAAATTTCGTTTTCCTTGGCATTTTTAAAAGAAAATTAATTGTTTTCAAAAAATAAAATTTCGAGCTTGCTAATAAACATTCTTTAAAACACCCTTCAAAATCTTTCAAAATGGCGCGATAAGCATTTCACACATGCGCATAAACGTAGGCGAATAATTCTCACAATTTCCTCATCATTGTAAATAGTTGTGCACTACTAAAACCAGAATATTTGTCTGTAAAGGCAGAAAATAGAATTTAATAGTAAACCCAAACCTAAATTTTTCTGACGTCAGGCATTCATGAGCAATGGCTGAAAACGAGGCGGAGACGAATGTATGGCAACCCTATTTCCGGTTTGAAAGGGAACAAAAAAGGGGGAAATTTTTCTCCTTCTTCTTGCACAGAAAGCAGTTGAAAGAAAAAATATATTCCACTGGAAGAAAAATTTACTACTGAAAAATATAAAATTATTAACTAAAATTAAACTTTCAAAAGAATATAATAAAAAATTAAGGAATTCCAGGATTTATTTTGAAAAATAAGGACATTTCAGGACGTTTTTTAAAAAATCAGGAATATCAGGACAACTCCGAGCCCTGTAGTTCTGAAAAAAAACATGCCCATTGTCTTGTTTGCAAGAAAAACTTCTGTATTTCAAATATGGTTGAATTGGTTATTAAATCTTGTATGAGAGGAAGAAAAACATGTATTTATGGCTGTATCTGCCGAAAAATCTAATTTAAAAAAATCTTTTTACTGTACTGTTGTTTCTGTTAAAGTATGCAAAAAGAATGTTCCAAAATATGTTCTGAAAGTTTTTAGGATTTCCCCCCCAAAAAAAAAAAAACTAAAATCCTATGGATCTTTAAAGTTTTTAAACTGGATTCAGCTAGAGTTCTTGAAGTAATATAAATTCTCTTTTGCAAGTTATGTTTCCAAACAGTGCTATTGCAAAGCAATTTGTGATGAAAAAGATGTGCTTATTTAACAATTTTTGTAATTTCACTTTATTTTTTCAACTTATAGAAAGAAAAAGTTAAGAATACTGGTAATTATGTGTGTCTCTTTGATGAAAGTTTAAAGGACCATTTGCACGCAAAAAAAAATTGGATTGCTGAGTAAGATTTTGGGATAATGATACTGTTAAAACATACTACTTGTCAAATATTTTAGATGTTTCAACTGGAAATATTTTGTTTGAAAAAGTAAATGTCCTAAGAATTAAAAACAAGTGGAATATTCCAGTTGTCGGTGGATGGTCTGAATGTGAAATGATCCGTTTTCACTAAAATGGCACCTTTTTTGAAAAGTAAACAGAATTAAAATATTGTAAATGTCAGAAGCTGCAGCAAACAAATTGTTTTCAGCCATGGCTGTTGCTCATTTGAATAGCGAGTACAGTTTACTGGAATTTTACAATAGACTCACCCATTCGAAGGGATGACCTTGGTAGCCTTGGCTAGCACAAAATTTCATTTAAAGTTTCTCAAACATTGGTGGTTAGAGAATGTAAGTGTTTTGAGCTGACTGCTTGATATGTGTCATTTGTTCAAAAAAAAAAAAATTCCTAATGCTGATACCAAAACTTTTGATATTGTGCAGAAGTGTTCAAAAGATGCATTTTTTCCCCACTAAATGTAATGCAACCTTTTCTGACACTTTATCAAACTGACAAATCACTGTTGCTATTTATTGGAGATTTGCAGACATTGTTGAGAAGTTTAATACAAAATATTTTAAAAGAATCTTTTCTGTCTGCTTCTTCATTTAAACTTATGAGCATTGATACAACAGATAAAAACAATCAAAAGATTGTAGTCGATTAAATATTGAATTTATTACAAAAAAAAAAAAAAAAAAAAAATAGAGAAGTCAAAACTTTGACAGAAAAACAGAAGATGGAGGTTTTTTAAATTGCAATCATTTTTCAAATCAATGACAAAAAGTTAACTGAAAAATATCCTTTGCCATATTCTGTGGTACAAAACACTTCATGTCTAGAACCTCAAACTCTGATATGTAATGAATCAAGTAATTTAAATAAAATACAAAAAATTCTTTTGTACTTGTCTAATGCATCTAAAATAATGTATCAGAATGTGATTTTGTTTTAAAAGAATTTGATAGTTTTGTAGAACAATTTAAATCATTACAACTGACTGTAAAATATCAAGATTGTATCATTGAGAAATTTGATCCTAATTACGATAGAATACTTTTTATTTTAACTTTCAAATAGATAAAATTGTTGTCATTTATGGGAAGTAGTTAATTTTCTTTTACTATTCTGTCATGGTCAACCATCTGTTGAATGTATGTTTTCTGTGAACAAAAATTTGATGGTAGAAAACCTACAAAAATCAATTGTGGCTAAGCACATCATTGACAATTACATTGAAAACAGAAGAAATGTCAACAATATAATAATTAGCAAAGACCTACATATTTTTGCTGTTGGTGCCAGGCAAAAGTATAAATTATATTTAGATGAATTCAAAATAAAATAAAAAAAGAAACTCATAACAGAGGGAAATCGAAAAGCACTTGAAGAAATTGATGAACTGAAAATCAAATAGAAGAGTTTGGAAGATGACATAAGCGAACTTATAAAACCTGCAATGGAGCATGCTAAGGAAGCTAAAAGAACTGGTAATTTAACATTAATCCAAAATCAAACCTGTGTCACTGTGGTGCTTCAGAGGAGCAAGTTATTACTAATTATTAATGATGGATTAATGTGCATAATTATATGCATATTTTTTGAAGAACAATTGGTAAAATAAAAACAAAATTATTTAACATGAATGTCAATGCCTCCTGGAAAACTTTTGCAAATCTTGCCAAACCCTGCTTTATAACAGCTAATTTGAGGTTTTTTATGCAATAACTTTTATTTACAACATTAGGTCACACTGAATAAAAGTGTGTATGTTAATATGTGCATTTATGAAAAATCAAAAGGTAACTAAAAATATAAAAAAAATTATTACCCTTGAAAATATTGTGCTAGATATTTCTGAAAAATAAAATTTCGTTGCTCTGATGAATAATATAATTCTTTATTCTTTTAATTTGAAACATGTACAATTTTTAATGTTTCACGTTGTTATTTAATAAGGTATTTATTTCTAGGTCATAACTTTTGGCCCTGATGCAGAAATTGACTCAAACACAGAATTCTTGAAAGCTCTTGATGAACCATTAAAAAATACTATCCAGGATGTTCGTGAAAAATTGAATAAAATTTTACAATCATAATTTAACAAATTCTTTGAAATTTTTGATTTTGACTTTCACAAAGATAAAGTTTTAGTTATGAGACTTTTATACTGTATGTGATGTAATTTTTTTTTTAGTATATTGAAATTAAAATCTGTATAATGATTCTAAAATATTATTTTGTTATATACTTTATTATTTTATTAATTGCCACCTGTATACATTCTTCAGTTTAGTGTTTGAAATGAGTATTCATTAAAATACAATTTGTATGATAGTAATAAAAATTTTCTTAACAATATCTGTTTGTAATTAAAGCTGATATATTGTATGAAGTTTTATTTTCACCTAATTAAAAGCATGTAACAATTTATGTACAGACACTTATATTTTTCATTTTTAGGCAATTTTCCACTATAAATATGATTGAATATTTGTGAAGCGTAGAAAAATACTATTTTTTAATTAGGAATAAAATATTGATATGTAAAATTAACAACATATTAATATGGAAGTTAATGGAACTGAGATTAATAAAACAATGTTTTCTCAAAAATTGTAACAGTTCATGAGAAAACATTAAGAATATAAATGCAATATATACATAAATTATGCTATTAATGAAACTGTTCAATCATCTATAAATTAAAAGTGGTATATGGTAGGCGGGGCCCTTGATTGCCTTCTTTTCAACATGGTCTTAAAATAGATTATTTGTGATTCTGATTTTAATATCAGAGGAACTATTTGTACTAAGTTTATAGATCCTTGCCTATGCTAACATGGTTGTGATTGCACAAATTAAAAAATACATTAGAGGTATTCTCTATCGTCGAGATATCAGCAGCTAAAATATACCTGTGTTAATAAGGACAAAATAATGTATGCTAGAGACTAAGACATGTCAATTTAAACTGGACTTCACAAATTTAAGATTTTTGACATGCCTTAGCTCAAGTGTGAATAACTAGGGTAACTTGGATATTAAAACTAAGTGATGTATAGTAGCTGTTATTCATTGTCTTAATGGATTAAGAAAGGTTTTGCTTTCAAAATTAGTAAAAAGAAAAATATTTCTTTATAAAACTGTAATTGGACCTATCTCCTGTATTGAATCTGACAATGAGGGCACCTGTGCAAAAAGCATTTTGTTTCAAAAACTCCAAATCCAAAATAACCTAGCCCTTTGTGGAGCTGAAGAGTTATTTAACAACGAGAATATGTAAAAAAAAAAAAAAAACATCTGTGTAAGGGCATCGCATTCATATACAATATGATGAGCCATTTCCTCATTCTTGTATGGTATTTTGTATTAACAAAGTCTTGTTGAAAGTCCCATTGTAGGAAGTTGTTTTCTTTGTTCTCTCTAGAGAGGCAGTCATGCTACTAATAGCTTCCTGCTCTACTACAGATATGCTTGGACTAGGGGTCATTTCTGCCTCTAGTACCAAATGAGAGTTGTTTCTACTTCTTCAGTTTGTTTACTCTGGATTTCCTAACTTGTAAAGATGTGTGTACTTTAAAGGTTTTATCTGCATAAGCAGTGGTTTTAAATTTCAGGAAATAAAAAGGTTTACTCACACACAGTACTACCCAAGTTACTAGATATGGAAAAATACCCTAAAGACCAATTCACCAGGCTTAAACCATAAAATTTCCATTAGAACACTATAATGGCAATGTCATTTAACTTAATCATGATTTGCATAACACCAAGATAAGGAATGGGAGAGGTGTGTGTTCTTACAAAGCTACGAAAGAGAAAAACTTTCAGTTAATCATCACTTGCCAATGCATCTTGTAATTTATTAAGCTACCAGTATTAGACATATTTATGTGATTCTGAAACTTGATCATTGACAAGGTAACAAGAAAATTGTCCCACTATCTTTGAAAAAAAAGGTGTTTAAAAAGATAGGTGCAATATATGTTGGTGTAGGATGACATAGATACAATTAGTTGTATGAGATATAAAGGGATGCCGATATAGTTAAACGTTAAAATTAATTGTATAAAATTTGTTGGTTTCATTTGCCATAAATCCTTACACCATGATATTCAGGATTTTCAAATATACAAACCAGTGTTGGGAGAAAGCTCAGATTAAAATCGGTAGACTGGTGATGAAGAATAAGATCTTGGGAGTTAACTGGAAAACCTAATCCAAGAGAAGGAAATGGGAAAAACTTAAGGTCATTGTCCATAATGGGCTGTCAGGTTGATAGAAGAACAAAATTTTAATATATAGGTAGCCAAGCTGGCTATTGTATTTTCTGTGCTTAGATCCACAGTTTAACTGCTTTTGGATTAAACTCCCATTTCTGGCAGAGATGATTACAATATAAAGTAGATTCCAAACTATCACAGTTCTTAAATCCTTGTGTAGAAAGTGCCAAAGAGTAAGATAAACCAATTCAACTCTACTATTAAATGTTGCATGCATAGGAGAAGGAAAACCGAACTTTTAAGTGTCAAAATTAATTATTAATAATTTTTAATTATTTGGAATAATTTCAAGTTTTATAGTGTAAATTTATAAACACCAAATTAATATTTTGATATTCTACTTTCCATCTATTACTGAAACTATTTCAGTTTACATTTTTTAACTACTTTGATTTTTCCAATTTATAAAATTCACAAGTTTATTTTCTTGGGTTTTTTACAGTAATAAAAAAATTTCTATCTAAATATCATTACAGTTCTTTATGTTTGAGTAATCAAATTGATTGTAATCTCCATTAAACATAGTGTAAAGAACTTTTAAAATGTTCCTAAATACAGTATATAATACTTTATTACCTATTAAACATTTAGAATTTTTTTTTAATCCATGCAACAGACATTTAATAATTGTATTTTGATATAAAGAAATACGTAAATACACCATACTGAATTCTACTGTTCTTAAAAGTTTAAATCTTTCAATTTTAACTGAATTCCCACTTTCCAATTTTTGAGAAAATCATAAATTAAGAAATATAAGGAACTGAAATATGCAAGTTTGAAATAGAATTTTAAATCTTATAAAAACATTACTGCTGTTATCAATTTTAAAATTTATTTTAAGCTATAAATGTGATAAAAAAAAACTACAAGGACCAAACTATCTTAAAGATAATAATTTCAACATTTACAAATTCGAGTTATCTCTGAAAAATCTAGGACATGGTCAACTTCATAATTGTTACATTTACTTGTCCATGTCACTAAAATGTTTGCAAGAATTAGGAGTTTCAAATTAAAGAAAATTCACCATTTATATTAATTTAATTATTTTCTGTTAAATTAATGCTTTAAATTTTACAATACAGGAAAATATCTTTCATAATTAGATAACTTTCTATATTTTACCTCAATCCATTATATTTCTTCCCAAATTGGCATTTTGTCATAAAAAATAAATTACTAAAGGATATATTGTATTAAATTACAATCCTTAAATGTTTTTAATTTTCAAATTATTGGTTTAATCATTTGAAAATGTTAAAATATCAAATAATAACTTATAAAATTGTCCTGAATATAACATACATGGTTATGAAAATAAAAATTATATTTTATAAATAAGTGTTATGTATGGCAAAATTTAAAAAATTGTATATATTATTTGTTAATTTTTTTTCAATTAATGAATTATAAAGTGTATAATAAAATTTTATCCTTGTATCTTTTTGTTACAATTAATAATTTATATAAATTTATTACATAATTTCATCAAAATAAAATTATCATTTTCAAGCAATTCGTGATAATTCTCAAGTATACTCTGAAATAAAATCAACAAATTATTACAATTTGAACTCTAGTAAAGCTTTTATCAAAATATTATATTACGAGATGAATATAAAAGACCAAAAACAAAGAGCCAATTGCTTAGCATTATGATTATATAAATAAGAACCTTATTTAATGTAAAGAGTATGAATAATATCTTTTTTTTTAACAATTTGAACAGAATTATATTAATCCACAAAGAGAGTTTTTTTAAAAAGTGGGGGAAAATAATCACTTAAAAATACATATGCCAAATGAGTTTCAAAATATTTTTATTAAATCTGTGCAAAATTTTAAGTAAAAGCATATAATGTATTTAATGCATAAAAAATATTTACATATATGCAAATAAAATTAAAACTTATACAACAAAATGTATTCTAATTAAGTACATCAATTAGTATATGCATATATAATCTTACACAACAAAAACAATTATTACAATAACAGTTATTATATAATAATTATTTCATTTACAAAAATAAATATATATTGAAAAAACATGAGTATATTGCAGTAGCATCGCTGTGAAACTCGAGTTGATAGTGATAAGCTTTTAAAGCTCCTGAATGTTTTGCAATAGATAAATTAATGTAAATACAAATATAATAACCTTATTTTTTTCATCACAAAATCAAAATCATTTTTAATCTTTTTTCAAATACTGTCATCATCACTCAGTGCAAGCACCTAGAAACAAAAATACTTTTATTATAAAATGAACTGCAAAACAATACTCATTTTTACATATTTAAATCCCTACTAAAATAACTATTTTCCAAAAATTAGTTATTTTAGTAGTAAATTATTAGATTAGTATATATTATTAGATAAGAAAATAGTTATTAATTGTAATTAGTAAAATGTACCTCATCCATAGTAACAGTTGACATTAATTCAGTTAACCCAGTGACTTCTTCAAGATAGTTTGGATCATTGAATACTTTTAGAAGAAATCCATACCCTTCACTTCTGTACTTTTCTATCACCTATGAATGATAATATAGTAATTGCATACTTTTATTGAATAAATTACATTTTAAAATAATTGACAAATTCATTTACTTTTAATCAAATCAAACTTTTACATTGAATATATGAATTTTTAAAATCAGTCAATAAAATTTGATGTTTTTCTAACCTTAAAAGGAGAATTTAATTTACATGAATAGACAAATTTATTTTGAAATATCCTTTTAAATTCCACGAATTTAAGACAAGTTTTAAATCAACGTATTAATTGTTATATATTGAGAAATTTGCATACTAGAAACTGAAGAGTTAGCATTTTGCAGTTTAATTTTAATTAATGATTTATAAATTATTTTATATAAATATTTGTTGAAGTTTCCTTCTCATTTGTAATGATAAATTACATATTTATTTTTTAAAATATAGTTAGTTATTCTGCATCTATAATAATGATAATTGGTAGTCAAATTAATATGATTATTTCAAACAAAATAATGATTCTAATAACTTTAATAAATATAGTTGACATAGTGATAGTGTAAATAACAGTTACATTATTTTTAGCACTTAAATTATAAATAAAAAAAGTTTCTATTATGAATATTTAAGTCATTAAACTTAACATCCCATATTATTGTTATTATATAACATAAAATACTAATTGTACAGCAAATAATTTTCGAATTCACTGGTTATTTTGTTCATGTAGTAATTCTCTCATTACATTCAGAATGATATGAAATGGTAAATGTTTTTTGAGTAAAATAAAGAAACAGAAAGAAATAGAAATACAATAATTCCCTGCATTTTATTAGAGAAATTCAAAACTTTTTAATCAAGGAATTTTTTTTCAAGATAATAATCTTTTCACATCAATTGTACTTTGTTCAATTGCCGTTTTAGTATAGCAAGAACAAACACGTGGTGTTTCAACAAATGACTCAAATGTACTTTGCTCCAAATACTATGTATTACTACATCTTCTGCTCTCAGGCTACACTAAGTTATTGCTGCAAACATTGGATATACTGAATTAATTATTATTTAGCTTGCATACTTAATAAATGTGTTCATACTCTTTTTAGTTATTTTATTTAGTTGACCAGCTTAACTTTGAAACTCTGAGTGTCTGAAAATTTACAGGTTTTTTAAATAGAATGAAATAAATTGCATTTATTTCAATTTATACTTTGTACCCCTTTTCCTAAGCAAATTTCATTCCCAGCAAAGCAACCTTTCATAAGCCGTTAAGTTACTATACAGGAAGAAATTGATAGTTATATTTTTCTGTTCTGAATATAATCTATTTAGATTGTCGAATCAAAACAATGTTTAGAAACTAATTGCATTAATTACTCTATTACTTCCCAAATTTAAAATTATTTTATATAGATGGAAAATCACTTTTATTTCCAATCTAATGTTTTTAAATTCCTATTTAGCAGCTTCTTAACTTTCATCATTTTAGTGAACTGTCTAGAAACCATTGATCAAATTATTAATTGTAACTCATTAAGAATCTTTTAACATTTGCTATCAAATGCATGAATAAAGAAAGTGAAGATAAAAAAATAAGTAATAAATAAATTGTACTAATTATAAAAATATATTTCACTAATTATTTGAAAAGTTTCTTTTACAGTAGCTGTTTGATACAGCATAGTGGACAGCCTAACAGTTGAAGACTGTTACGCTATTATCCACATTAGCATTTTAGCATCCATCACATAAGTTGCCTTCTTGGAAGACTTTTCATAGATAGTGGGCCATATTCACTTGTCAAAAGGGAGGAGACTCCGAAAACTCCCAAGTACTCACCTTGACCAATGTGCAAAAGTGCAACATCCATCTTCCACTATTCAACAGAGGCAAGGATCAAACATGGGACCTCTTGCTCCAAAGAGCACTACAGAACAGTGAGCCTTACAGTAACTATTACATGACTTTTTCTTATAAAAAGTGTATTCAATAGTTATAAAATTTACAGTCAGTTCACATCATATAAAAAGAAACTAATAATAGGCTTCTTAAAAAGTGTTTTTAATTAAAACTTTGATAAGTATCTGCTCTAACTTAGAAGTTATTTGGATAAATATAAAACGGAAAATGTAAATGTTTCTTTAATACTTTCTAGTCAAAGTTTAAAAGTATGATATAGAATCAAAAATTAATTTAAGGTATTATGACTGATTATTCCAAAATATGTATTTGAAAATGTACATATTCAAATAAACTCAAATTAATGCAAGGAACTAATAATTCTGTTTTATTTATTTGCATTATAGGAATAAAAAATTAGATTTTAATTTATAAGTTTAATAAGTTCTACTAATTATATGCTGTATATTTTAAAAATTTTAAGCATATGTTAGCATATTGTGTGATGTAAGAGGAATATTGTAACGAGAAAGCAATGAAATTAAAAAATTATTTTTTACAAATATATTTAATGTCACAAGAATATTTTCATAAATTGCCAATATTTTTTGTAGTATATTTGTAAAATTTTAAAATAATTCTTTTTACATCTTTTGTCATTTAATGCAATAATCTTGTTCATAAATTTCCAAGTATTTTTTAAATATTCTACAAAATCTTAAGAAATCTAGAATTTAAAATAATTTTTTATTTTGATACAAAAAAATTAATAAATTATATATATACATATGTGTGTGTGCGTGTAAATAAAACTTTTTTCATTGTATTAATTCTATAAAATGAGATATTAATGAAGATTTTAAAATATCTAATTTTTAATTTACCTTAGTAGAACAAGCTGTGCAGCGATCAAATGCTTTACTTGTCAGTAATGTATTTTGGAAACGATCTAAATAGCCTCGAATTTGGTGTGGTACTAAACCAAGCTCAGTTGATAATTCAGGATTGGAATTGTTTGCAATGCCTACAGTACTAGCTGGAGCAAATCCACTAAATCACAGAAAAAAATATTTATTAGAAATAAAATTTCATGTATTTTAAATTTATTTTGTCATCTAATTATTAACAATTTGGTTTTCTTATTTTAAATACAAACTATGTTCTTTTTAAAGTGAAAAAAAACTTAAATTTGTAAAAATTAAAACATGAAAGAATCATAAGATTTACATGCACTTAAACACAAATTAAGATTTACACATAATTTGAAATCTTATGTAAAAGTCAAGATTTACAAGAAATTTAATATACATATACAATAATAAATAAACCGTAAGAAAAATAGATTTTTAACCAGAAAGAGCAGCAGCCTCAATACTAATTCAATTCATGCTAAAGCACTGTGCCAAAATGTTCCTACAGTGGATCTCCAATTATACCATATTAGAAGCATTCATGAATATTCATTTTTGAATGATACTCATTCATGATCATAATAAGACATATTTTATTTGATATTAATCATTCTTTGAATCACATTTTGAACATGGAGTAGCAGCAGACTTTGAATTATAATTTAAAATAGCTTAAGAAAATTGTATTTTAAAAATGTATAAAAATATTTTTTCCTTAATAAGAAAAATTATTTTGTCTGTTAATGTAAGAGTACAAAAATTTGTAAAAAAAAAAAAAATGGAGTTTCAGTATTAATGCACTCAATAAAACGAGTAAATAGATATTCATTATTTAATGCCATTTAAAACACAGCAAATAAGAAAAATATTCCTTTCATAATTATAAAATATTTGAATCTTAAACTCCATAATAAACATTACATTTTGAACCCTTGTTCATTCATTGTTTAATGTGTAGTCTTGATTAACGAATTCCAGATGGCAACAACAACAACAGTGTTATTGATCACTTTATAAAGACAATGCTATTAATTATTTCAGGAAAATTCTGAAAATAAGGGAAAAGGAATTGACATTGGACATGTTCTTTAAGGCTCTATACACAAAAAATAAAAAGGACTGATTGATATGCAAGATTATATGCATGAATTACATTTCTATAAACTTAATCAGAAATTATATATCTTATTTAGAGGCTTCAGAACAAATTAATCGATTTCACAAAAAATCTATGGTAAATCGATGATCGATTAACGAACAATTTGGTTAGCGAACAGTCTTGTAAAAGATCATTTTCGTTAACCAATCACCCATTGTACTGTATCATAAAAGGAATATAATTCTCATTAATAAAAATTTCGTGTAAAAATTTTTTTAATTATATAATATATATAATTAAAAAATTTTTATATTTAAGAATATTTAAGACTTTAGTGTTATGTATTTTTTATTCATCTTTACTTTTTAATATACAATGCTGAATTAGTTTATTTCATTATGAATTGGAAAGGAAGGCATTTCATTTCCCTTATAGTACCATGAATTGCTAGAAGTAAACAGTCCAAAATTTCAATGCTTCAAAATTTTATATAAAAAAATGCTAAATATACGTATTTTTTTTCAAGACAAAAAAAAAAAAAAAACAGAACTCTTCCTGAGCTTTTTTTTTTGACGCATAAACTATAGGTCTCAACTTTTTTCATTCAAAAACAATAAATAACAAATTTATTAGTGCACATATATATGCACAGTTATGTTATGCACATCAATGTTTACTTAAACTTTCGATGCATTGTGGCATAAAATGTTTTCAGTTTTTTTTAGATTTTTTGTTTGAAAAGAAAACATTTAGAAACATTTTACGTGTACTTCCATATATGCATATAAAAAATAAATTCTTTATATGGATATAATTTATTTAAATCAATCTTATAATGAAGAGAAGAAAGGTAAATTTTTTTATAGTAATTAAGACAATTCAGATGTTAAAATTATTAAATGTAAATATATGAATCATTTATATAATTTCATACAATGTTTACTTATTTTTTATATCAATTTTTGTATGCTGTGTTGTGCAAACGATCATCGTTATTTTTTTTATTAAATAAATTTGTCAAAAGAAAATAAAGTTAAGGATAGCTTTATTTTCTTTTGACAAAAGCATTTCTCGTTTATCAATCCGAACTACTAACCATGCCATAGTTAGCAGTTAATTATAGTTAATAAGATTAATAAGGATGTCAAAATTCTTTTTGATGTAATGCTGTACTTTGACGTTACTTTTCATGTCTCATGGCGATATTAATTTCATTATTCGAATTGGTTGCATTTGTGTAAAACGAGTAAGAAAAAACTGCGATTGAAGGCAGATATTAATGCATTTCTTAATGACATAGATGTCTGCATTAAACATGCAAAGCAATTTTAAGTATTTCTTCTATAAAGATTATGAAAACTATGCTAAAATTTCTCAAAAGAAATATTTTAAAATGTTACTTCTTTCTTTGAGTCTTTGTTTTAGTTAAATATTTTATAAACTTCATTTTAAAATAAAATTATTTTTCCTAGAATATATATCGATTTTGCAGTCGTATTTTCTTGATGCATAAATAAAAACAGTAAACGAGTGTTGGTGTAAGAATTGTAATATAATAAAAGCGAATAAAATTTTTATTCGCTTTTATTATTTATATAAAGCGAATAAAGTTTACAACCAAAAGAATGGCTCTTACAAAAGTAAAATACAAATTGAAAACAGTTTTTAGGATAAGAAATGAAAGTGACATTTATAAATCAAGAAAAATTACATTAATTATAAAGAACTGAAAGGTGATTTGTTTATAAACCATAATAAGCAATGTAAAATATGCAATTTTGCAGAGGAAATGAAATCTTACCAGTAGATTTAGATTTTTCAAGACTGGCTAAGAGCTCATCAATAACGGTCAGTATTGTGATAAAATCATAAGAATTTCAAACAATTAGAATAAGTAAAGAAAATAATGAGGTTAATAGACATTAAATGTGCATTTATTTATTTTTTAAACTATGGGAGCAAAAGTTCAAAAGAAAAATAAATAAAACTAAAAAATATGGTAAAAGGCAATGGATAGCAAAGAAAAGAATTGCTTGCACAGCTTAAGATTTTTGATTAACCCGTCACCTAATTAGGATAAAAAGAAAATATGTGCTGAAAAAATACAAGAGAAATTGAAAATATAATAATAAGCGCCTTTAGAGATGGATCACTTGACGTTTAGTCATTTCAGATGTTTGCCAAAAGGACAAGTACAGAAACTCTGCGTAAATTGAAAGGCATATACCAGTATATACAAGAATTGGGAAATTTCAAAAATTTGCTTTGTAATAAAGAAGGAGCGAAATTTTCGGAAGGGGTAGTAACTAAGCAAAATGAGAGAAGGGGGAAATAGAAGCGAACGAAATAAGAAGAGGCAGTTTGCAATAGAGGAAACCTTGCACCAGGCCAGCTAAGCCCCATTTCTCACGCACAACTATTAATATATTTAACTGGTACTGTGGAACTCGAAGCAGAATCCTGATCCAAGCAGTAGCTTTGTTTTCTTGCTAGCCTCGATTGAAGGCCTTCATCTACTAGTCATTAGATACAGAGAGAGCAGGAATAAGAGAGAAAAAATAGTAGAGCTAAAAAGGAGTAAAGGACCAGTTTCTGCGACATAAAGTACCACTAGAACGCTATTAAAATATCTTCCTGAAAAACAACACACAAAAAATTTAATGAACTCAAGAAATGAATATATGTAGACATACAATGGAATAAATACCTTTCGCCCTGGCTGTATCACGACTCAAAACGGACTTATGTTTAGTCTCTTTGATAAAGGATTCGTAGTAGTACCTGTTTGTAGAGGTACACACACAAGTTGAATTAAAAAGGGTCTATTAGGCATTTTTCCCATTAAAGAGCCCATCTATTTCTCAACGAAATATAGGACCATTACTTGAAGCATTCGATTTTGTAGTAATGATCCAGAGTGAGACATAACTAACCAAAATTTAATTTAAGGGCCAATGCTAGGGTAAACAAATTATCAAATGAGCGTCTTACGTTGGGAGATTAAGTATTGCAACTTATATTGGCATGGAGGTCACGGTAACCAAGTGATAGAACATTGCTCTTCAAAGCACAAGGCCCAGGATTCTATCCCAGCTACAATTAACAAGGAGAGATGTTCAGATCCTTCTGCCTTCTTTGACTATGTCTATCGAGTGCTTGGGGTTTTCCAGATTTTCTTCCTTGAAACATGTAAATGCCACCCACTATCTATGAAGAGTTCTCCTCAAAGGCAATTTACACGATGGATGCAAAAATGTCTTTCAATGACCTATGAAATGTCAAAACTTATATTTGCCATAGAAAGAATTAAATGAAGTTCTTAAAACTCACTTTCATTTAAAATACAGCAATAAATTGTTGTAATCTAAAATTTTTGCCACTTAAACTGGCAGGAATTTATCAATACAAGTATGAATTTGCATCAAATCTTATAGCTCCTTTCTATTTCCTATGTAATTGTTATTATTATTATTTGCATATTTTAATAAGAAAGAATATTTAAAATTTTTAATTAATGTTTCTAATAAAAGAATATAGAAAGATTCTGAAGATAAAAGAATATAAGCCAGTAGTAGAAAAAAATATTTATTTTCTTAAATGTCAATGTAGTATTAATATAATAATTCCTATTCTAAAATTTCTATAATATTTTGATTTTTTCTTTTTTTTAACTATAAATTGACCAAAAGTTGTTAATCCAAATCACTATAAATATTACACAATTGTTTTATAAATCATTTCTAAAAATTCCCAGAAAATCGGAACTTTGTTACACAATAAAATAGGAATTAAATTAAGAGTTTTCTTTAAATTTTGGTAACACATCTCGGAATCCAATTTGAAAATATATTTTATATTATTCACTAAATTTGTAAATATGTTAATAATAAATCTGATTCATTTATTGATACATTATTTAAATATTCTGATTTATTTATTTATTATTAATGATTAAAATAATGATTTATTTATTTATTTAATTTTAGTAATCATTTACCCCTTAGGATGTTGAAGTACAGACACCATTAATTCTACAGCCAAAGCCGCAGCCACATAAGAAATGCCAGGTCTTGTAACAGTACATTGTTGATCTAGAGTTCTATCTTGGACAGACTGGAAAAAAATTTAAAGGAAAATACAATATATACAAGATATCTTCCCATGTATAAATGAGTTTCAAATATAGGCTATGCTAAAATAATAAATAAATAAATCAAATACCCACAAAAATTATTCTAATGCACTTACAGATTAAAATTAAATGTAGTCAGATCTGGTTTGTTTATTGCAGTCTTAAAGCAATGTTTTACACACAAAGGCTGATTTATTTTCTAATTCATGATTTTACGAAATTAGGATTATTCATGCCAGAGATTGGAGCCAAATCCACAAACTACTGAATCGAAAGTCAATGTGACTTTTCAGTTACCTTTTGATATGCTTAGATTTGTCACACCATGTATAAAGAATCACTATAACCAAAATGATAAACATTATTTATCCATTTTTTTTCTTGTACACAAAAAAACATTTAAAAAAAATTAAATATGAATATATATATATGTATATACGAAATGTAAATTTTCGAAAAATGCTGGAACAATACACTTTTTGCAAGTAACTATTTTTTTAAACAAACTCAAATTTAAATTTGTATTTGATGTTTTTACTTTTCTTTATGATCATTATACAAAATATAATTACAGTAGTTATATCATATATTGCACAAAATACATTTTCCTAATAATAAATTAAGTATAACTATTTAAAATTATAGATTGTTTCCTATAATTTTAGTAAAGTATAATTTAGTTTCTTTTCATTCAATAAATTAATTTAAAAAAGTATAATATAATAATAATAAATAATAAAGTATAATAAATGTTTCCTATAATTTAGTAAAATAAAACATAGCATTAGTAAAAATTCAAAATAAGTATTGCAAGACAAAGTTATAAAATATTACACACATCTAAAAGGATGACATTGGAGTTAGGGTGGCTTAACATGAGTGATAAAAAATTACTAGACATTTTATCATATTAAAACATTTATTAAGACTCAATCAAACACTTTTACATAATAGCATCTTCAGAATCACATCATGTAAAAAGTGCTGTAAGATGACGATGAGTATTTACAAATGATAAATATTTAATACAAAACAAATGTGCCCAGCAAAGCTGTCTGGCACGTCATCTGCTAGCAAAAACAGAAATTCTTGTTGTCCCCCCCCCAACATACTTGCCTCCAGTCACTAGCTTAAATATACAACATGATCACAGCCCCTCTTTTGATTATCAGTTTATTACCAGATGTCAACACCCAAAAGGTAAAAATTTCTAAATATCTACCACTTCACAGCAAAAATCTCATACTTTATGAAAAATTGCTGAATGAAGAATAAGAAAATTTAAACATTTTCAACTGTGTGACTGTAAGCTGAATAAACATTAATTCATTTCATTTTAATATTGTTGTTGCAATCTATTTTTAATGAGAACTTTGAAATTATTTCTGCTTTTGGAGATTGCTGAGTAAAGGGGGGTAGGCCATTTTTTAATTAAATATGAAAAGTCATTAAAGATGCGATTAACTTTAAGAAATATTCAATATGTGCAAAAGTTTTAACTTCTTATTATACAAAATATAATTACAATAGACATATTTTATATTGGATAAAAGATATTTTCACCAATTTCACGAAAGGGCACCTTAAAAAACTTCTCAAGCACAGTTTTTTTTTTAACGAGATCTGTTTAGAATACCTTGTAAGATTAATTTTTTTCATCCAGTTGTTGTACAAAAACGCCACTGGATTTCTAAAATAAATATCTTGTATCCTACTAATTTAAGTGTTAACTGTTCAAAACTGAAAAAAATAACCCATAACATGAGTTTTCAATCTTTAAAAATGTAAATTATTTTACATTAAAATTACATAATGTAACATTATTTAGTCCAATTCTGTAGAAAAGTCTAATATAAATTACGATTTTCCTAACATAAAACAATGTAATTCAACTTCATACATTAAATACTATAGAAATTGAAAATACTACAAAGGAAACATTTAATTATTATTTTCATTAATATAAAAAATTAATAGAAATAGATTTAATATACTAGGTCTTACATTTCCAGGTGCTACAATATCATTGCAGAAATAACATCCTAAATTAAAGCCTTCTATTATTTTCAAGTCATTGTCACCTACTTCAACGGTTTCAGAATGCTTCAGTCCATGACGCATAACTAAGAATGTATCAAATCCCAAAGCTGCATTGATAACAATCTGCAAAATTATTTGTATGCATTTTTAGTTACCTAATTTCATAAAATTGAGTTATTTTAGCTTAAAAGAAAACTCGAAAGCATAATTTTCAACATTATAGTTAGTTTGTTATAAAGAAAAAAGTGAATTAATTAACCTTTTGCTTAGAAGCACTTAACAAAGAAGGCAACCATCGACTTTCTCTTGTGTCCATCAGGAGAAAGATCACATCATGATTAGCAACCAATTCTTCGATTTGAGAGACATCCGATTTTGTTGACTCCAACACTAAAACAGAAAACTTTGCATTTCACCATTTTTATATAGTTAAAAACATAATATGAATATACAAACTTCAGACTTTCTTAAAATAAATATTAAGATTCATATTTTAAATGCAAATTATAATATTATAATTTTAAAACTTCTCATTTTGCTGACATTTTAACATAAAGTGCTACAGATAAAATATCAAAATCCACTCTAATCAAGAATTTCAAAAACTTCCTGCTTTAATAAAGTGTAAAACATTTTAAATTCTCTAAAATTATACAAAAAAGTCATTTAAAATATCAGCATACTGTGGATGTTGATTTCCAAATAGATCAAGACAATGCTAAATAATAGCAGAATCAATCACTGTCTTCAGAATGGAATAAACCCATACCAGTCACAGTTGAATAATGGGAAATGAACATTACTTTTAAGTTTTTTTATATGAATATTTATCAAAGAGAATGTTTGCAAAATCTCCTGATTTTTTCCTCTATGACATACGAATACAACTTAATATTCATGAAAATACTTTCAGGAAAGCAAAATGCTCTGGATTAAAAAGGCTTTAGAACAGTTCTCAGCAATTAAGTTATTTATATTATTCTAATAAAATCATTTAAATATGTATAGAAGCAAAAAATAATTATCTGAAAAAAATAAAATATTTTGATTCAAAAACAAAATATAAATATTTGGATTTTAAAAGTATTGAGCATGCTGAAAACAATAATTCCAAAAATGAAACAATTTTATAATTTATATTTTAAAAAAGCTTATAAAACCTATATAATGTAGAAAAAATTTCAGGATTAAAAATATTTTTCAATCTAAAACTTGATGCATAATTTAAAGTAGATTATTTTTCTAATGGCAAGCTTTCTGTGAAAATACTTTTTAAATGTCAACAATATTTTTGTTTCTTAAAAAAATGCTAAAGAATCATACAAGATAAACTTGCTCTAAGCAAAAACTTCACATTCCCTTTGTATAGTTTAACTTTAGCAGAATTCGATCCTTAAGTTTTAAAAAATTCAATCTTGATGCATTATTTGAGAAATAATTTATGATCAATACAAGATGAGAGAATATTAAAACCATAGAAATCCATAATTATCACAAATATATTGTATTAGCAATTGAATATTCTATTTAGTTTGGTTTGTTTCTTGTTCAGTGGTCACTCTTTGCAAACAAAGTATAATTCTATCAGGGCTTAAAAGTTTGCAGGAGATTCAGATATCCCAACCAGAGTCAGAATGCAAAGCTATGAACTGTTGAAACTGCCAGTGTGCTAACCATGTAGCTGCCAACTCGACTATTAAATATCCATATATTTTAAAAATAAAAGAGAAACATGCCATTATGCAAATATGTATTATAATGCAAATATAGATTTACAAATATAGATTATATATTTATAAATCTGTAGCAAATATAGAATTATATTTGCATATAGATAATGCAAATATAGATTTACAATTTTAACCCGAGTAAATCTAATACATTTGTTACTATAAGCTTCATTTTAATTAACTTTCCACATTCTCTATTTTAACCACAATTACCATAAACCAATCAATTGAGCTAGATATATTGAAGTAAATAATCAAATACTAAAGTAGTTAATCAAAATTACTTACTATTTTCAGAAATGGTATGCCCAGGCATTGGAACATTCAACATTTTTCCTTCAGCGTCCTGGAATAAAGCATTTTCTTAAAAATCTATTTTTAACTGATTTAAAATATTGACTTCATTATTTTTGTGGATAAAATCTAGTTTTAAGCATAATATCTATAATAAGCTTCACAAACAATACTTAATTTGATGTAATGTCCTACATTGTCATTTTACTCTTATTAATTCACTTGTGTAATTATGCAGATATTTTCTTAGCATTATCAACAAATCAAATGTCATTAAACATTTAAAAATTATTTAACATGCGACTGACAAAATTTAAAAAAAAAATCAAACTTACAACACCTGGAAAAACTTTCCGCAAAGCCAAGGCAGCAGCTTCAGCTTTAGGCTTACCCCTGTGAAGGCAATCGTCAAAAGTGAAAAGAGTTTGGCGAACTGGATTAGAAAATGAAACGAAGGAATTATCAATGAGAGTAATTTTTCTCACACCCCAACCCTGAAAAAGAAATGTGTATGATTGATTGTGTATGATAGCTTTCGAACAATAATTAAATTATTTAATAATTAACAACAAATAATTTATTATTTGTTGTTAATTATTAAATAATTTATTATTGCGAAACAAAACTGCATACCAACAATTACAAATTACCAAAAATATTTTTTTTTGTAAAATCATTAAAAAATATGCACAAGATTAACAAATATAGGTATGCAAAATTTAAGTCATCTCAAAGAAATTTGATACATTTTGGACAGGAAAACTAAATAATAATTTAAATCCATTCTTTGTTTTCAATTACTATAGATCAACAAAAAAAATTATTTATGCACATATTAAATGTTATTTACTAATTACTTAGAAACGTTAGTACGCTTTTCTGCATACTCTACAATCTTAAACTGTATAACAATGAAACTAACATATCTTTTATAAATCATTACAATCATGAATCTAACATTGTGAACTCTTTTTCTTCAAAATAAAAAAGCAAGCATTATCCACACTATTAAAATATATTTCTTAAAGTTAAATTATTCCTGACATGAGATGAAGTTCTTTGAAAGATTCAAATGTGATTAATTTCTACATTTTGACCTTTCTAAGTCACAAATGTTATCTTAAACCAAATCCCCCTCCTACAACTCATTTCAAACTTCCTTCTTCTTTTTCTAAATTTCAATGTTAATTTTATCTCATTTTTCTATACACAATGATATTATCAAATCCATTAAGAAAAAAACAAACATTTTTCATTCAAAAATTACCAGTGGAACTCTATAAATCTTATGAAACGTTTGCATGCAATCCAAGGATTAGCTGCCCATTGAAAATTAATTTTCAGTACAAAAATGAAAAAATTATTGTTTTAATTATTTTTTGGTTAGGAGAAAGTTTCACATTATGTATGTTATGTTTAGTGACTGTTTACAGATTAATTTCTTGTCATAAAATTATTGATGATAGTGATAATTTATATTTTATTGAGAGCAGAAGAGATTTTAAATATATCTCATTTTTTATCCAACATTCTATCTTAGTAATTAATTTCTAAATTAACTGTATCTGAAATCTCAATTAGATTTGTTTTAAAAGATTTTATGCTCTGCATAGTAGCTCTGGTAAGTTCATCATTATTGATATTGAAAAACAATTCTTCATTAGCAGTAAATAAATAATTCATTGTATTTATGAAATCATTTTATTTAAAACAAAATATTGTTTATTTTTCACTCATAACCTCATTCATGAGTTGGAAAAAATTGATAACCTAATTTTTCCCTTTCAGCTTTCATTCTCAATTTTTTGATATGATAATACAGTTATCTTAATCACTGTAATTTTTATAATAATCTTATTAAAATTACATCGAAAAATATCTTCTTACTAAATGAGACTTAAATGATTATCATGGAATTGCCAACAATGTATAAATAATAAATACTGATAAAAGACAATGTTGAAAAATAAGTGAGCTACATTCATTTCCATTTTAGCAAAGACAAAAATTTAAATTCTTAAATAATATAAAATATATACACTTACAGATAACTTATAAAATTTTCAAAAATATTTAATGATTTGATAAAACTAATTTTAAAAGCCTATCAGAGAGTTGAACTTTTAACAAAATTTAAATTTCTAAATAATATTAAAAAACTAGATAAAAATTACAAGATTTTTGAATGGAATTATATAAATTTAATTCCAAAAAGTAAGATATTTAAAAGAATTAATTATAATTTTAATACTGTCAATTATTTAGATATTATATATATATATATATAATGTGCTTCTGTCACTCAATGAAGTTTAATGAAATTCAACTAATTAACAATTTAATTGTAATTTTAATATTATATTTAGAGAATAGATTGATTAAAAATAAATTGAATTTTTCCATTTTGATAGTCTTTGTTAAAAATTACTAATATAATTCCTGTATTATAACAGTTTTCATTAAAAATTCAAATTGTTATCCTTTGATATGAAACTACATTTCTTTATTCTTCTTTTGATTACATTGAATTGAGGAATGAAAATAACTTTAAAAATAGATTTGCATAAGTTATGTTATAGTAACAAATATAATTATTTATTCCAAAAATCAATGAATATAATATTTTTATAAGGATTTTATAAATGTTGTTTACTTTAAAAAGTATGCTCTACAAGCAGAACATAAGCCATGTTCTGCTTGTAGAGCATTCTTTTTAAGCTTCTACAATCAGAACATAATATATGTTAAACAAAGTCTCTCTCATATAATCAAGAAATCTCTTAAATAAAAAAGTAAAAACTTGAAAATGTTTTTTTTATGACAAGTTTTCGCAATTTTATACCATTAAACAGCGAGCAACATTGCAGCCTAAAGTTCCAGCTCCAAATAATAAGCAACGAGTTGATTTAATAGCTTGCAATTGAAGATTAGGAGACAGACGCCATCGCATTAATTTTAGATTAAGGTCAACAGCTCCTTCAGCCAACCTTTAAAAAAAAGTTATTTCTCTTTTACAAAAAATATAAAAACAATTTAATTTGACATAAACATTAAAAAAACTAAAAAATTGAATTAAACAATTTGACTGTATAGAAATCACTATCCATATAATAATTAAAGGATCATAATAACTAAATAACAAAGAAAAATAACAAAAATTTGTAATATGTAATTAAAATATAACTAAAGAAAATCATATTTTAATAAAATATTTAATAAAATAATGTGAGGAATTTTTTCTTAAAGAATTATTAAAAAATTATTGATTAAAGTGTCAGATATAACTTAGGAGAAACATGAAGAAAACAATTTACCTTTCAATAAGCAAAAGTAATTACAAAATACTTAATTAATTTAAATAAATAAGTTTTAAAATTATAAAAGTAAAAGAAAATTTAAGTGACTTTACAGAGATAAATCAAATGTTGAACATGATTGATATCTTTAGCATAAAGTTTAAAACAGAATATAAAAAAGTAATTTTAATACAACAACTGAATTTTGGTGATCACAAGAAAGTTTTTATGTACTTCTTTTATAATTTAAATATTATAAACACAATGCATACAAATAATCTAATAAAAAAATTTTAAAATAAAAAAAGTGCTTTCTTGTTCAATTCTTAGTCATAGGAAACACATAAAGTGCTAATAATAATCTTACCTAGTACTTAAAGTACTCAATTTTTAAAATTTTACTTTTATAACTTAATTAAAACTATCATTAATTTAAGATAGTTAATAAAGCATACAATAAATTCACAAGATTCAGATATTTATAAAGATACATTCTGATTTAAAAAATTATTTCTAAAGATTTTTGGTATAATTTTCATTGCATTTAAACTTTATCTTCAACTTCAAAAAATATTTTTTCTCATATTTTTTCTTGTTTAACAACTATAGAAACAAAAGCAATATATTTTTATCAGACAAATTAATTCAAAATCACACCATTGGGTTCATGGTAGCTTTGTGGCCTAAGGCCTCAAGCTTATTGCTGGAAGTTGGAGATTTGAAGCTGAACACCAATATGTTCTTTAATGTGGCTTAGGCACATAAAATAGATTATGTTTGTAAATTTTTACAAGTGAAAGGGTGCCTCTAGTTAACTTTCTGAGTAGTTCCACCCCCTAAATTATAAGAACCCATTGGAGTAATGAGGGCACAATTGCAGATGCTTCATACAAGAAACAATAATAATGCCACTTGTACTCCAAAAGAAATTTAAATGTACCAGAAACAGAGAGCATTACCAAACATCAAATTATATCATAATCTCTTAGCAAGAAGAAACTCACAGATTAAAGATACAGAATAAAAAACCAATACCATATAACAGAAATCATCCTTAAAACAAAACTGATAAATATTAATAAGAAATTTTTAAAAACACAGATTTCCCATCATTTAAAATTATATCAATATGTAAATAATACATTTGAATACAATTTTAAAGTTCGGATAATACAAATATTTATTATATAAAATTTTAAAATATTTATATGTAACCAAACTTTATAAATAATATGTGAAGGATTTAAGCAAATTCTTATATAAAATTTGGCTACACCAAAGTATACAAACATTACAGATAAATTAAGAACAGATATTTTTATGATTAAATAATGCATCAATGATGGCTCAGGAATGAAAACATTTATGTGATGCTAAGTTTATGATATTGGTAACAACAGAAAAGTTATTACAAATTAGGAACAATGATAAAAAAGTTAATACAAGTATGCTGCATAATATTCCTTTTATAAAATTAAAAGAAAAGGATAGATCTTAAAATAGACTTCGTATGTAGTTACAAATATCTTAAGGGTACAGATGCTTTTACCGTATGGTAAGCAGACATAATAATTAAATTAAATTAGTTTCTGACAGATCTCTAACTAAAAAAAATGATAGATAATGGAATTACGCATGATTAACTGGACCTTTGAGACAAATCCTCTTGTGAGAGAAACAGCATTTGGCAGGAAATTCAATAAAAACGTAGTTAATTTATTTAATGTATGACAAAACTATACTCATGGAAGATTAAGTCAAACAGCTTCATGCAATTTTAATCTAATATTGTGCAACATTATAAACCAGACTTTATTTTCATTGATAACAAAATATACATATCAAAAATTAAAAATAAATATTAAGTGCAAATTCTTCCAACTTTGGTTCTCAGAAATCAGGTAAAAATTATATAAGAATATAAGTTTTAAGAAAAGATATATATTCTAAGAAAAGAAATGTCCAATTTTATTTCCTCATTTCATGTAAATCCTTCCAAATTTCTTGACAGGCCATCATTGAAGAAAAAATTTGCTAAGATATTTTCAAAATTTATATTTACTTGAGTCATTGAATTCTCAGAAGTGAAAAATCTGTTAATTTTTTTGAGATATTACAATTAATTTAATTATTAAAATAAATAATAGTATAAGGAAATAAATTCACATAATGTATTTTTAAAAGAATATGGTTTTGCATAATACTAAATTTAAAAAAACTTTTCATGCGCAATACAAATCACTATAATCCATATTCACTTAATTATTTAGCAAAAATTTATATATATATATATATATATATATATATATATATATATATATATATATATATATATATATATATATATATTTATATATAATGTCTGTACATCTTTGTGCCTATGAACTTTTTTATTCTCACTTCTAAATTTTTCAAAATGTACAACACAGAGAATATAAAAATTACAAAGTAATAATTTTAAAGAATTGTGAGATTGTTTGTTTATTACTATTAATTTTATCATCACAAATAACTATTCAGCTAATCATTTCTTAAAGTTAGGAATTGGAAGAAAACATTTTGGTAACTCCAAAGGTTAGTACTCTTTAATTGCAGAGTTTAATATTTATTATGATTGTTTCAAGTTAGCAATAATTTGACATGAAGTATACTTTTAAAATATCACTTGCATTAATTTAAGGAAAATATAAAGAGAATTTACTTTAAAGGATCCATATTGTCACTCATATCCACTTTCTTGGGGACAAGTTTATTCTTATGTTTCTCCCATCCCACAACATCAGGATATTCTGAAATAAGAGCAGGAAAAGTCATGTGTCACAGAATATAATGAATTTATACATTTAACAAATAAAGTGATGTACTGCATTTAAGATAAATAGGAATTTCTATCCAATGGCACCATAGAACTACTTCTGAATAAAGTATTCAGCAATAAAGTAAAATGAAGTTCACTGCAGTATGAAAAATCATTTAATTAATTTCAATCATAACTTAATTAAAATGTTTCAAAAAATTATAAAATAAACACTTAAAAATTAAAATCATAAATAAAGAGATTAGGTCTTGAAAATTCTAAAAGTCAACAATAGAATCTTAGTGAATTTTATAAATGTATAAGTTTATATAGGGTGCTCGCAAATAAGTGACAGTTAAAAATTTATTACTATATTACAATTTTTTCTAGATTGACATAGTTGTTAAATAAAAGTAAAATAATTGTTGTTCATTATTTAACAAATGGTTTGTATTTTAGAGCCATTAAATTTAACCACAAATAACAATCTTTTTTTTTTTTTTTTTTTTTTGCATTTGTAGTTGGATGTACTATAAAGAATGGAATTTCATTCCATATATTTAATAATAATTTTTTTAATTTAATTGTTGATATTGAGGTTTTAGGTTTGTTAATTTATTCTCCATATATCCCTGTATGTAAAAATCCAGTAGGTTGAGATCAGGACAGAATGCAGGCTTCGTGTGGAAATAAAGGATGGACAATTTAGTTTGCACCACTGTTGAACAATGTTTGCTTTGTGGGCGAGTGTCAAATTTTATTGGAATAATGAATGCATTATTTTTAAATAAATTTTAAGTTCCTTAAAAATAGGAGATTTTAATAATTTTCCTGAATAATAATCATAAATTATAGTCTAAAATTTGCTATTATTTTTAACTCCTTTTTTAATAAAAATTAAAGACAGTTTTCCTTTCTTGTTTATAGCACCCCAAACAATTAAAGAAAACGGTTTCTAGAACTTCAAAACAATTATTTTTGTAGAACAGATATTCTACATTAATTCTGCATAAATCCTGTTATTTTGGCTATTATGGGACGTTTGTTGCAAATATAATTTTTCATTTTAAAATATAATATTACCAGCAATATGTCTTTTTATATATAGATCTTTTACCTTTCTATAACTTCATTTTTATCAGTTAATCAATGGATAGCCATTTTCCTATATATTTTTAAATCTTTTTTAATGTTGATTCCAGTCTTATTTTTTGATAAATTAAGGACTTCTGAAATTTTTCAGGAAGACTGAGTACAATTTCTTTGCATTCTTTTGTGGGCACAATTTATTAATTATTTTTGTACACTGCACTTTTTTTACCATTATATCTTATTTCTGTATTACCAGTTTCTTTAAATCGTTGTATAGTTCTAATTAATCTTTTTCATGCATTTAAATATTTTATAATTTTTAAATTTCAGAATTCCAATTTACCTTTTAAATGCCATTCAAAAATTAAGTGTCGTTTAACATATAAATTGATAATAAAAAAATAAACAAATTTTAATAAAAAAAATCATCTGCACTAACACTTATAAAATTGAAATAAAATTATTAAGTCTTGCCAACAAAAAAGATATTTTAAAATAAAAATTATGCACAAAAGAATTTTGTTGTCTTTATTAGTAGGCACCTTGTACAATCAAAAATTTATAGTAAATCAAAAATATATGAAAAATTTTCAACTCATATAGAAAATTAAGAATCTTGAGAATGGTGCTCAGTAATACAAGCAAAAGATTTTTTTATTAAAGATAATTCTTTTCATTTTAAATTAAAAATATATGCCTGTTACCAATAAGATGAAAATAATTACTTCTTAGAAACAGAATTCAGAATAAAATAATGCTTGGATATTATTAATCATTTTTCTTGCATTGCTTATCAAATATTGCATTTTTTAATTTTAGTGGTCATAACCTCATAGCAATTAGACTATAGAATAGGGCTTAAATATGAAATTTCTAAAATCTAAAGATGAACAGATTTTTCAGGAATTTTACTGATGCATAAAAATGCTCAAATCAGAAGCGAAATTTGAAAAGAAAAAAATTAAGAAATTCATGCACATATAGGAAGTAAATTTATAACTTCCTTATACTGCTGTGTCTAACTTCTTAAAATCACTACTTTTGAGAAGAATGCCATGTCACATGCAAAATTCTTGATAATTTAATGTTTTAATACTATTTACACACATGTGATTAAATTACTTAAATTATACTAAGTTTGAGAAAAATAAACTTAAAGATAATTTTTATTCTCTTTAATGTTTAGTTCATTTACTTATTGACAGAAACATTAAAGAGTTTTCTCATATTCATGTTATACTAGAAAAGCATAAAAATGTTTAAGAAATAGCATTTCAAAAATAGTTTTATTCTTGTGAGATTATTTTATTTTATGATTTTTTTATATATGCTGAATGTTTTGCGCTAATGCTGTGTTTTTAGTTGTTATTTTAACTATTGTATTAAAATGTGCATTGTTTTTTAATAATCTGACATCAAATAAATTCTACAATACCTGATTTTATTTTTGTATTTATTATTTTTTTTCTTAATCTAAAGTATATTCTCTCAGTCTTTATTACTCTGGATAGCTGCAAGTCTACAGTTATCAAAAGTGGCAGGAATCTGCTGAGTAATAAATGTTTCCAATAATAATTGGGTGACACAATAAAGACAGTATTTCTCAACCATTAATTCTTAAGGACTTTAATAATCACAGGCTAAAATGAGTAATCATTCCTCACTGAATCAAGACTGATCTCAAGTTGCTATTTCCAGTGTGAAACATTACATCATAGTCAAATTTGAATGTAAAAAAATAAATGACAAAAATTCATCAGACTAATGAAATAATGTTAACGTATGCTTACATAGGTTTTACAGCATTCTCGAACATAGGAGTCTATGACTTATTTATTCAATACATACCTACACATACAAACATATAGCCATTTTTAATTTTGTAAAATGGAGAGTCTATGGCTTTGGCTCAGTTAAATTTTGATATTAAAATATCAAAATTAAAATAGATTAATTACTGCCACTGAAATTCCCGTAATATATAATAACAATCCAACATTCTTGCAGCTAATTTAAAAACAATTAACATTTCCTCAGACACATACTAGTTACTTAATGTAAAACTTAATTTAAAAAAAAAAATTCAGGTGAGAAGTTACAAGAATAAAATACTTTTTAATATCAATATCAGTCTATGTCATTTACAGAAATTAACTAGTTTTCTGAAACAGGATGCACCAATTAGAGGGAAATTCGATGCATTTCATGTCCAGTGTTAAAACTCATCAAATATACTTATGACATTTAAAATTCAAAAATAAAACAATGTTTAATTATATGATAAAGTTTTAAATAATTTTGATATTTAGCAGTTGTCAGAAAATGTTTATGTCAGATAATTACTCAAATCAAAATTATTTAACAATAATTGTAATTGTAAATGAACCATGAGAATTATTACCAGTCATAAGAGATAATGATTCCAAGTCAACAGATATAATAATACTGTGATCACAATCACGATTTCCATCTTTTACAATTTCTCTGTAACAGATAATATCCCATCTTTTTTTAATTGCACCCCTAAAAACATATAAAATATTTCATATAATTTAAACATTCATACATGACCAATTATAACCAGTGATAATACAAGGAAGGTAAATTAACATGAAATGTAAAAAATATAAAACTAACACATATTTATACAATCATGACTAAAAAATCAGAAAACTTTCAGTTTATTTCAATAATATTATATTATATACACAACACTAAAAATTTTTAAAAATTTTATCACTGTTGATCTAATAAATATTCGTACCTATAATTTTTTATTTAATAAAATTTCAAACAAAAACATATTTTCCTAAACCTTAATTAAATACTTTCCCTTTTCAATTAAAAACTGGATCTTTTTCTCATTTTAATTATTTTACAATTATTTTTTATTCCGTTTTAACAACTTTTAATTTTTTCAGCCTTCATGATTAAAATTTTTTTTAACATAATGAAGTTTTTATCATGGAAATAAAAAGAGACAAAAACTATTTTAATGTACAAGATTATATTTTGGACTATTTATTAATGTTTCTAAATTATGAAATAATTTAAAAGTATTGTGATAATTTTAGAAATACTTGCTAAATATTAAACTATTACACTCGGATAAACTATTTTTAATTACTATTATAATAATTTTTATGAAGCTTTTGAACACAAACAATTCAAACTTAACTGTTTAAAAATGAAACACATAACAAAAATTTTCACGGTTATTATAACTCCAAACAAATTTTTGGTATGCACACATCAAGTTAAATCATAAAATTGTAAAAACACATTTTGATGCATTTGGCAGCTGCACATGCTTGTAGGATTTAGACAAAGGTAAACAACCTTAAGTAATAAAATAAGTTTCTTAAATCTAAACTTAAAAAAATTCAAAATTATGATAAATTTTGTACCAATGATAAGCTACTAAAGACAGCAGATTTCTTAATGGCCAACCAGGATATCTGTCAAAGGATGATGGATCTGCAAATCCTAATAAAATCTAAGAAAAAATAAATATCACATATAGAAACAAGTTAATAAGAATATTTTCGATTTAAAATATGACAAATAATTATCAGAAATATTTCAATCTTACTTCTTCACTTGTATTTTTCACAGATTCAAAATTTTTTAATTTGGCAGCATAGCATTTATCAGATGTTTTACAAATCAAAAATGCACTTTTATTTGATGAATCTAAAGAATCATAGGAATCTTGAAACTGTTTTATCTGGATGAAAATAAATGAATATAATTAATTTCTTAATTCCTAATAAAGCTAAATTTAATTATTTGTTACAAATAACAGAAAAATATACATATCTACTACATATACATTTATATATATTTCTATTCATAAATTTTTTTGTATGTAGTATTTATTATTAACATAAAGTATTTCTTGTAATATTATGCTATTAAATTTATGTTTACATTAAAAATCAATTAAAAAAATTTTTCATTTAAAGATAATTTTTGAACACAATAGCTACAAGAACAAAGATCAAAAGATAATTAAATAAGAAAGTAAAAATGTTCATAATCTTTAATAATATAACATTTTCATACTGATTTCCACAATTTAAAAACTTTGTATTGAAAATATTTACTTTGTATAATGTAAATATTGCTTAACATTATACATTTTATTTCAAAAAGTTATTTGACCAGGTAGAAAAGCAAATGTCTGATAACATGTCTTTTTATTGTTATTTCCATTAAAATTAGACTAAATATATTTCCTTTTAAGAAAAATATATAACAGAATAACTCTTAAAAATGAAAGGCACACAATTATTCTTATTAGAATTATAATTTATTTGTAGCCTTAGTAATAAAAATTATTTTTTAATATTAAGAAAATGTTAAATATGATAAGTTTTGAAATAAGACATGAAATAAAAGTAATAAAATACTTTTAATTAAAAAATTTCTTAAATTTTCTTTTTTTGAATCTGAAATTAAGGCATATTAAAATTTTTAACGGACTCAATTTTAACATATTTTCTCTATTGTTTTAAAATTTTGGTACAAGCATGGTTTTCGGCAGAGAAAATCTATAGGGTTTGTTAATGTAATCCAGAAATAGAAAATTAAATCTTACTGAATAACTTCATTTTTTTGCACTAAGAATTTTTCAAGAAAATATCTGAATCCCATGTGGAAAAATCATGGCAATGTTCCTTTGCAAGCAACTATGAAGGTGAAAACATGGCACTAAGACTTTATACAGACAGTACAATAAGTGAAAATAATCTATCATCTTAGTATTCAATTATTAATTCAATTTATTTAGATATTTCTAAAAATAAAACTTTCCAAAGCCTATTAATCTTTTCTTTAACTAGCACATATTTTTGTACTTCTTAAGAAAATTAACAAAACTTACACAAAATATGAAATTTAATTTTTTTGTGTACATATAAATATATTTCTATAGCATATTTTAAAGTTATTATGTTCTTTGAATTTAAAGTATTTTTAAGTTTATTTTGTTTATTAAGTCACAGTACATTTTAAAGGAAGAAAATAAAAAAAATTACAAATAATAAATTTTAAAAAAAGGCATTACAGAAAAAATTCCAATTTGGAAAATTTATCTTTGTCAAAAATATTCCTGAAAACAAACAGAAATACGAATTTCAATAGTAAAAATTTTGTTAGTTAAAAGCAAAAGAAAATACATACCTGATCAACAGAGAAAATATGATGAATTCTTCTAGTTTCACCACAAAGAGTAGGACGTCTTATAACTTCAGGGTAAGTCAAAGCCGGGAAAGCAATCCAATAATAATAATGATACTTCTTTAAATCCTAGTAAGTTTCAAAAACAATTCTAAACAATTATTAAATAAAAACTCAAAATTACAAAAAATTTTAATTGATAGACTATGCACTCATATTAGAATTTATTAATATTTATTTTTTTACTTTATTTAAGGTAGATAAGAAACCAATATCACCAATTAGGGTTCTTACAATAATGACCTGGAAGTTCTGATCAAGGGAGGCGACTTTGTTAAGCGCTGAAAAAGATTCAAAGTTAGATATTGATTAGTTGCAACATACCATTTTCCAAGTTTACTATTAAAATTGTAGAACCAGTAATGCTTGCTTACTAAGATTAGTACCTTGGAGGTCTAAAGAGTTAAGCAAATTATGGAATCAAAGTAGAAAGCTCTTTAATAGAGCTAAGAAAAATGGAAAGTGGCAGAAATACAAACTGGTACTGACCACTTACAAAGCAATTAGAAATTCTAAGAAGAATTCCTGGAGAAATTACTGTACTGACATTAAAAGACTGTTGCTGTAATACTTGTTAAATTAATGTCAAAAAACAGGAACTGCTGTCTAAACACCCTTAAAATGCTGAATGGTAAGTTTTCAGAATCGATGAGAGAAACCCTCCCTGAACAGTTCAAAGTTCATTTTCCAGGTTTTAAAGAAACATTTGGAACTCACACCTTCTCTACACTCAACGGTAGCAGAGGTAAACAGAATGTTACCAAAAAAATCATAACTTTTGATTAAACAAAACAGACTATTCTTTTAAACCATATAAATCACCAGGAATGGATGGTATTATACCAGCTCTTCTAATTGAAGGAGTGCAATGCATTACCTGATTCTTTGTGCTCTAAATTTATATAACATATGTAGCCTTTGATCATATACCTATTGCTTGGAGGCATATAAAAGTAATTTTTGTTTTTAAGATAGGAAAAGAGAATTTTTATGAAGCTTAATCTTTCAGACCTATCAGTTAAACTTTTTTTCTTCTACAACCAATTAAAAGATAAAGACATATAAATCAGAGAAGTTTGCTTAGTGGATAAACCACTCTCTAAGTCTCAATATGCTTATCAACCAGGTAAATCTACCAATAGTGTAATATACAACCTGACCTTCATTTTAGACTTTAAGTCTATTGAAATTGTTTTAGCTATTTTCTTAGATATTAAAACTATTCTACAATCTCTTCTTAGAAAGGGAATTGATAACACTCTCTGTTTCTGATTTAAAACCCTACTTAATAGCAGATTCATCAGCACCTCTTTATAAGGAGAAAAATGATGTACCAAAGTAAAACTGGTTGCACTCAGGGAGTGTTTTCACCCATTTTGTGGTGCTGTATTGTAGATTCCCTTTTAGATGTTTTAAACATGTCTGACATAGCTACCATTGGATATACAGATGATATAATTATTATTATCTGAGACAAATTTGGCAAAACGATCTCTAACATTATATCAAATGCTCTCAATTAACTTGGACCTTGGTGTAATAATGCATGTCTCAGTGAATTCACAAAAAACCACTATGATTGCATTCCCAAAGAAAAATCTCAGTTTAAAAAGGATAACTTTTTTTGGTCAAGAATTAGCTTGCTCCAAAGAAATTAAATTTGTAGCATTTTTTTATGTGAACTTAAATTGGAACAGGTATTTTAACTTTTGTATTGAAAAAGCAAAATTCTTTCAGAGCTTGTAAAAATACATTTGGGAGAAATTGGGACTTAAATCCAAAAGTTATTTATAGGATTTACACTATGATAATTTTCCCCATCATTATTTAAGGTTTAGTAAACTGGTAGAGTCAAGAATCAGAGATGAAACTGCTAAAGCAGATATATAAGTAAACTTTAAAGGTTGTTTTATGTACCTATCTCTGGATGAATTAAAACAACTTCCACTTTTATACTTGAGCTTCTGCTTGGTATGCTTGGATTTATCTCCATATGTGTATTGAAGTGGAGATTTTGTATATAAAAAGGCTTAGAAATACAAGTCAGTGGAAGGATTACTCCAGGTTTGTCTTGGGGAAATCTTAATGCTGATACAGTTATCCTTTTATAAGTTTAACATATTGATTGTTAAAAATATTTTTGACAAGCCCCATTAAGCTGAATTTCCTTTATGAGAAAGCTGGAATAATTTTGTCAGCAGTGAAAATTGTATTTACTAGTATACTGATAGCTCAAAAATTGATTCCAACACTGGGGCTGGTATTTGGTGTCCCACTGATAGAAGTCATGCTGTCATCAAGTCAAGTGACAGTTGGGCTTCAATACAACACCTATCTAACTGAATTGGGACATAGGGACAAACCTAAACATTTTAGATCTTCTTGTCCAGTTTTCTTTTGCCTAGAAAATATCAAACACCTTTCTCATGCTTTATGAGTGGCTATGCCAGAGCACTCATTTTCCAGCTGAAACGAAAGATCTTCCCTGACTGTGGGCTGACAGGGTTTACTTTATTATATATTAATTTGCTTACATATTATATATTAGTTATCCCAACTTATATTTTAGTTTGCTTGAATTTTAGAAAGGATGAGGTCCTTCAGAATCCTCAATTGTTTTTAGACTTTTTATATATTTTTAGGTTTACCAGATTACCTAGCTTTGCTAAGACAATCTGGGATTAGTAACAGCAACAACCAAGCAGAAATCTTTGTCATTCTCATGTGCAGTATATTGTAAAAGACAAAAGGAACTATTAAAGCCCTATTTAATGAGAGCAGTAGGACATCTTACAAGACACTGTCACCTTCAAAGACATCTCATCAAAATGGGAGTATTAGATGATCCTACTTGCAGGGGTTGTCAATAAATGGCAGAAACTTCTTTACATATTCTATGCAAACGTGTAAGTTTTTCTACACATAAATTTGAACTCCTGGTTAAGCATTTAATTTATTCATGAATGCTGCATTATATCCATGTTAAATGTCTGCTGAATTTTGCTTTTGCTTCTGTCCTCTTTAAATAAGGCCTTGTTTTTCAGGATACTTTACAATAGAACATTTACAACTTTACATTAGAACATTTACATACTTTACAATAGAATTACACAGTGTTAGGTTCTTTTGGAATCACTCAACTAAATCTACTTTAACTAATAAATTTCATAACCTTAACAACTATTAACAAATTCAGAAAAACTAAAAAAGGGAAAAAAATGGAATATGTAACAAGATGAACTTAAAATGTTTTCAATCTTAGTCACATAAGTATACTTAGCAAGCAAACAAAAACTAATTAACATCTATTAGAAAAAAGTTTAAATTGCACGCTAATTTTGAAAACACAAGAAAATATCTCATTAATATTATATTAATGCAAGAAAATATGAGGATTTATATGCACATATTACAATTCATATACCTCTAATAAAGATATATTATTAAATTTTAAAATCAGTCAAGATAAAAAATTATCAAAAGTAATTTTGGATCATAAATCTGTGACAAATATAACAAAAATATAAGCAATTAATAACTCATGCATAGATATATAAGGAAGAAGAGAACACAAATGAAAAAATTTTTTATTGATATAAATTAGAAAAACATTAAAATAAATTAGCAAGAGATGTTAGCATCAATCTTATAACTCGAATTCAAACTTTTAAAGTAAAGAACTTTTATAAAATGTTTATTCTTTACATAGTCCTTCATCTTAAATTTTAGAAAGTTAGAAAAAAGTTAAAAGAAAACTAATCAAAAAGTCCATCTGTCCATGCCAAAAGATAATATAAATAAAAATTAAAGTAAATTTAAATTAGAATAAAAGAATAGAATACTTGATGAGAATCACGTTTGGGAAGTTGTGAGAAACTCAGAAATGGACACACGTGTGTCACAATTCAATGCTATGTACCAAAAGTTAATAGCAAAGGACAATATAGGCGGAAAAAAGTAAAAATTCAAAGTAAGCATAAATAAAAATTTTTACCTATGAACAAAGTAAGCATATAAGTATCTGAAAATTGAAAGGTGAAGGAACAAAACCCAACTTTATACATGGAATTATGGTTACATGTCTTTAATCATTGGAATTGTGTAGAGAATATGCCTTGATGGAACACTAAGCATAAATGGGTTAACCTATATTGTTGATTTTAGTTAAAATTAATGATGGAAACTTAAATGTTTTGCAACATTAATATTTCCTGATCACTATACAGAATTAATAAGTGCACATACCCAACCAACTGGCTCAAATGAGCAGATGAAGAAAAGCAACAGTAATATGAGTAAAATTAAATAATCATATTGAAAGGACATTCAACATGTACTCAACGATTAATCCCATGCAAAAGAAATACCTATTAGCAATGCTAGTTGGGATAATTTGGTTTGGTCAACTAGTATTCCACATTTTGCACTGTCACTCAACAGTTACTTTTTGCATACAGTGATTGATTAGACCAGGGCCTATAGCTTAAAGTAGATCCAGAACAATTACAAACATCTAAGCTTAAGGTGGTAATTGAATCCAAGAGCTGTTGAATCAAAGGCTAAAATGCTAACCACTTGAGTTCAGATTGTTATAGAAAAAAATCTAATGTTAAGTCTTTCAAACCCTTGCCAATGTCGCCTGAATTCAGTTCAGGCAATTACAGCGTGCAGTATTTGTGATGCCCGAACTCAGTTTGGACAGAAGAAAAATTAACGTTTCTATTTTCTGAAGTCCTAGCTGAGTTCGTTTCTACTTTAGGATACTTAATTCCCTATTTTCCTAATAAATGACACAAGTGGTCCTAGTTTTTTTACCAATTCCAACTTTGGTTCTGAAGGTTGTCCATGACTACAACAATACTATGGGAGGTGATGTTAAAGTCGATCAACATCTAACAGACTTCCCGGTTGCTAGAACTGGAGGTAAAAAATATTACTAGAAAATATTTTTCCATCTCCTACACCAGGTGTTATATAAATAACTATTTTATTTTGCATACTTCAGCAGGAGGTGCGAAAAATATGAACTTCAGAAAATCAATTGTTGAACTAAATAAACCAAATGTTCAACTACCAGTCTTAGTGAAAGCTTACTGCCCCTCACAGGTCGACACTTTCCAGAACACATCCCATCAGTTGGGAAAAAATCTACTTCAACCAGGCAGTGTTTTATATGCTGTCATAAAACCGATGAACAAGGGAAGAGAATAAGGCATGAGACAAGAGTTTATTGTAAACATCGCAATACGTAGGCTTTTGAACAGTACCTTATTTTGGGATATACCATACTGTAAAAGATTTGTAAAATTTATGTATTGAAAATCATATTGTTGTGTTTTTATATTATACTAGTTATATTTAGTTTCAAAATTTCGTTTAATTTGTTCAATATGAATAACATGTATGTGTAATCAATGTTTTATGTGTATGTAAAAATTATAGTAGTTATTGTATTTAAAACTTTATTTTTTTGATAAAAAAGTATTTTCTAACTCTTATAATAATATAAAGAATAAAATTAAACAGTCAAAAAATTTTCCATTTTTGGTCCATTTTTCTGAAATATATGTCACAGTTAAGGGGTTAAGGTTAACCTACTTAAAATAGAAATTCATCTCATCATTCTTTGAATTGAATAAGTGGAGCCATCATATTAGTTTGTCATTGTTGAAGTAAATAGTATAGACCAAATAATCAATTTAACACATTTTCTGAGAGTTTTAAAGTTAAATGTCAAAATATAAGCAGCAGCTTTACCATCCAAAATCTTATCACCCCTAAACACTCCCCAAACAAGTTCATCACCATTTAGCTACTTCCCTATGACCCTTTACCACCTTTACTGAATATTAATGCAGTACCACCTTTACTGAATATTAATGCTTTAGAACATTTATATATTTTGAGGTAAATATTCTAACTTAATTATTAATTTTATTCTAACTATTGCACTTTCTTCAAAAAAGAAAGAACATACGCAAGTCAATCGAAAGACAATACTAAGATCATTTTTTGTAGAATACAATCAAAATATTTTTGAAATAACAAAATTTCTGATTCTAAAAGTAAACCTAAGATTTTTTATTACTTGCTGTATGAATTGGAATTGGGACATAAACTTTTAAAAATAATTTAGTAAAACAAGGCAAAGTTTATGCAATATAAAATTTCAATATATTTATTATTATTTTAAATAAACATTGACGTTTTTGGAATGTGGTTTTCAATTTCGAAATAAAAATTTGAACTTAAAGTATAAATTCTTTTTATTTATATTGATATAAATTATTAATAAAGAAGGACTATATGAAACAAAATGAATATATGACAATAACTTACAGCAAATGTTAAGCAAAGAAGTTGTTGTAGTTTAGAGGGATCTTCCAAAGCAGACCCATCTTTTATAGAATCCCATATCTATTACAAGAGAAATATTCTTCATGAAATAGTTTATTTGTAAAATACTAAGACAATATAAGTTAAAGTTAGTAAAAAGTTACAAAATACAAAAGATATTTTTATATTTAAATAAATATTTTCATTTCTTATTTTAACAGTAGGCAGCATTATCACTTTTAAGGCAGATTATTCTTAAATTTTATGATAAAATAGAAATCATATTTCTTATTAACAGTTTTAATATAGATCTTAAAATTGTTTATAAGCTTTTTAAAATTAAATCTTTTATTTCAAATATCTAAAATAAACTTAACATACTTCTTGCAGTTACAAATAAATTTCTCAAAATGAAAAACCATATAGTGGTTTAACCCTTTAAGCAGTTTGCCCATATGATGTATGTGCTACCTGAAATTGGTCTCATCTGGTTTGCCCGTACGGCATACCAGCATCGATATTTTCTCCTTTCCTTTTCTGGTTTGCCCGAATTTTTTATTATTGAAAGATAAAGTCCATGTAAATGAAATGCTTTACATCAGGGTTTTTCTATGTAGCAAGAACTTGAAATTTTGAAATTTTTGTTTGAATTTTGAAATTTTTGTTCTACTGTATGCCGTGCTTGTGAATCTTATGAAAATTGTACCCTACACAAAAAGACTTCTAAACTGTTTGGAAAATTGTAAACTTCAAAATTCACAGTAAGTATGAGAGAAATTTTTGCAGAACTTGCGAACCATTCTTTACTGCATGCAGGATGTACTTGAAAGAAGCAAACATTTAGGAGGTTTTGTGTCCAAAATTGTAAAATAAAAAATGTTGTAAAAGCATTAAAAGTGAAAAAAATATAAAAAATTCTTAATATTCTTATTCTATTAAGTATGGTACTTAAATATGGAATAAAAAATATGCCTTTTTTTGAAGCATTTCTGGTAAAATAATATCTATCTATCTATCTAGGGTCTAACATATATATATATATCATTACAGTATATATATATATGAGTATACTACTTATAGTATAATATATATCTATATATATATATATATATATATATATATATATATATATATATATATATATATATATATATATATATATATATATATATATATATATATATATATATATATAAAGGTTCTTAATAGTTTAAAATATCCATGACATAAGATAATGTTTGATCAGTGTCATATCATATTGAAATAGTGTTGTAAATCCAACTTGTCAATGAATTTGTTGGCTGCCTTCAAATGACATTCTTCAAGCGGCAGCAAAAAGAGACGACGTTCACCAGTGAATGCCTGAGAATATTGTCAAAATTCATTTTGTTAATAAAACACCTTCTTATATAAGAAGCAAACATCAGTAATTGAATAGCCATTTTTTATTGATTCAAGTCATTAACATATGGACAATAGAACAGAAGACAAAACAAAATGAAAAAGATATGATAAAACATCTACTTTATAGCTAGTTTAAATTGGCAAGGATGATTTAAGCTTTTAAAAATTCATTAATAGATAGAATTTTAAAGTAATAACTGCAATGTTTGTAAACAATTTCTTATGAATCTTAAGACTATTTCATTGCTTATGCCAACATTAAAAATTTTCTTTTTTTTCACATAATGTCTAGTACAATCAGAATTTTAATATGGATGCTAAGCCACTATAAACATCAAACTCAGCTCTAAGAGTGAATAAATCCCAGAAAATGTAGAACTGAAGGAAATACTAACCCTTCAACTGACAGTGTATTTCTTAATTCAGTAAAAACGATCACTAAAAGTTCATTCTCGTATCCTTCTTTTACTTACTTTTTGACCTTCTGACTGCAATAAACTTTTTTTGTCCTTAAGTTTAAAATCTTCTAAAGTATTAGTATTTATCAAAACTCCTTTTAGAGGAAAACTCCCAGGTGGAATTTGAACTTCTCTGAAATAAAAAAAAAAATTTAAAATTTAATAATATAAAAGTTTGAAAAAAAGTTTTAGTGCATTTAAAAAATTGAAACAAATTTTTAGAATAAAAAATTTAAACTTTGTTTATTTAGAATTCCTAAAATTTAAAAGAAAATTTTTGATCACAAAGTAAACTAAAAACAGCAATTTATTAATAAATTAAAATATTTCTTGACAGTTATTATTTTTAGCATTTTTCTCAATATATTAACATCTAAATATTTTGATTTATGTTTTATAATCTGTCACTTTTTACAGATAAGAGTTAAATTGACAATTTCACACAATTTAGCAGTTTTGCTGACAAAATTGAAGATTTTGTCACAATGAAAAATATTTTCATATGAAACTAAAAATTCCAAAATTTACAAATTACCACATTTTCCAGAAATAAAAGTCATCTATATGCTAGAGCAATATATAAGCTAATGCTTTATTTGATGCTATATAGTCACTTTTTCCATGCAAAGGATTAATTTGACTAAAATATATAATTTAAAATGGATTCAGAATTACTAAAAACATCCCAGCTTAAAGAAATCAAATCCCTGAATTGTTGATTGAATGTTCAAGCAAACCAGCTAAGTATTGCATGAAAGGAGATTTATGATGAAAATTTAGAAATCCCAAAACTAATACTAGATAATAAATCAAAATAAGACTAGATAATAAAAGAATTATTTGCTGATTTATTAACAATAATAAATAAAATAATTTAATAATTTCTAAATTTAAAATCATTCTTTCTAATTAGTTTATTTTTGTTAAAACCAAATTTTTAATTTGGTATTTTCCTTTTCCATTTAATGAAATTTGCTGACAGTTAATAAAGAATGATATAAAATTACAAATGAAAAGGTACAGTTTATACTTTAAGATAAAATATTTTTAAAAAAAGACAAATCTTTGGAACAATTATATAATACAAGTGTAAAAAAATAATGTCATATACATTTAATGTCAGATGAATATAAATAATTAAGGAGTACATAAATGTAATACTTGAGAGTAAATATGTGCAACATACACAAAATTACTTTAAGAGGTTTCAATCAAAGAGGTTTCTACTTACGTATCAAATGCTGAGTAATCAATATTTGCAATTGGTGGTAAACCTGTTGCACAATCTGAAAAAATTTTTAAATGATAAATAAATGGCATTTATTAAATATCTTGAAGTTTATTCATAAACATCTTCAAGTTAGAAAAAGCATTTAAATGAATTTTCATATAAAATATTAAATCTCATATAACATTTGAAAATCTATAATTTAAAATATGAGATTCTAAATATGTTGATAAAAAAAAGAACAGTTTTAACTATTTAATCAAGAAAAAGCAATGGTTAAAATGTAGTTCATTATGCTTTTATCATAACCAACAGAAATATATAAAATATTTAAACTTTTCAGAAAAATAGAATGTTAGCATAAATTTCACAACAGTACCAAATAAAAAATGTAAATTGAAATTAATAATATATTGCAATAAACTTTTTGAACAAATTTATATTATTTACATACTTAAAAATTTAAATTATTTTTTGTTTAAAAAAATCTTTTCAATACTTATAAATATATAAAAGAATTTTAATTTTGCAATTTTTTTCTTTATTAAATTGTATTTTACATTTAATTATTATTTATATTTTTATTACTATGAATGAATATAAAATATTTTTCAAAACATTATTCATTTGAATGTATTTATTTTTAATCATCAGAAAAAATTTATTTCATTATATACATTTAACACTGCTTATTTTACCCGACATGCTGGGTTTATATACTAAAAACTGTAAAATAGTGCAGCAATCATGCCACACTATCTTTTCATCACTTGATCAAATTTGTGAAAATTTTAATTCATAAGTTTAGCACACAAATCAATTTGAAGGGCTTAACTAAGAAATATAATAATTTCATCCATAATCATTTCATATCCAAATGATCTGCGAAAAAAAGTGTAAATAAATAAGTTTGAGATATACAAGTATAATATAACTAATAAAAAGCAATTTTAAAGATTTATAAGGATATTAAAAGCAGTAGAACGGAAATTGTAAAATAAATAGCAAGTCAAAACATGATTTAATGATAAAATAAAAACAGATAAAAAAATCTTAGTATATACCATTAAAATAAATTAGAATGCATTAAAATAAAAAAGGAACAAATCTTAGCATATATTGGAATAATTTTGATAAATGATAAATATAACAAAATGGACAACCTAGTAGGTTTTCTTTTTCAACTCATTAAACAGTTTTACAGATATATATTATTTCCATTATTGATTTAGTGGTATTGCCTTTAACTATTCCTTCCTGGGAACACTACTAGATGTTTCGTCTTCTCAGGGCAGTGGCTTAGTTAAACGTATAAGCAGAAAAAATGTAAATGTTCTAGGTTTATTTTTTATTGAAAAACAATAAAATCTTAGTTTGGATCAAAATTATTTTGAAATTTTTATTATCTGAATTCCCTGTTAAAATTATGACTTGATTCTTCATCACTATTAACGGAAGCAAGACATCTCATTTAAATAAAATTGATATTTATTACAGAAAAAAGTGCTAAGGTGCTGAATTTTCAAAGCTATATTTTTTATTTTACTGTCAGATTTATTTTAATATTAGTGAAGGTAAGTTTTCTATGATTAAATTTTTTATTCAATATCATTATAAGAATTAATTTCACATAATTTATACATTTTTGATAAAATACGACATTTTTAATTTGTGTATTGCATATGATTACACAAAACTTGGAAGTAATGAATTTTTAATATTTTTGTGAAATGAAAAGTTACATTAGAATATGAGAATAAAATAAAGTAAAACACACTATTTGAATAAAATCCATGAACTTCCACGGGTTTGTCATCAAGTTTAAAAATATTTAATTTCTTTTCGGTCAACTGATACCAAAATCCGGTATCCAGAGCAGACGAAAAGGGAGCAAACTGTAAAATCCAATTTTCTGACATTTGATCAGTTTTTTTACTTGCAAAAAGAACTGAATTTAATTTACTTATATTTAAAACAATATAATTATTCACTTCTCATTTAGTTTCTCATTTTAATTATAATGTTCTTTTACGTATTTGGTCGTAGATAAGCGTAATTCAGAGATGATTAAACACAAAACAGTTTACTTTCACTTCCGATTTTTACTAGATTCACGTGCTTCCGTTATTATGATGCATTTTACTGATGTCAACTCTTTCATTTTAAACATTTAGAAGCAGAATGATATTGTTGAAATGGGTGTTCCGTTCTTAAAGTTCTTCGAAATAAATAGGAAAGTCACAGAAATTTTGTGGGATAAATTTCACTATCAAATCCAAAAAATGGTAGATCTGATTTCGCTGAAAATAGTTTTTCTCAAAAAGCTCATGCTTAGTTCAAAATTTCATAGATTCTGATCGATTTGTGTAGCTCTGCAAGAAAGGTATTAGCATAGGAGTCGACGAAGTTGCTTCATAAAATTATTAGAAAAAAATACAAGAAGCCGGGCTCCATGATATAACATAGAGCCCGGCTTCTTGTAATTCGTCGGCTTCTATAGTGGTTTTGATCATCTAATAACCGATTTCATTTCTGCTGCCGATTCACAACTGAGTTTATTAATAATAAGAATCGCTAATAAATATTATATAGAAATAAGAATGAAATATTTAACAAGAATTACAATGATGTGTGCTTTACCAGAGATGTTTAAGAAGAATATACAGAAAAAGCATAATTCAATGGATTATTGCTATGTTCTATGCGAAATAATAGCACAATTACTTCTTAACAAAATGATGCAGAAGAAACTGAAAAGAAGCATATGTTTACGAAATTAGGAATATGCTTATTTGGCTATGATGTCGAAAATTACGCTTGCTAGAATCTAAAATTGATCTACAGCCTTCCTTGTATAGCAGCAGTAGTTATGGTTCACTGTTATACAAGGAAAGCTAGGCGTCGAAAAAATTTGTAACAGATAATGTTTCATTAACATATGAATAAATTAAATTGTTTGCCAGGAGGGTCATTTGTTGCATAGACCTAATTCACACAACTTGTAGTAATTACTCACAGTGGTTTCCAAGTTATAAAATAGGTTTTTGGAAACTGGAAACGCTTTCCAAAGATCATTACAAAGTCTTAATAAACAACACTTTATTGTAACAGCTTATTTAGAAGACTACTGGTTCGAAAGTTTTGATAAAAACTGTTCGAAATCGATTCTATCTTGTACCCACACAAACAAGGATGTCCAGAAAACATCCACCATATTCAGTTGGACGTCATGGATGTTAAATAGATGTCTACTGGACACCTGTGACTGGACGTTCAGTCGATGTTTGCTGATTTGTATAAAGTATGGACGTCGAATAGACATCAAATTTTGGATGTTTATTCATGGACCTATGTAGGTAAAAAAATAGAGACGCGCGTCTATACAGGATGTCAATCTTTGGACTTCTGATGGTTATGTACTTGTAGAAGAAAAACAAACATTTATGTGGATGTAATTTGGATATTTATCTACCTTATCAAAAGTGACTCACTTTTTAGTATTATTTGTACCAAATTTTGCGGAGAAATAATTGTTGTAAATTTTATATCTTCATACGTTCTACCTGTTGCCAGAAAGCGCAAAATCTCATTCTATCGTTCATGGGGTCTTAAAGAAAACCCATGAAAATGTCCCTTTTTCTAATTGTATGTCTTTCCTTATCAAACAAATTTTCAACTATTCTTAATTTATCCTAATATAATATAAGAGAAAACCTTATCTTCATTTATTTTTTTAATCAAATATTAAGATGTTAAAGATTTTTGCAGCAACCAATTTTTTACACATTTCTTATTGTTTATTGTTAGCATCATAAAAATCCGAACAAAAGTCAGCAATATTTTTGTGCTTAATTTACTAAAGTTATGTTTTTTTTATATAAAATATACATATATTTCTGATACATAGGGATGAAGTAAAATATATTATAAAATAAAATCTTAATGACAGAAATAAAGCAGTGATAAACAGATAAATGTGAGCGAACCAATAAATACTAGACTTATGATGCATTTATTAGCCTAGAGAATAAGTACGTAAAATCATAAAACAAGATTGAATAATTCTTTATATTTATGAAACTTTTAGCGATTTTTAATTTGAGAAGCATGCATTTTAAGCCAAAAGCAACAAAGGTTAAAAAATAGTACCCTTGAAATTAGATTCCGATTTCCCTATTCTGGTAAGATTTTGAAGGAACAAGATATACTACCATGTGTTTCTGATTAATATTACTTTCAAACACTAACAAATCCAACCACAGAATCGTATCGTGTAGGATAAGCTTTAGTCCTCTATTGTTTCTTATAGCTTATGTGCTGTAATATAGGTTTTATTATTACTGATAAGAATCAAACATCCACGACCACTATAGCACAATAAAATCACATTAATTATTCAACAGAAATGGATTTATTATTACAAAATATTTTTAAAGATTACAAATATCGCTTGTTCAGCCTGGCTTCTTTACCTCATTCTTTAATACAACACTCTGCTGCTAACAGCCCATCGACAGTGTAAAAGTTGTAAAACACATGTTTATATTAAATTAAAAAATTAGAATTTTTCTACCAAAAGTTCGCAATTGAGAAATATGGTAAAAGAAATTAATATATAGTAGAGATGTTCGTTTTTACGAGCTCGTAGAGATTGGTAAAAGTTCATAAAATAATGTATTAAATTATTAAGATCGGATTTTTTTTATCGAAATACTTTTTCTTTATAAGTAAAATATAAAAAAATGATTATTTAGAAAGATTATCTAGAACATGTGTTCCCAAACATTTTTTTCTCGTGGACTAATTTCAAGTTTTACTATTTTCGGTAGACTCCCTGCTGCTGTATTTCTACTGTATTGTTAAAACTCCTAAAAAATATCACCCTAAATTGGAGGGGGGGTTTAAGAAAAAAAGTAGCACATTTTCTTGTATATAATACTTGTGACTGAAAATAATACTCATGGTTATACAAAATTATAAGCATTATTACAAACAATGACAAAATATCAACAATGAACTCTGAAATGTAAATCAATAATAAACGATGGTCATACTTTTAACGGCACTTAGCAAGTCTCACCTTGTGGTGTACACTCTTGTACTATTATCTATTGTTTTATTCAATTCTGCGTTTGAACTGAATCTCGAATATTTTTGAGTACCTACCTAGTGAATGATGCTACCTGCCTACGTTGATATTTAAAAATCCAAGTCAAAATTTTTGTTCGTTATGAAAACCAGAAAATTTTTCGTGGAAGCCCACTTACAACTTGTGAACCCGTTTTCTTTTCACATCTAGGTGGACCCCCGTGTGGTCTCCTGTGAACCTCTGGGAGTCCACCTGGACCACTTTGGGAACCTATGCTCTAGAAGAAACACAAACAAGCAAAATAAGATTCACGATTAAAAGCAACTTACTGTCATTTGATTGTGCACTCACCAAACAATTTTTTAAAGCTTAAACCATGTTTAGTTTTAAGTTTTCACAAAGCATAAGACAGCTCCAAAAATTTATCTTCAGCTTCATAAATAGCAAAGCAGTTAAATTTCTCTTTAATGACATTATCATCAGCAGGAACGTTCATTCCTCTATGATCCAAGTCTTTCTTGTTAGGATGTTTTGTTTCTCTACAATACTTTCAAGTGGGAGCACTTTCACTGATGCTGTTACCCTTCAGATAACCCCTCCCGCAATTTTAAAATTGTCAAGAGATTGTTCTTTGAAATTCCATTTTTTTTTTGCAATTTTTGTTTCATTTGATATTTTTTCACACATACGCGCATTTACTTTTAGAATTTTTTTAAATTTACTTCAACTGATAAACACGTTTATTTCTTTATTCCTGACAAATTTTCAACGGAATCGGTTCGATCTCTCTCGACAAACGAAACTTCATAAAATGAGTTATTTAAAGAAAAGTAATCCAATTACAGAAAAAGAGAGCACTTTAAAATTTTTTACACCCTTTCTATGTTCCAAGGTACAGAAAGGAAAGAATTTTTTTTTTCCTTTCTGTGTTCTTATATAAACTGGAGACAGAAGATTAATTCGGCACCACAATTTTTTCTTATCAAATATCTGATATTCATGTCTTAGACTGTTGTTCCCAAAATGTCTAGAAAGTATGCTTCATTGTTCAAGAATAAATCAAGTTCGCAGATGTAATATAAAAAGCAATCTAGTAAAAAACTTGAAAAAATATCATCATAAAAAATAAAATTTGTCAGAAACGAAAGTTTGCAAAAAAGAGATTATTCAAAATTTTAGTTCGTAAAAGGGCGTTAAAATTATTGAGTCTATGATGTCAGGGTAGGAAATAACCAGTAGTTCGTGAAAACTAGCTTCTACTTGTAGTATGTAAATTTCCCTGTGGTGTGAGGCAAAATGAATTTACTGCCTTACTATAATTTTTTTAAATTTGAAACAATTTTATCCAAAATTTAGAATGTTAGTAAGTATTTCATAAGAATCATAGCTCGAAATTTTATTATTTAAATAATTTAGACATATTTGTGTGATACTAACTTTTCATGCAAATAAATGACAAAAATTTTTCTTAAAAATTAGCAATTTTCATTTGTTTGCCTAGAAAATTGTAGATTATTATTTTCTAGGCAAACAAATGAAAATCCCTTAATAGAAAAAAGCAACAACTTGAGCAATGCTTATTGTCTAAAAATGACTTATAACTTTATTTTAAATATCATTTAGAAATTTAGATACATCCTTAACCTCTTTCATTGTGTTGCAATTTTTGATAAAATAGAAGTTGCCCATCTTTTTATTCTTGCATATTAATACATTAGTTATTAAATAAGGTTTTATGGAGTGAAATGCCACTTAATGATAAAGAGAGAGTATTTGTTCCCAGTAGTTGCAGATTTATACATAACCACAATTGGATGATAGTGTGTGAGTTTTCTGAATGTAAAATAAGCAATACCGATTGTGTTTTTTCCTGGGTGTAAAAGAGTGAAAAATGTGATTTTAATGATTCAAAGAAATTGTGTGAACAGTAATATTTTTCCAACTTTTGAATTTTTAAAAATAATTTAAGGGTAAAATGACAAAACTTTTAAAAGTTTGTTTGCCCCTCAAAGGATATTTTGTGCAAACAGGGGCTAATTAGAGTTCAAAGTGGATTCTGAACCACTTTCTATCTCAATTTAAAAATGCAATAATTTTGTGTGTAACACTGATTTTCACTAAATTTTAGTTGAAACAAGATGAAATTTATTATTGCTTTTCCATCTAATTTTCAATATATCATTTACACATTCAATATATATAAATTTATTTAAAAATAATTTAAATTCCTTTGTTTAGAAAAATTTAATTTTTACTTATATTTATTAGACAGACTTTGGCTTAATATGCAATATGTCTCAAAAAATAGAAAATTTTTCATGAGGTCTGCTTTATAAGTAGTTATTTTACTATGTAATAAACATCTCTAAGGTCATAAGGAAAAATACAAATTTCAATGTACAAACATTAAGTGATTAGTATAGTTAGTGACACAATATTGTTTAGGTATTAAGGCAATAATGCATATTTTCAATTTTCAGTCAATATTATTTGCAAAAAAGTTTAAAATTGATAATGATTTTCCATTTAAGGAATTAAGAATTTTGTAAATTCATGATAACTTTCAAATTATTTTAAAGTCTAATTTTAATAAGTAAATATCAATTTTAAATAAATGCTTTTTCAAACAATATATTTGAAATTTTTTTTATTAAAATAGCAGAAAACATACCAATAGCAATTTATAAAATAAATAAACTTTAATAAAATATGTCAACACATAATACATACTTACAAAAATTTCAAAATTTGTCTTTAATAGAATCTTTTACAAAAAATTACAGTTAAATTTATTAATTACATTTCACAGTTATAATAATACACTTTATATTCTGTACAACTTTACAAGACTAGTTAATCTATACTGTATTTGTGGATCCAGTTTTTACTTTATGAAGAAACACTTTAATAATTCCACTAAAATCCGCACTGACCATAACATAGTAGTTATTAATGTTGGGCTCTAGCGTAGATGCAGATTCGTCTTCTTGCTCTAGCTGTTTCACAATAAGGGAAGGATTTGGAGCAAACACAGCTGATGTCACAACAGCATTATGAGCTAAAACAAATAATTTATTGTTTAACAACTGAAATAAAATTGTTTAATTTAAAGTAACATAAAATAAATAAAAATCAGATGGATAAATGTGTAACTAATATAAAAACCACAATTTTTTTAGCATAAAATGGCTTTGTAAAAAATAAATTTATTGAACAGTATTACCCTTAGTGAAATTTCATTATCAAATTAAATTCCATAGACTGTAACTAAAAAACACCCTCTAATGGTCAAAAAACGAAATGACAAAGTATCTGATAAGCTCTAACCCTAAAGATGGCTGCAGCTTGAAATTGTCTCCTAGAATATCTGTTCTAATCTTTTTATATTGTGTTGTGTGTAAGTTTTCTCTTTGTGTCATAGATGTTGTTAAATAAAAAGAAACATTTTAAAAAGCTAATTGTTGGGGATTATTCCTTATACCTATGACATAAGATATTTTTTGCTTCACAATTGGATAAAACATTTAAAAAGAAAAAATAAATAAAGCATTCATAAAAATAGTTTAAACAAAAAATCATAGTAAAATTCCAAAATATTAATAAACATCATGTTAATTAAATATATCAAAAAATACATAAAGGTATTCGTTTTAATCAAATCAAATTTTATATCCATTTTTTAGCTTCAAAATTGTATAACATATTTAAGGAAAATAAATACAGTACTCCTAAAAGTACTTAAAACAAAAGAGAAAACACTGAGAAGTAAAAATTATTTCTGAAATTTTCCAATATATTAGATAATACTTTATACATATATCAAATAAAGTATAAAGGAATTCATTTTTATTAACATTCATTTAAATCAATTTCTATGTGTGCATATATAGGATAAATTTCATATTTTAAATTCCATTTTTTTTAAATTATAAGCTCTAAAATTTAAATATTACAACATTTTACATTAAACAATGCTCTAACAAGGGTTAATGTAATTGAATAGAGAAATTGTATAGTGTATCTAAATAATGAAACTGTAGAAAAAAAATTCAAAATTTTCATAAAAATATACGAAACAGTTTTGAATAACTTTTAATAAAGGAGAATTAAAATAATTTTTTCAAAAATTTTCTTGCTATCTAGTTATAGTAAAGTCTGATGTACAGATTAGAAAATTGATTTTAAACATGGAAAAATTTTGCAATATAATTATTTTAAGGGAAAAGATTTATGTGAAGGAATTTTTAAAAAGAAATTATTATTTTGAAAACAGAAGTTAACAAAAGAGACGTTTAAAAAGGATTGGGAATTTTTTGAAGACTGCAAAATAACTTATATTTAAACCTGTATTATAAAATTATCAAATATATTCACTTATGTCATGAAAATATCTATAAATGTAATTAAATTAATTCAATTTCCAATAATTTGTTCAAAGTAAATTTTATTACTGGTACAGATCTTAAGAGTCTTTTAAATAGAGCCTCTGTTAAACTGTCAGAAACTGAAAGATGAAGAAAATAATCTTTCTTAATCTGCAAGTTAAACAATTTGTTGTACATAATTTAAAGAGCATTATTAAAAACATTATATAAAGAGTTGATTATTCTCTCCCAAAGAGCTCAATGCAATATAGCAATAAATCAAAAACTATAATAAAAAATTACTATTAAAAATATTAATGCATTAATTGAATTGAATGAAACATCATCCGATGCTTGCCGAACTTACCAATTTCCAAGGATTTTTTTTAAATTTTAATGTGCGCTCTTGGTTTTCTTTATTAATTCCTTTTTACATGAATTTTTTAAATAAAATTATAATAATCAAATTTAATAAAAATAAAAAGTTTGCTGTATTAGTTTTTGATAAAAGTGGGAGGGTTTGTTTTGTCACCTTATGTTAATTTTTCATATACAAAGGTTAGTTTGCTAGAAAATTACAGTTAAAATTGGACTATAAATATTAAAGTTTGATATGGGAATGAAACTGATGAGCCAAGGACTAAAGCACTAAACATTTGACTCTCAGCATAGCAATATAGGGAGGAAGGCTTGAAGATATTATATATATATTCTTGTTACTCTCCTTAAGATCAGTAATTTAAGCATTACTTTTTGCCTAGTGCCTGGGAGGGTTACCATATTCCACCTCAGAGTTGGGGACATGTTAATCTGTGATGTCTAAAATGCTTCTGCCAATGTGGCATGGATGTGGAGAGGATAGCCAGTTCAGGTGTCAAGTTGTGGTTCAAAATTACAAGGGCGCTTGATGATAGGCAACTATTTTAAGCTCATTAACCTTAGATACAATCCAAGACTCACCTAAACTGCTATATGGGTATGTAATGAGGGAAGGCCACCAGGTTTTGCTGCCAAACCTTCTTGTGGAAAACACATGTAACTAGTTTTCAAGGAAAAAACTGGAATTTGGGAAAAAATCACAATTCTAGTTTGCTTAATGTTTTACTATTACTTAGTTACTAGTGCACACTATTTTTTTTATTTTTGATCAAAAGGCCATTTTCTACCTCAAAATGAGCTCTTCATATAGACAATTAAAAAATCAAATGAGGTATGGAACGCCTGAAGATTCCCTTCAGATATATAAGTTGAGACATTCACTGCAAATGCATTGCTTTTGTTATCACACTTTGCAAATAATAACTAGTGTTTGTAACATTATGAGTACTAGACACATAAGAGAATTTACATTGCTTAGTAAAATTGGTAAATAAGATTATAAAAACTATGAATTAAAAAATTCTTACTTTGATAAACAGGGCTAATAAACTATATGGTTGACTATACTACTCAAAATAATAAATACATTTAAGGGCAGATCAAATGAGAATCAAAATGAAAAATCAAATACAATCTGAAATCATGTTCTTTGTAACTTCAATTTTATAGCAAACTTATACTGTACACATTATTCAGCATAGTTAAAGAAAAAAATTAAACTTAATTGCAAAGTCAAAAATTTTGTTTAATTGAATTAATTTACACATAATGGTACTTGTTCTTAACACCATGTTCTTAAATAATATAAGAGTGCTTTTTAAAAATTAAAGCACATCATTTTTACTCTTCAAAGGTAAGAATTATTTTACCTTTAATACCAGTCCAATAATCATTTCTGTCACGTCTAAATTTTGCACAATCATGTGATGTTTTCCAAATATAAATGTCTTGATTTTCAGAACCACTGATAATGTATTTTCCATCATGACTATAAAAAGTAACAAAGCATTAAAAATTTATATATATATATATATATATATATATATATATATATATATATATATATATATATATATATATATATATATATATATATATATAAAAACACATGAACTGACGATTTTACCTAAAGCTGGCTTTGATTTGACTACTTAGATTTACATAACCTTTATATTTGCAAGTCAAACATAGATCACGAAGGTCATATAATCTAATTCTGGAATCATTGGAAGTTACTAATATCTATAAGAGAAATTTTAGCATGAGTATAATAATTGGAAATATAAGCTCATTAAATACACAATCATACATATAAGTTTGTTAGAGTTTAAATATTATAAATTCCAGAGGTAAAACAAAGAAAGTTTCAAAATGTTTACAATATGCATTGACAATTTTATATATATATATATATATATATATATATATATATATATATATATATATATATATATATATATATATATATATATATATATAAAGACTGTCATAGAAGTTAAAAATTTTTAAGTTGAAAACATTACAAACATTTTAAATAAAAACTTTATTTTAAATTTTCTTAATAATATAAGCTTCTAAATTCACTTACAATTTAATGGCCTTTTTGATAACATTTTTAATAAAAATGATTTAATTTTTGTTAATATTTTATTTGCAATTATTATGAGAGTATGTTAATATTGAAACATCTGTTTCATAGCATTATTCAATACAGTTGCAAAAACATTTAAGAGCAACAAATTTGTAAGACCATTACAGCAGAATATTTCTTTATTTGCAACAACTCAAATTAAATATGCAATTTTAAACTATGAAAGTGATTAAATCAGGAAGCTGAATTTATAAAACGCATATTAATCAAAAAAGATTACTCCATGTTAAGAATGTCAATAAGTGAACTCATGATTTAATTTATGTGAGAAATTTTTACCACTCTAATAAAAGGATATGAAAAACTATAGGTTGTAATTAAAAATTACAATTCAAATCCAACTATATTTTGCAAAATCAATGCAATTAAATTATAATTTTCAAAAGATCCTTCATAACTATAAAATGTGATTTATAAATGATTATTTACATGTATACAAATTTGTTGAATACCAGACAAAAGAATTAATTTTCATATTTGAAATTGCTAAAATTTTACTTGATTTACAAAAACTCAAAATTTTTTTTTAATGTATTTCTAAAGTGAAAACATAATATAAAAATGATATTATAAGAATAAATTCCTTTTATATAATTTTGTAATTTAAATAATAATTATTTGAGTTTATAATATAACATAAAAAATCAAGCAAACTACAAAATGTGTTAAATAGAGTATTATAATATATTTGGCACTAAAATATAAACATTTTTTTCATAAAAAATACTTAATTTTTTAATAGCAACTGAAAAATACAATATAATAAATCACATTTGCCTGAAGCAACTGGTTTGAAAATTTTGGAACATTTTTAAATTAAAACAATGGAAATTAGAAAATTCAAATGCTGATTGAAACAACTTTTGATATAAAAATAAAGAATCAACAATTTTACTCACATTTTTTTTTCTATGTACTGACAGACTAGAAACAAAATTCTTTAATTTTCATAGATAAACTATTTTATTGAATGTAAAAATACAGAACATTAAAAATAATTGTGTTCTTATTTTAAGATAATTTAGTAAAATAATTATATTAATAAGTATTGACCCTGTTTAAAAAACCAAACTAAAACTATTAAAAAAGCCAAAATAATCAAATATTAAATGTAAATGAATGATAGTATATGTTTTGAATTGCAAGATAAAATATCTAGTATTATTTAAATATTTAATCTACTTCTTTTACATGCATAACATGCACATTATAAAATATACATTTTTCTCTTAAATTTAAGAGTAACATTTGAATGTACAAATACAATTTGAATGAAATGTACTTTTTATATACTGAATTTTTTGGTGAAAGAACTATAATTGCTGCCTTTTTCTAGAAAAATTATTTTTAAAATTTTCACATTATAATAAATAATAAAAGGAAAAAAAGATAAAAATATAATAGATTAAAAACAAATGCTTATTATATTCAAAAAGATTTGGCTTGTTTGTCACTCAAACATTTTTTGCACATAAAGGATAATTAGACTAGGATCTGCAACTTAAAGTGGATTCTGAACCAAAACAAACACCCAAACTTCAAGTAAAATTCAAATCCATAAGCAATAGAACAGAATCTAAGAATGGGAGTTATTTGGCTACAGATTGCCCAATATTGAGTTTGGTTTATTTGTAGCTCAATGGACATTTTTTGCACATGAGGACTAAATAGACATTATGTATTTCAAGACATTAAAAACATTCAAGGCCAAGGTGAGACTTGAACCCATGAACTGTTTAACTGAAGCAAAATTGCAAGCCTTTCAGCTACCAGAAATGAAAAAGGTTTTTAATTTCAAACCATCCTTCAAAATATAGCAACAAATTAAGAGATGCTTAGATATATAAAAATGGAAAGCTAGGATTAGAGTAAATTAATCATTTTCATGCTATATTTCAAGTTAAAGTGAGAAATTAGAAATACATGAATTCATTTAAATTTTTTCAAGTAATAAATTTAATAGTATGTTTGTTCAAAATAAAGTAGGTACATAATATTTTTGTTTTCTTAAAAATTTTTACCACTAAAGATAACAGAAATATCTTCATTACCAAAGTATTCAAAAATTTGTTAAATACTAACCTTATCTTCACCTGGCATTGCCTCAATGCCACTTATTTTCCTACCTTGTGCATTTTTTCCTTTAGTACTTCTGACATGAATTTGAGTATAATATTTTAATTGCTGTAAAGAAATATATGAATGTAAATAAATATTCAAACATAATTTTTGTAAAAAAATCTGCACACACACATACAAGCACGCACATATATATTGCATGGTATTAAATATATCATAAATAACATCAAGCATTTTCATACTACAAATGTAATGTAATATGCTTCTCTCTCTTTTCCAATGTATATTACAAAACTGTATCTAAAGAATGTTGATGAACACAAAAAGGAATTATTCTTGTTGTCAAAGGATCATAAGTATAAGTCAATGGATCATTGTTAATAATTAAAATTTTCCTTATGAAAAACAAAATCATTGATATTTAACATTTTACTATTGATTTCATATCACTTGAATATCTTATTAATGAATAAATGAATTATTTCAGTATTCAAATTAAATAACATTTATTTATTGGCATTTTCTATCAAATATTCAAGTGTGAAAAGTTGCAGATAACCTCATTATAAAAATGGCTTGCTAAAAATATCACATTAGATTTTTCTATGATAACAAAATTAAATATATAATATTTACTGTATAACAATTAGCATTTTCCTTGCTAAACATTCTCAACTCCATTTATTTTTATAGTAAAATGAAAAAATAAATATTTAATTAACTTTAAAATTGATTAAGTTTGATTAGATTCTTGTACTGTCAGTGAATTGAATTCAAACAAATTATTTACATATTTTGTTTTCAATATCCTCAATATTTAGGAAATCTTATACTTTTAAACAAGTGAAAAGTAATTCCCATTTAAAGTCTTTTGAGCAATTAAAGAATAAACAAATATAATCAGCATCCTCATTAAATATAGTAAGAATTTACATTTATATTTGAGAAATGTAATATTTAAAAGGAAATATATAAAAATACACATATATATATATATATATATATATATATATATATATATATATATATATATATATATATATATATATACAGTTTTTAAATTTTAAGCATATTTTAATATTTGTTGAGCAAGACTAGAGTTAAATATTAAAAATATATTGGGCAAACATACAATAAGAGATATCATGAAGGTCTTGACTTTATTTATTGTTCAATGGTCATTGTTTAGTTAATGAGAGCTATTTAATCACTGTTTAAAAGAGGGTTCCAAACCACTGCAAACAAACAAGCTAAAAGTGGGAATTAAATCTATGAAGTGAAAACCTAAGCACTAACCATTTGGCTGCTAGCTAGGGTACTATTAAGTAAAATAATTACATTAATATATAATAACATTTAATAATTAAAATTCATGAACTGAGAGCTGAGCATTAACCTAATGCTGCTACCTTGGTTACTAATTTAAGTAAAATATTTAAATTAATAAATTATTATCATCCATAATTAACATTTCATACATTTTTTTACTTAAAAAATTACTTTTTCCTGAGAGTATTAATTCAAATAATGATTCTAATTCATAATAATTTTAAGCACATATACTATTATTGTGTTTAAAATTGTAATGAATTGATTAGAATTATTATTGAAAAATTGCTCATATTTATTATCTATCTTGTACATAATTAATATTTATAATATTAAAATTAGATAATAGAGTCAATTTTACTATTACATATATCTTAAAAGTAAATATAAAACCATGTTTGACATTGATAAAAAAACATGCAATTAAGAAAAGTATTGGCTGATTATTTTTCTAAGCAAACATAAGTATTTTTAGATATATGGCTTTAAAATACACTTTCTAACAAAAAATGCATGTTTAACATCTAATAAAGTCTCATAAAAATTCAAAGCTGCAGTTTAAGATGCTGAAAGAAACAAAGCAGTAGGTTGAGACAGCCCAGAAGATGATGGAGGAACCAAAATACTGAGGTTTCAACCTTTTTTTCTCAGCAGCACTACCAAGAAGCCTGAGGAGGACCATCTACCAAGGATTTCAGCTCAGGCTGTTAAATGTTTTAAAACAGCCATTGTGAAAGATGGATTTTCATAAATCAAACTTACTAAGGATGTTAACTCCATACAGCTGATGGTCCTTACCAAGATTGATGAAGTCCCCATAAGAAATCATCTACTTAAGGTTTGTGGCTTCAGTTTAGTATCTAGAGCACTGATCTCCCTATGTGATGACTTTGAAACCATGGAATAGATTAAAAAAATGTTCTATGGTAACAAGCGTTTATTTGAAAGAAAGGGATTTAAAAGTTCTGGATCGCAGTGAACCCCCTAATCCAGTAAAAGTGGACTTTAAGAGTATGGACATTCATAGCAGGGATTCTTCCATCATTTTGAAATAGCTTAATAGAATCAACACAAAGTTGAAGTCTTTAGAAAGGCATGTTCTGAAATTTGTGGAGGCACATCCCATTCGATGGATATTCAAGGTTAATATTGAAGCTGTAGAAGCTTTAATAGCTTCTATGGCAAATTATGGTGATTATACAGGTTTAAAGTGTGGAATTTTTAAAATCCTCTGGGACCCAGATTATTGAAGAGATGGAAGAAATGCCAGAATATCAGGCAGTTTCTTCTCAAGTAAATCCTCTCCAACTTCCAGAAAGGAGAGTGAATTACTTAGCATTGAAAAACTAGAATTAAATATTGGTTTTGATAGAACTCTTAAGTCTACCTCTCCTATATCTGAGAGTCAGATTGAAAAGTCTTAGCAGGAAATTCAAGTGACTCACCTACTTGTGATCACAAAAAGAGCAGTGCTTCCTTATAGCTTATATGGATGCCCCAATGGTAAGCATCATCGAAGTAACATGAATGCTCACCATTATGTGGAGAAGTAGTGATTGCAACTGACTGAAGATCTTTTAGAATACAGTTTGTATTACAATCTATTTATCCTTAATAAAGGTAACGAACCGACTTTCATTACTGTAAACAGAAGATAAGTCATTGTCCTTATTCTATGTAATAGTGTGTAGAAATTGTCTGATGAAGTAATCTTATCTAAGCAATAATACATTAGCTTTTCTGTTTCAGGGACAAGCTGACATGAGGTGGTAGGTAGGAACTTAAAATAGACCAACAAATTGGTGTTCAGAAAGAGAGAGAGAAAGACTAAGAAATCATGGTCAAGGAAGTTGACTTCAGTAAATTATCTTTGGTTTGGCAGATTTGGAGTTGGTTGTTGATTAATTGCAATATGCTAGTCTCTAAGCATACTATTAAATTGTAGAATCAGTAATGCATGCTTATCAAGATTAGTTCCTTGGTATCAAAAGAGGCTAAGCAAATTAGAGAGACAATGGAGAAAACTCTTTAATAGAGCTGAGAGAAATGACGAGTGGCAGAAATATAAACTGGCGTTGACCACTTATAATAAAACTATCAGGAATTCTTAAAAGAATTCTCGATAGCTTAAAAAAAAGGCTTTCTGGGCATTTAGAATTTAGGGATTAAATCCCTAAGTTATTCATTGAATTTACACTATGATCATTTGTCTTATCATTACTTATCATTCAGTGGTTTAGAATCAGAAATGAAATTGCTAAGATTTAATTTATTTTTTTAGCAATTTCATTTCTGATTTGAATATTTATATGAAGATTTAACAAAATTTCAAAGGTTATTTTGAGTAACCTTCTCTGGGTGAAGGAAAATAACTTCCACTTCTACACTTGAGCCTTTGCTTAGAATGTACCTTCTTTACATGCATATTGAAGCAGAAGCTACAATTTTCAAGAAAAGGCTTAAAAATATAGGTCAGTGGAAGGATTATTTCCATTACAGCAATATTGCGTTGATCTCAATAATTCAATGAAATATACTGTAGGATCAATGGATAATTTGTAAAAATATGTATGAATACAAAGTGATGGCCACACCATTACTGAAAATTTCATCCCAGTTTTTACTTACATCAGTGTAATAAAAAATGCATCTGCCATCATATGAGCCAACAATAGCTATTTTTCCATTTTGACAAAAATTTACAGCAGTTATTAGCTTTGTTTGCCCATCTAATTCATTCCACAGAGTAACTTTTTTATCAGGAATGTTCCATAAACGTAGTTTTCCATCCAGAGATCCACTAAGAAAGTATCGATCATCCTAAATAAAATAAGATCATTTTAATAGATATTTTAAAACATAAATGTGAGCGAGTTAGAAAAAAAAAATTCAATGTCAAAGAATAAGACAGTGATTATATTCAACTATAAAACAAATTTATTAAATGAAGAAAAATAATAAATTCAGCTTGTATTTAATTAAAAATATATGCAAACCATTTATTTGGAAGAAAATTTAAAAATAAGGAAAAATTTTTTTTTAGTTTAATGCTGTTAATTTAACTTTAAATAAGTTTTGAAAAGTGTTCCTCCCCATTAAAAGAGTTTCCCTCTGGATTAAAGGAACATTACAAGATATTATTACCCAATCACTGAACACAGTCAACAGTGAAATTTTTTGCATCAATTAAACTAAGTATGCACATCTATAATTATAAAACATTCATTTTTTCCAGCTGCATTATTTTCAATCATGTTAAAAAATTATTAGTTTCATTTCATTTTTATCCAAAAGAATTACTTATTATTATACAGATTTTATGATTCTGATGTTCATAAACCACACACACATTTGTTTAAAAATACTTTAGAAATCAAAATTCAAAATTTTAGAAATTTTTATTCATAAAATTTTTTAACATAGGGTTTATTTAAAAATGTCATATACTAGAAAAGTTTTTGAATATTAATGAAACCTCTAGATGAAAAAATCAATTTTGACACAAAAAAATTAAATTTATATTCAACCAAATACATAGAAAATTAATAGTGAAAACTTACTCTAGGATGGAAAGCAATTGCCGTGACAAAGTCAATATGCTGAAAGCAGCAAAGACATTCTTTTCGTGAAATATGCCACAACCTCACGGTTTTATCCATAGAAGAAGATAGTATAAAATAATTCTATAACAAAAATAAATTTGGTAAAATATAAAGTCACACTTTAATGATATTCATTTTAATTAATTCTGTCTAAACATAAGCAATGTTCACATACCTTATTTTAAATAAAAATAACTTATTACATACCCTGCAGATAATGTCTATAATACATAATATATTCTGCAAAAATGCATAGTTTTTTTGTAATTTTTTAACAGTGAAAATAAGATCAGTATAGAAAATTTATCTTATTTAAAATAAATAAATAAACAAGTGATAAAAACAGAAATAAGCTAACTACAACTAATGTACCTGGATGCAATTAATCCTTTAAGTTTAATACTCCAAAGAGTGATTTATACTGTTTTAACTTAAAATTAAACTAAGCATTACATGATATACAAAATATGAATTTTGTAACTTATAGTAACAGCAATTGATGCTTTAAAGTATAATAATTAAAGCAAAAAAATTTTTTTGCTAATGTTTCAATTTGAAGAGTGATAATATTTAGCCTATTCATTATTATTATTATTTTATTGAGATGCAAATATTATCCAAAATAATTTTTAAAAGTTGAATGTTAATGTTTGTATAATGCAAGATACATAAATAGAAAAGAGAAATTGTTTATATTTCTCATATTGATGCTTAAGCTTAAATTACAACCCATACAATATAAAATCAACATTTAAAAATGCCAGTCATTAAATTAAGAAAGATTACTAGTAGAAGACAATTTCTTCCTTTTTTTATAAGTGAACTTTTAATTTTTCTATACCTTAGACCATGATACATCAAGTAATTCAGCTGTATGACCCTGGTATCTACAAAAAGGCTTAGAAAGAAATGGACCTTTATTGTCTTCCTCTTCTTCCTACATTATATGTAATTTTATGAATGATTAAAAATTTAAACTTATCATGATAAATCAAATAAAAATGTTTAGTTAACAAATGTAAGAACATATTTTGAAAATATTTAAATGAAAGTTTAATTTTAAGTACTGTTTTTGCATCATTATCATCAATGGAAGCTTCAGGCTGTGGTGGGGCTGGTGATGTTTTACCTAGGAAAAAATTTGAGATTTCATATAAAAATGAAGCAATATTTTATCTTGCTTAATATAAAACACGTTTTCTACATTTTATTTTGAAAATATAACTTTCAAAAAATATATGCTTTAAAACCGTTACTTCAAATAATTTAATGAATTAAATAAAACATTATTTAAAACTACTTCAATTGTATGGAAAAATAAATTTTCTAAGAAGATTTAAATGGTTACAAAATACATGTCCAATATGAATAAATTATATATTTTTATCTGACATTAATTCTTGATCTTCTTAATCCCTAATACCCAGTAATATATATATTAGCTTGAAATTCAAAAATTTGTATTATTATAAAATTTGACTATTTTTCTCTATTTTTGAGATTTTTCAAACACTTTTTAATTTTTTTAAATTATTCATTTTCATACTATTCATTTATAACCAGCCAAACAGATGAAGGAGTAGTGTTTGATTTGCTTTGATATTTAAGATTTCCATTTAGAAGTAATCAATAAGGTATATGAATTAATCTAATAATTATAGAAAAAGAAATTATCTCCAGTATCAGTAATCAGAAACTTTTTTAAATTCAATAATTCTAAGTATTTGATCGGTTTATTTGTCGCTCAACGGTAATTTTTTGCACACGAGGGCTAATAAGACCGGGACCTACGGGAGTATTTGATCGGAGCATAAATATCTTGAAGCTGTAAAAAAATTACTCAACTCTTTTACCTTAACCAAGAATCGAATACATATCCTGGTTACACATAATGTAAAACTGAGAAGGTTTTGGAATCAAATCATGGAATAAATGAGGAAATCACCAAATTTGCTGCAGCGAAAAAGAGTTCTGGACTATAGTGGAAAGATAGAAACTACAATTGAAATAGAAGAAAAAAATTAATGAATATTTATAGAATTATATATACAAGCAAAAGTAGAAGAAATTGAGATATTTTGGTTAGAAGCTTTAATATCTTCCTCAGGTGTTTGTAATTAAAAAATCCAGGAAGGATTATACACCTATCTTGTTCATATAAATGACAAAAATCATTAAGGTAGTCATTAAGATGGATAAGTTTTTTTTTACATGTGACCTACCTACAGCTAATAATACAATTATTTGCAGATTATTGCAGAAAAACATTAGATTCCCAAAGGTAATTAGGCAGCCATGTTTCAAAAAATCTATGGATCAATCCTATTTCAGGAAGTAAAAAAATCTTTTACAATAACTGGTGAAATTTTGGGAATCAGTGTGTCTTTAGAAGGGAAGCTTAATAAATCATATTCTCTCATTTTAAACCAAGAAAATAAATTATCTTCACTGAACACTTTGTTAATTTCTGTTTTGATACAACCTGGCTTGCTGATTTTAACAATCTTTTTCCAACTTGCAATAATAAGAGAATTGTTCCTTCATTTTTATAAAAACTGCATACACAATTAACCTTCATTATAATAGAAGCTGAATTAACTTCAATTATTCTTATATGAAAGGCAATATGTTAAGTTGATATGACTTTAATTTGAAAGGTTAGGGATTAAGTAAAAATTTTTTCATCAATTTCCTCATATTTTACACTTTTCTAATACTGAATCACAATTGTTCTATTAAAAAGAAAATAAACAATGGAAACTAAACTGCTTTAAGGATATCGGTTTAGCTTACCTTCATAGATGTTTATACTCTGTAATGTATATTTCATTATTATGAGTCTAGATTTTGATTTCACTTGAAGATTTTAAAATTTCTTCATCTAACCCTCGTAGCTCAAAAATTTAACGTGGAAACTGTGACATTTTCCTGTTTGATTTTTGTTGAACTTTAATCTGATCACTGGTAATACCATTATTATTAATGATTTTGAATTTGATGAAAGTTAAAACAGTTTTGGTTGAAGAGCTGGGATCTGAAACTACTCCCTTTTAATTCTTAACCTACTGAATTAATTCAAAAAATAAAACTATTCTTGATCTATAACTACAAAGGAACTAATGATTAACTGGAGGGATACACAAAATCCTATGTCTAGATAAATTTTATTTTAGACAAAATTTACTTATGCAAAAAGTTTAACTTTCAAATTAATAAAAAATTAAAAGTGTCAGAAGTAAAATGTTTAATTACAAAACACATTTTCAGAAATAAAATTAACTGCAGTGAAAACATCAAAAATATTTCAGTTGGAGTATACATTTAAAATTATTGGATATAAGGGCGTAAGTAATTTATAATTTTGCAAATTATTCCATTTTGATAACAGAATTCTAATAAAATACATTTAATAAATCATAGTTATATTCAATTATTAAAATAAGAAACATTCTATTTTAAAAATACATAGATTACTTAAGAAAATTTAAAAAATTACCTTCTTTATTATATTTTTGTCTCATATCATCAAAATATTTATATGAATCTTTTAAAACCCAAATGCGAAGATCATGGTCCTGTCCAGCAGTAGCCTAAAACAATATAGGAAAAGCTTATTATTTTATTACTTAAAAACAATTAGGGTAAAAATGTATTACAAAACTTCTTTGGTATTTTTCTGCAAATGAAAGAGTTTAGGCTTATGATAATCACACACGTGTTGAAAATTTAAAATGATATTAGGAAGACAATTGTAAGAAATATGAAAATAAAGTGTTAAAATATATTGTAGATTAGTGAGTGAATTTAATTTATTTCAAATTCAGTAGCAACTTTATAGGTGGTTAAAAAGTAGATATTTTCATGAACTCAGATACTGGCATACAATTTCATTATAAAAATTTGTCCTAGATGAGAATTACTAAAAAAGTGGTCTTTTAAATAATTCAATTCTCATATAGATATGAAATATGCATTAAAAAATTCTAGATTTATAATTTTCCAAAATCATGTACTATAAATTGTATATTCCTAAAGAGTAAACATTGAAAACAACAAAACAGAAAATAAGAATTATTAAATTTTTGCTACTAAGAAATTAGATTATTTAAAAACAAAATATTCATACAAATGCATATATGAAATTTAAACTTACCAAAAGACGGCCACATGATGAAAATTTCATAGTCCATATTGCTCCCTAAAGGATAATAATAAATAACATTAACAGAATGAACTGAATATCTTTAAAAAATTCAAGTACCCTATTAAGCAATTTTCAATAGAAATATTTTTACTACTATTCTATGTAGTAAATAATATTTTGATATCACAAATTATTTTTAAGCATCTTGTAAGCTTAAAACTATTACGTTTGGAAAAATAATGTGAAAGAAAATTTATTTTAAAAATGTTTTTCTAAAAGTATTATCATATATTTTTGTATTATAATTTTTGTGCACAATAATATTTTTTATATAATAAATTAAAAAAACAAGGACCACAAAGATATTTTCAAAATATAAATTCAAATACATTGCATTAGCATATAAAATAATGTTTTCCTGCCCCCTTCCAAAAAAAAACAAAAAAACTTATGCTGTAATAGCAGTTTAAATGGTTAAGCAAAGCAATAAATGAAAACAACATTCTAAAAGTACTTTTTAAAAAACTTCCAGAAAAGCAAAGACAAAGATTATATTTTGAAGACAAATAGCACAAATTTCTAGCAACATAATCTATCTTTAAAGCTTTAAATTAGTTTATACATGTTAGATAATCTAGTTGAAAATATTAAATTTGCTTTAAATATGTCAATAATTTAAATGATAAAATCTTAGTAGAAGATGACAAAATTCTAGAATAATTACCTTAAATAACAAATCATTTTTTATTAACATGGTTTATACTAGAATGTAAAAGTTAATTACAGATAAAAAACTTACAGTATGTTCTCCACTAAGTTCTTGAAGAACTTTAATGTTCTCAAATTCACTATTTCCTTTTTCTGCTGATCGTAGTTTACTAGAGACTTTTATTTTCACTGATGATCGTTGATCAGAAAGAATTTCATCTTCACTGTCATCATCATGACGTGAATGTGTCACTATAATGTATTAAGCATATAAGACAACCTTCCATAGAAAAAACAATTACACTTATGTATTTAGAAATTGCAATGAAAAACAAGTAAGACATTTTTTAATCACTATTTCAAAAATAATAACACCAAATGTAAAAAGTAAAAATAAAAAAAAAGCAACTAAGTAATGAGCAGTGGAAAAGTGTGCACAAATGACATTTTTAATATTATTTGTATTATTATATTTAAGGCTTTATAATCAATAAAAAATGATTTAAATCATTTATTGTTCTATAATGGTTTCTCGCACACAAGAGCTAAAATTGGAGTTAGTTTGTCCAAACTTTCATAACAGATTGACACTTGAGGTGTGAAATCAAACCTATGGTTTGAAATCAAACCTAAGAACCGAAGGTACAGTACTAATCAAATTATAAACAATGCCACATAAATAATAAAATGAATTTATAATAAACAATTTCTGCATAATGCCTTTTACACTTGAACTCATTGTAAAAAGTCAGGAGAGGGTGAGAAACTAATAATTTGACAGGGTTCATACAGATTCTCAAGAAAAACTAGAGAAGTTTTCAGGAGTTTTTCAGGAACTGTACTAAATTTTTCCAGATGTCAACATACACATGTTAAATAAATATTCCATTATTTTGGCCAAATATAACTAATTATGAGTACATAGTATCTCTCAATTGTACTTTTGATTGGTAAAAGTGACAAATAGTTGTAAAAATCAACAAATACATTTGATTTAGATTAAACTCTTGATTATTATTTCAAAAGAATAAAGTAATCTACGGTAAAAATAAAAACAAATTCATTTATTTCAAAATTTTCTTACACATAAATTAAATATTACTTTATTATATAAGAGATTTTTAAAACTTCTCAATTTGTTTACATTCTCTTTCCTACTAATTTATTGTAAGCATAGAAGATTTATAAAAATATGTTAAATTAAGAATAGTTAAGACTGAACAAATATAATTATTACTTTGATTGCATTTCTTTTTAATTAGAATTATTTAAAAAGAACTTTTTTCTACTATTTATGTTAGAATTAAACTACTCATTCAAAGTTATGCTTATTTATTCAATAGATTGTTACATGAATGAACTAAAATCTCCTCTTTACTGAAGTTTTATTTTGAAACAATTTTAAAAAGTTAAAAATTTATCATATTTCCTAATTTTCGATTAACTTTTGTGGATTTTTGAATTCCATTTATAAACTTTTCCTAATTCTTTTTGACTAAATTCATTAACTTCACTAAGCAGAGCTTGAAATTTCTCATTATTATGTCACACTTCGTTTTTATTTACCTTAATACAATTGATATATTTGCCAGAGAGCAGCAGCAAAACTAATAAATTTTTGCAAATTATTTTAATACTGATTTTGTTTCAGATGTGATTTTAAATCAAAGGAAGACTTAGCAACATTTTAAATTTTTACCACCAAACCATTTTATACAGAAAATTTATGTTTAATGGAAAATGGTAAGAAATGAGTAGCAATGTCATGTTAACTACTTTCCATAAGTGACAATATTATCCCTATTAGATAATAAATTAAAATAAACATGATGAAGATACTCTTTGATGCAACTTTAAAATTGTACAGCTGGTTCTAATGATTTAAACTTTTTTATGAGTTCAAAGGCCTGAACATGAAATATTTTATACCATGAAATATGACAGCGTATATTTCCTTTTCTGTTAACTTTTTGTCATTGATATTAAAAAATCAATTTACACATTTGAAATAAATTTCACCTTTATATTAGCAAACACTTAAAATTTTGAAACCCAACAATTTTCAATACTAATGCATGAAACAGTTCTGTCAGTTGCTAACAATTAGTTATTAATAAATAACAAATTGTTAGCAACTAAACAAAATGTTAAAATAAACACACAACAAAAAGAGTTTACACAAATATACAATTTTCATTTTAGGTAGAAAAAATGAGTATTAATTTCAGCCAATAATTAATGCTTAAAACAAATTGAAAAGTAAAAGTAACAAAAATTGATAGTTTTAAGAAAATAATTTAAAATAAATGAAAATATGATGCTCAAATTTTAATTTTTTTTTATTTTTACTTAAATTTAAAATTATGTACATAATAATAAGTCAAAATGTTTTCTACAAAGCATTAGAGAATGATTCATAAATATTTAAATAATAAACATTACATCTTCTCCTTATTTATTTTTTTAATCAAAGTTTGCAAATTATTATTAATGACTGATTTAACTAATATAAAAAGAAACTTGTTCCTTAATAAATTCTAATTCATAGCTCCATCTTCCTTAATGCCTTTTGTTAACAAAATGTTTTTAAAATTTACACTAGATAAGAGTTGCAAAATTAGGCTTTAGATCATAGGTTCCCAAAGTGGTCCAGGTGGACCCCCAGGGGTCTATAGGAGAAAACACAGGGGTCCACATAGAGGTGAAAAGAAAACAGGGATTCACAAGTTGTAAGTGGGGGTCCATGAAAATTTTCGGGTTTTCATAATAAAGAACAAACATTTTGGCTTGGATTTACCTATCAACGTAGGCAGGTAGCATCCTTTACTATGTAGGTACTCAAAAATATTCGAGATTCAGTTTAAACACAGAATTGAATAGAATAATAGATAATAGTACAAATCTACACCACATGTCGAGACTTGCAAAGTGCCGCCCTTGCGCCATCTCATTAAAAATATGACTATATTTTGTTGTTGATTTACATTTCAGAGTTCATTGTTAATTTTTTGTCAATCATTGATTGTTTGTAATAATAAAGGTTTATAATTTTGTATAACCCCCAAGTATCATTTTAAGAAATAGAACACAAGAAAATGTGCTACTTTTTTTTCCTTCTTACCCCCCCAATTTATGGTGATATTTTTTAGGAGTTTTGGGAATACAGAAGAAATGCAGCAGCAGGGGTCTACCGAAAATAGTAACTTTGAAAGTGGGGTCCACGAGAAAAAAAAAGTTTGGGAACCCATGGTTTAGATTGAAGCACACATAGTATATGTATATTACCTTGTACACAGTATTGTTAAACCTTCAAACTATTTCAGAGTTAATCAATTTATTGTTTCAATAAAACTGAATGACTAGCTTAAAAATTATTAACCGTTTTTTTCTATAGGTAAAATCTATAAAGGATCAGAATTTTATAAAAATTTGCAAAATGCATATATAATGCATTTTAATTAGAATAATCTATCTTATAAGATAAATAATTCTAATTGAACATTTGGTATTTTTTATTACACAAGTTTTGTTTTTAAATGAAACTTCCATATTGCAATCATACAAGAGTGTTTTTACTACAGAACATTCAATTTGAAAAATATCATGAATGAATTGTGTTTCTAACTTTCATGAGATCTCAAGGATTCTAAAAATGATTTATTTACCTTAAATAATCATTTATTATTACTTACTATCCAAAATCAATTGTTTAATATAATCATCACACTAATAAAATTAATTTAAAGATGGAAAACGATTGCAAAATCAAAAGAAACTGGCAAGTTACAGTGATATAAAGAGTGTTTCAAAATATTCTTCTTCTTCATTGGCCTGATAGCCAAGGGTGGGCCTTTGCCTTCCTCAGAAGTGCATACCAGTACCCCCTATTTTTGGACAAAGTCATCCAGTTTCTCACTTTTAGTGTTTTTAGGTCGTTTTCAAGGCAGTCTCGCCATCGGAGTTTCAGTCGTCCTCTTCTTTTGGTGCCAACGGGGCGAGCCAAGAAATTTTTTTTGTCACCCGATTGTCATTCATCCGGCTCAAATGTCCTGCCCATTTTAATCTCTGTATTGAGATAAATTTAACAATATTTGGTTCTTTATATAGTTTAAAATATTAGAGACTATAAATAGCTTTCTCTTCTTCTCTAAATATTATATGGAAGCAGGATATTTTTGAATATCATAATTTAATTACATTCATGAAAATGGAGTGGAAGTTTACACTTTTAGAATGATGTATCAATTCATACATTTTCGATTTTATTGCAAGGCGACATAACCTTTCAATTTAACCAATAAATATATACTGTATGCCAAAGCATACAAGTGGGTGAATAAGCATCTTCTATTAATCAGTTACAATTTAACTTGTTAGTATAATTGTGCTTGTATCTAATAAGGAAATAAAAAATTATTGCATTATTTTTTATTCCTTTCATTGAAAATTTAAAACATAAATGCATAAAAATTTTTTTAAATTTTCAAGAATTATTCAATATATTCCAAAACTTTAGTTAAAATTCTAGTTTCCTGGGCCCTTAAAAATAAATCAAATTCTAAAAGCTTAAAGATATTTCAATGATTTTTCAGAACCCTAGGATGATATTAAACAAAAGGCAAATTGAAATTTTAAGAATAATAAATTAATATAAGCAATAATAGAAAATGTAAATTTCCAGTACATTTGTGTCTTAAATATAATTTTAATTTCACAAAAATCAGGATAAGTAATTTTTTAATATCATGTTTATTTTAATACAGAGAAGTACATGTTATCTTAGAATATGCATTTCTGCAATTATAAGTAATTCTTGCCATTTTTAACTATTTATATTGCAAAGTTAGATAATTTGCTCTTTTCTTTTGTGAATATTTCTTTTGTATGAGGAATAAGTTAAAGTTCTGAAAAATTTATTTACTCTTAATAACTTTGACCATGAATACAATACTTTTTGCCATATATATAACACATGCTCTCTTGTATAAATATAAATTTTATTTTTCAAACTTTGGGAATTACATTCATATTTTATGCCATATAAATAGCACATAAAATGTGATAGTACATTCAAAATCAAAGGTAGTTTGTTTGTATTTTAATAAAGACAATGATAAGCAAAAATGTTGATTAAAATTATATAAAGTATAAAAACTGAAACACAACATCTTAAAAGTTAAAAAATATTATAGCAAATTGTAAGAATAGGTCATAACTGGATAAAATATTTTAAGGAAAATAATTTGACAATCCTCTAAAAATATTTTTTTCATTGAATTAAATATAAAAAAAACTATTGTTATAAAATAAGACTAAGTAACCTAGCCAATTTTTAGCATGTGTAAGAACATTAAAAATTAAACGTGTTTAATTAACATGTGTAGTAAAAGATGATAAAATTGTTTTAATTGTTAAAGATTCCCAGCAGCTAATTTTATTTAAATCATGATTTTCAACAGGCTATAAGATTACAAAATAACAAATTTAATACATTGACTATTTGGTATTTTAGAGAATTCAAATGCGAATTTTATGTTTAAAATACAGCAGAATAGTAAATAAACTTAATCACAAAGCAACATTTGTATGGAATAATTATTTTAAAATCGAACCTTACCTCTATCAACCACTGTTTTTATCTTGTTTACTTCCATCTTTAGCCGTTTTCCCAAATCTCGTCTGAAAGAAAAACTTCATTTTGTTCTTTTAATTTTTCATATTGATAATAAGATAAAAAATACAATTACATTCAAAATTTAAACAAACTAATACACATATGAATTTAATTTTGCAATAAATTATAGTATTTAAATAAGACGTGTTAAAAAAATACTTATTTACATTAACTGACACATATACATATTTGATTTTAAATGCGAGTAATATAGTATGCTTCTGGTAAAGAAGCAACGTAACACAAAGAAATTAAAACTTTAAAATTGAAAAAAAAATTTATATGAAGATTATTTTTAGTCAGATACATATACCATGAACAGAGTAAGCAAACACGAGAGCTTTTCTCCATAATATCAAGTTTACCTATTTGAATTCATACCTGTAGTATCATTATAATAAGAAACCTTCAAGTTAACAGGATTCCTCCCAAGATATTGTGCCAATTGCTTTAACTTTTTTTTTGAGAATTAATTTTTTATGAAATATTTTTTTTGACATGAAGTGTATTCTTCATTATCTATACATTTTTTTTTAACAAAATGATGTCCTGGAATATACAATAATTGTAGATGCAAAGGAGATAAAATTTTTTGTCAAACTTACTTTTAAGCTCAGTATTCAGAAGATTCTCTTAAAAATCAAAGCTGAAAATGTTGACTATGGTTTTGATGAGTGCAATTTCCAGCACTCTAATTGAAGAATTTTAAATAGTATGAACAAAAACAATGAAACCTTGATTGATTTCATGAATCTAATGAGAAATAATAAATGAATTTTCAGTTTTGTGAATGTTACACTCAATATACTCCAAAGCAAAACAAAGTTCAAGAAAGAACATTTTTGTTCCAAAATCTTGAAAATATTTTGTATGTAAAACAATCATGACATGAATTATCACAGTAATGAATTTACAGATTATTTTTCAGTTAAAGCAAAATAAGTATTGTTTATTCATCAAAATAAACTAGTTCCATTTTTGTATAGTTTCATGATAGTAAAATTTGCAAAACAAATTATTATTATATGCTAAATAAATTTTATGTGCACATGTGCTAAACATTTATAGACTGCTTTTCTAATTTTTAGAATTTTTGTTAGATACAGACGTGAGTGAAATTGCACATAAATATCTCATTTTCCACAGTATTGAAAACCTACCAAACAAGATACTTAGAAAAAAAATCTAACCAGATTCTCTTAATTGGATGGTAGAGAATTGTCCAATATGTTGTCCACTATGCAGTGTAAAAGGTAGAGATCAACAATTTTCTTAAATTTAGGATGCATAATTTAAGTTTTATTTTTATAGGTCCTCTTTAGCAAATTCCTAAAATATTTAATAATTCTTTGAATAGTTTAGGGAAAACATTGTTTTGGTTGGTTTGTCGCTATGAACACTTTTTGCATATGATGGCTAACTATAAAGTTGGATGTATTCTTAACCACTATAAATTGGGATTTGAACCAAAGGCCAAAGAATTACCCATTTCGATGATAGCTTATAAGAGCCTGTTGAATATGAAAGTACAAATGAATTTTGATTCAGCAGTAATCTCATAATCAGAGCTTTCAAAAAGTGTTATTAAAATCTTACAAAGTCTTATTTAAATATATCTAGCAATTAGTCACTATAAATAGTCCAAAGAATAAAATAATTTTAAAACAATATCTCAGAGGAAGATAACGATTAAAATGATAAAATCCAAATGCTATTAATAAAAAAAAGTGTTTAAAAACTGAAATTTTAAAATAAATTTAATTATATGTAATATTTTGAAAAATATTTAAATATTTAATGACTAGATAAATATAATTATGGGATTGTATAATTTACATTATATTTTTATAAAAAGTTTAACAAATTAACAACGAGATAAAGTTTTAATACTTTTCACTAAATTACGGATAAATAATTTTACTGAGTTTCTATAACAAATCACTGTCTGAAATTCATCCCCTTAAGAAGTATTTTAGTGGTTTTTAGGCTACCGATATTGTCTAATATAATTTAACACAGAAGCGATGAAATAATAAAATCATGAATGAAAATGTTATAAAAAATACTTAAGTAACAATAGAGGGAAAGATTAGTAGAATAGGGTATAAAAGCAACTATTTAAAGACCAATCAAATAAAGTAAATAGCTAACAAAAAATAGCTGCATTTAATAAATATAAATTAACATAATGGTCATGAATATTTCACAATTCCAGATATAAGCTTTTCTTTTTAACACAATTTTTTCTTTTTGCAGTAGATTTTTATCTGGCACAACTAATAATAAAATTCAAGAAATCATTCACATAATTGACTAAGTATTACCACCATTAAGTGAATCATTCTGAGAAATATCACATTATAGCTTCTCCTATTCCCCAGGAAACTGCACATAAAATACTTTTTAATTATATAGAGAAAAAATTAAGAATTTATTATTCAGAAATATTTAAAATCAATTAACTATATTAAATTAAAAGTAAATGCAAACCCAAAGTAGAATCAGTTGTATTTTATGAGGTAATAAAATTTAGTTATTAATAAGCAACTAATGTTTTATAGACAAAATTAAATACATGTAAACATTTAGAAATTAGTATTTTAATCAAATTAGAGTACATATATATATAATTATAAACACATTTCAACATGATACAATGATGCTAAAAATGATAGATAATTTTTAATGAGGTATTGCAAAACTAGAGAATTATAAGCAGAATACAAAAAATGTATGAAGTTTTTTCATTCATTATATTTCAACAGAATTTTGAACTAGTGTTTAATAGTCCCTCCAATCCCATTTGACTAACTCAAAAGTTTTAAATATTGAATTAAAAAAAATTTCAAATTGGGAAAAAATGAATTTTTTGTAATAAAATAGATGAAAGAAGTATTTTGTATCATAAATTATTATGATACAAAATATAAACAATAAAATTTGTATTGCAGTAAAAATTGTTGTTAACGGAAATTTCAATAACATTAATTTTTATTACATAAGCTCTAACATTTGAAATTTTATATTCATATCTTTAATCCGTTTTATTTGCAATTACATTTAATATTGGATAAATAATAACAAACAAATGTAATTAAATAAAAGTTGCTAATTAATAAACTTTTAAATTAAATGTATATGCATTTTAAGTTAAAATTTTATTTAAATATACATATATATTGTAATGAAAGCAGAGTAATTTTAGATTACTTTTGAAAAACATAAAAATTAATATTTTGATAGTCCAATGTGAAAAATAATAACAATCACTAATTAACAAAAACAGATTTATTTGGACTTCTCAACTGAAAATTATGATATGAGTGAATAATCTAGATTTTCCTGCTGTTAAAAAACAAAGAATGAAAAGAGAAAAAATAACTTCCATTGATTTAACAATTAGAAAATAATTTGGAGATATTTTTAAAACAATTTCTGAATATGTAGCAATAGCTTTGCCACAATTGGTAGTATGCTGGATTGGTTGATTTTCTAAGTGGCATTCCGAAACTGACAAATTCTGAAGGATACACAGGCTATAAAATGAGCATTCAAGCTTAACTTTAATTTATTTGAAAAGAGAAACATAACATTACAGCTGAATTCCCAATATTATTTCAAACCATTTAAAAATCAGACATGGTAAAATTTCATGTGTGTTTAAAAATGGTCTAAATATAATATTTATGAAGATATTTTCCATATCCTAACCAAAATAATAAAATTTAAATGCATTTATTTTTCTTATAACATTTCGAATAAAGAGAAGGAGTATATTTTCATGTCTAACTTCCTATTAAAAGCATAATATAAGCTTACATTTTTAATGACGAATAGCAAGCAAATAAAAGCATACTAAATTATAAAAGTAAAATTATTGAAAACCTGAACTTTTGAAAAACACAACTGAGCTAATAAGATTTAAGCAATTTTTACACATTTATCTTAGCTATGACATCTTTAATATATTGCTACTGCATTCTAAGATTTTTTTTAAAACTCAATGATTACAACTATAGCATACCTTTTCGTAAATAATACATTAACTATATTACTTTGAATTGGTCTAATTTAATTGATAACTAGAATACATTTTATTGAAATAAATACTATGAATATAAAAATGAAGCAAAATATTTACATTGTCTACAACATTTGAAACAAAAATACAAGACAACCAATAAAGTATTTTTTTTAATGTAGTGAAGATAAGTATGCTAATTAGTACTTCACAGTTTTAAAAAACTATCGGCCTTGGGCGAGAGTGGGGATACTGTTTGTTATAAAAGCATGTCAACTGTGCACTTTCGTTGATAATAAAATCATTGGCTTGAAAAATTCACGTCAAGAAATTAAAGCCAATGAAGCAAACTTGCACCAAACAGTCATAGACATTACAGCATCCAAACCTTGGAGTTTTACCACAAGTAGATTGCACAACTGGTGCCCCAATGGTACAAGGTGTTACATGTTGATGAAGACTAAAAATTTACATTACTTTCATTTTATCATATTTCCTTGGGCCATTAAAATGGACAAAAACTTTATGGGTTAACTTGAGTATAATTCATTAGATTACACATTTAATAATTATTAACCATACATATTAATAAAGCATTGCATCACATATCAATAAAAATCAAATGTTAAGACAAAAATGCTTTGAAATAAGTGAATAAGTATTCTGTATTTTCAGATCCATATTAATATTTAAATAAGTAATGTTTTAAAAAATTGCCAAGAAATACCTCTTATTTACTTAATAAATCAAATAGAAACTTACGTTCTAACCCAAGCCTTGTGTCCCATATCCATAGTATCAGATTTTCTCATTTCTGCACTTTCTTCATCAGATTCTTTATCCAAAGCTGTATTACTGTATAAATAAATTAACAATAATTAAAAATAACTAATATTGCATTTATAATAACATTTTACAAGATCTATTGAAAAAGGTTCAATTTAAAAAAATAGTAATGTTTTTAAAAATATTCATAGTGCAAATGGTAAATAATGAAAAAATGTATAAAATGAAACATTTTCCACTATATTCCATGGATTAAATAAACAAATTCTTATTATTTACAATATTTGTGATGTAATACATTTTTACTTTCATTATAAAATTCTGTCTCTTTCTCCAACCATTAATGATTTACTCTTTATGGAAAAAACAAAAAATTACACCTACTTCTAAATATACAATTTTTCTTGTGTTCAGTTTTGTTCATTTGCAACTAACTCTTCACTTTTTATGAGGCAGATTAAATTAAATTGACAGTTTAAAGTATTTCAGAAAACTAAAAAATGCCTGAAGTGAATTTGGTTTCTCTTAACAAATTTAAAAAGTTGAATATTACAAAAGTGATTAATACTTATTTAGACCATTTTAATATCAACCCATGCATATTATACAACTTTAGTATTTTATATTACTTTTAATCTATCCCAAATTTCAAAAATATTCTCCACAGATAAATATTAATTTTTTTAATTCTTATTTTAATTTATAATAATGTGTTCTTATACTTTATTTCAGATTTTTGCTCTAGATCCAATATTGATCCAAAAAAAAAAAGTTTCCAAAGATTTCGTTAATAATTAAAGTTGCATCATTATTATCAGACAATTTAAAAAATTTATTCTGGATAACTTATTCTTAAAGAACAAACATTTTCAAAACTTAAATGATGCTGAATTTATAACACATAATATTTTGGCTAATTTTTCAAACATGCTACTCAGAAGATCCATCTTATGCTAACATTAACTGATAAGACAAAAATTTATAATTTTATTCAAAATTAAAACTTCACAATATTTATGCTTTTCTTTGATTTGCATATTAATCTTAACGGTAAAATAAATGATAAAATAAACACCTTTGATAAGAACACAATCATTGATAAGAACAGATATGATAAATAATAATTAATAATAAAAAAATTAGTTTAATATAAATAGTGGTATAAAGACAATTGCTCAAGTGAATCAATGTTTAGCTCAAGTGGAATAAAAACTATTTGACTTGAGTCACAAGAAACTGCCCGTTGCTTTTATAATTAATAATTTTCTCCCTTCTCCCAGTTTTTTCCTTCAATACTTTTCTCAGATTATTGCAAAAAAAAAATTTTTTTTTAAATTTTTTTCGGCTTTGTTAATCTTTTAAGGTAATTTTATGATATCGCAGATAAGAGCATGATTCCTGAAATAAAGATTTTATATGAAAATAGTGAAAAATGGATGAAAAACTCTCACTATACTTAAAACAGAATCAGAGTTCAAGTAATTTGTTATGCATAAAATTAATTTATTAAATTATTGAACACAGCCAAATAGCTATAATTAGGGTAAAAATTATTTAATCCACAAAAATGTATAAACATTTTCATGCAGTTTAAGAGCACTTGCATTTTTTATTTCATTACATATTTACTAGAATAAAAAGGAAAATCAACTGCCACACTGAAAAATTATTATGGAAAAAAGTATGATTAAATAAAAGTTTTTAACTTCATTTATTAAAATTTTCAACTTTTAACAGGCATAAAGAAAAACATTTGATTAAATAACAGAATTACATAATTATTTTTTAAAATTCACTAACCTTACATATTCAGATGTTAATCGCATAATATGCAAAGATAATGGATTTAAACACTTTGGTAAATGTTCCTCTGCTAAACTAAGAGGAATTTGTTCACCAGTATCTAAATTTCGTACAGTCACTTGAGCTAAAATTTCCTATTGATAGAGGAAGAATTAAGTCAGTTACATATTAAAAATAACTTTTTCATAAACAAATATTAAAAGATCTCTTATTTAAATTAAACCATTATTTTATATATTCAATATTTAAATTTTTGAAAGCAAAGTTTTTTTTAGATCATTTATATGCCAATGCATGAAATGTTGAATTTTTTAAAGAATGAAAAACTATATTTTTGTGGGTTTTAGATGGCTTATATTTATAATATAATCTATCACCTATACACAAAAATTACACAAACTTAAATAAATTTAACCTGCAAAGTAAAAAAATATAAGCATTCAATTTCTGCCAAAAATTAAGTCCTAACATATAAGGAGGAAAACAGAAAAGTACTAGGAACTGACAAATGTGTATTCTTAATAATTTTTGGGAAATAAAAATAAAATGTGTGTGTGCTTAGTGATATAAATGAAAATTATAAAAATTTCTCATATTTATGAAAGCAAAACACAATTTATAAACATACAAAAATTCTTTGCAAAAAAAAAAAAAAAAAAAAGAAGCTTTTAAACATTTAGAAAAACTTACTTTTTTTCTTATTTAATTCTTTAAATGATAATCAATGGTTAAATTAGACTCACTAAAAATTTTTCATTTACAAATTCTAACTCATAGTTGCCTTCTTTCTCATTTTTAGTTAATAAAATATTTTTTAAGTTTGTACAAAAAATAAGATTACAAATCTATGCTTTAGACTTAAAAACAATACAACATGCATATTCAACACCTCCTGAATCAAAGGCAAGCATTATGAATTCATCCTTAAGCTCCACAATAGTGCAGCATGCAGAATTATTCCTCTTTAAATTCTTTGTCCCAAATTTCATTATTCTCTTTAATAAATGTATTAATTAACATAATAATTGAATTGGTGTGCAAACTTTCATCACGGGCTGACCAGGCGATTATCTCTGCCCTTTATTATCATACTTTATAATTAATCGGGGATCAATTTAAATATTCATATTGTTTCCAATTCTATTACTGATTGTTTTAGTAAAATTTATTGAATTACATAACATCAAAAATTAAACTCTATAAGCATAAATTAAAATATCCAAACAATTACAATTTTATAAAAGCATGAAAAAAAAGTTTTTACTTGCAAATGACAATTTTATTAAAGTGATTATTTTTAATAACTGTTGTTTGCAAAATTTAAAGGAAATTTTCAAATTAGAACAATGCATCAATTCTAATTGCTTTTATGAATACAGTATAGGATCTATTATCCGGCAACCTCGGGACTGAGCATATTCTGGTTACTGGAATTTTCTGGTTTTCGGATCACTGCCGAAAATTTCAACAATCATTTGCAAAATCGCGACACCACTTCACCAACTATGATATAATTTGTGGGAGGAAAAATCATAACTATATCGTTAATATTTTTAATGAAAAATACACACACATATACAGGGTGATCCAAAAGTCAGGACGAACTTTAAAAATGAATAATTCGAAAACGAATCACGATACAAAGATGCGGTTTGCACCAAACGGATGAAAAAGAAACCGGGTTTTGTGTGGCAATAAAAAAATAGTTCTGTTGGCGACCAACAGATGGTGCTATCAGATTTTTGATGTAGGATTATGCAAAGCAACAAACGATATAAAAATAAGCAACTGCAGCAGGTAATGGTAGTCGAAGCTGGTATGCATCGAAATGCTGTCCAAAGTTGAGAAAGTCCTCTTAGTTAAACTGTTTTATAAGAATTTGGAAAGTGCCATGGTGGCATTGCGAGCATATTGCTACATGAAGGGTATGCGAGATAGCAAAGGACCAATAACTTCTTCTGCATTGAACAAAATTGTGAAAAAATTTGAAGCTACAGGTTCTTTGGCATCACGTCAAAGAAGTGGACGTCCCTCAACTGCAGCTGCTGTTGCCACGACAGTGGAGCAGACGGTGCAAGCCATGTCGGTGGTGTTCTGCACATGGGGAGTGCAGTGCTCGAGAAGTTTCTGGGCAGACATTAGAGTCGTACGGAAGTGTTTGGAGAGCGCTGCGAGTAACTTTGCAACGGTATCCCTACAAGTTGCAACATAACTAAGAACTGAAACCTCCTGACATCGACTCTCGCTGACATTTTGCGAATTTGGTCTTCAATAAGATGGAAGAACAGCACGACTGGCTTCACACTGTGCTTTGGACAGATGAAGCACGTTTCACACTCTCTGGCGCTGTTAACACCCACAATTGTCGAGTGTGGACCACAGAAAATCCACATGCATTTGTTGAGGTACCCTTGCAACAGCCTAAAATGACAGTCTGGTGTGGCGTCACTGCTGATTTCATAATTGGTCCATTTTTTCGAGGAAGTCACACAGACAGGTTTCCAAACAGTTTCTGTCACAGGTAAGCGACATCTAGCACTGTTGCAGAACAGCATTATTCTTGAACTGCAAGCACGATAGGCACTCCAAACAGTCACCTTTATGCAAGATGGAGCACCACCTCATATTGCTCTGCCTGTGCAACGCCTGCTACGCTCAACATTTGGGGAGGATCGTATTATCAGTCGCTACTTTAATCATGCATGGCCTCCAAGATCTCCCGATCTCACACCCTGTGATTTTTGGCTGTGGGGCTTCTTGAAGTCAAAAGTGTACAGCGACCAACCGGCATCACTAGCGGCACTGAAAGATGAAATCCACCAAAATGTGCTTGCCATAATGCAAGAAATGCTACTAAATGCTGTGAATGGTGTGGTGACTTGTCTCACAGCTTTACTTCTGAATGATGGACATCACATTGAACATTTACTGTAGTAAGTACTAATTAACTGTAATTAATCTGACTTCATTAATCATTGTTTCATTTGTAAATCATCTTTTGTTGCAATAAAACATTATAGCGCCATCTGTTGGTCGCCAACAGAACTATTTTTTTTTCATTGCCACACAAAACCCGGTTTTTTTTTCATTTGTTTGGTGCAAACTGCATCTTTGTATCGTGATTCGTCTTCGAATTATTCATTTTTAAAGTTCGTCCTGACTTTTGGATCACCCGGTATATAATAATATAACCTAAAATTTGCAAGATTATTTTTTGCTTATTGATGCAAACATATCACAATTTTTTTAAATGCTTTGGTTTTTTCTGACAATAAAGTTTCTTATATTTTCTATACAGACATAATATTGTGTTTCTTAAAAAATGATTTTTGTTCCACACCGAAGATAAGTTCTTTCATCAGTTCTAGACAACGGTCAATGGAAATGTTTTCTGTATTATCTGTTTCCTCTACATCGGTATCCCCAGAACTTGAAGAATCTGTCTTTCCTATTGAGTACTTCACTGACAATCTCGTCATCAATTAACTGAAGTACGGTCTGAGCATTAATGTCAGCATTTAAGGAATCTTGTATAATTTTTCATCAATTCTGGAACAAAATGTTTTTTGAACCATCCAATTAGGTCTATAACATTTAACCTGCAAGTCATCCCATCCTTTGACCTTGAAATATGGGACGATTCCCCGTTCTGTTTCTCCAAATGCAGTATGGGATACTAGGAAGCGCAGTATATAACAATGAGACAAAGCTTCGTCACATGGTTTTCAAAATTCTTGGAATGTTTATATATATATAAAATATAGTATTATATTTCGTACAATATGATAGGCAGACAATGAAGTTTTAGGTCAGAAAAATTTTTTAAACTTAAAAAAAAAAAAAAAAAAAAAAAAAAAAAAAACTTAACAATCTAAAAAAAATGACGGTTTTTGGAACATTCTGGTTCTTGGGAAGCCAGATTAAGGATCCTATATTGTATATTCAAATTGAAAAATAAAATGTGATTTTTTTACACAAAATTTTATTAATACTTACAACAACATGAAACTTTAGGAATTGAAACAGCATACCTGTAAATGGATTGCCTTTTCTCAACAGTCATAACTACCAGCGAACTTTTAAAAATATACATATATAAACATCCTTTTATAAGTACATTATTTATATATTTTTTATATTTAATGATAATGGGCTTATAAAAGGATGTTTTTTTATACTAAACTAATATTTAATAAAAATATTAGCTTAAGATAAAAAACTGATAACTCAATTATCATCATAGACTGGAATCCAATTAAATTAAATCAGAATGGAATTAGATTTTCACAATAAAAAATGAGTTATTTGGGTCAAGATTTTGAAGTTTTTAAAAAAGAAATATATGATGTTTCAATTTCTTTCCTTTAAGGTTGTATATGCAGCATATATTTTATGATGGATAATCAATCTCATTTAAGAAATTTAGAACGATTTTAAATTTAAGACGAATTTAACAATATTATAGATTTATATGTAAACATGACATTATAAATTCATATTTATACCACAGGGTTATAAGAACTTACAATTTAACAAAAAGTGGCATCTGCATGACCAAATCATTCGAATTGTAAGCTGTGTGTGATTGCATAAACAAATATTTTTATACTAACATTGAAAATGTATAAATTTTAGGCTAATGCTTATCGACAAGTATAAATTTTTATTGAGATTTAAAATATTAAAAATACCTGATCTGTCAATGGACGGCCAGAATCAGACCGTGTTCGAACAATGAAAGGTTGCTGCTGCTTATGGTCATCAATATGCCCTTTTGATGATTCTGTTACTTCTCCAATATGATGAGAATTTTTTGATGAAATACTGCTCAAACTACCAGAATTCGATTTTATTGAATTTTGACTCCCAGGATTATCACTACTTGGACCTTCTGCTCTATCTTGTTCACGGTCCTTTAAATAAAATTAAGTTTATATAGAATATATTATCTTAATAACTTTCTATCAAGAGTTAAAAGAATGTTTACACTAATATATGTAAGTTTCAAAGCAAATATTGAAAATTTAAAAAATCTAAATAAGCATTACAAATAATAGTAAATATGTACAACTTAAAGATAATTTAAATATAATTAAAAAATACTTTCTTTAAAGAATTTTTAGACATTTAATAATAACAAACATGTAAACTCTAGAAATTTCATTTAAAACTGAGGACATGTTTACTGTTTTCCATCAATGGTGCCATTCTACGCTAACTACTAAATAAAAAAGGAGGGAGTAATTTTAATAATTGACACAACATTAAAATTTTTTTTTAATTTGACACAAATTTCCAAGCAATGAACAATCTACAGTAACTAATATTTCTGCTACTGAATACATATACTTTCCTAACAATTTGAATTTATAATCTAAACCATTTAAGACAAATTATTATAAAGATCTTTTCTAGCAACAAATTAAAATGCTGCTTAATTTATATGCAAAAGGTTTCACAATGTTTCCCTTGCTAAAAAATTACACTTTGGATGCCAAGTACGAAAACTACTATATTTGGCATTGTGTAAATACACTTACGATTTCAATCTTCAACACAATGATAGGAAAAAACACAATATGTTTACTTTTATTTTTAACCAATTTATATGAAGGCTGATAACTTTAAAAAAAATTATGAACTAGCAAGTTTCATGGAATGACGATCTTTGTCAATTCACTTAGAGAAACATGCATCAATTCTTAATTAAGCTCAACTAATTAATCTTGAGCTATTTTTATCAAGCTAATTTGAATAATGTTATCATTTAAATGCTTGAATTGCTTTATTATATTAGTAGTGTAAAATTTAAAATAAAATTTTGCTTTAAAAGAAATTTCTTTAAAATATTTGGTTTATCTTAAAGACAAAGTGGCACAAATATTTGCACACAACTAAATTAGAAAACTTAATATTGTTTAATCAGTAATTTCAAAGCAGTCTGCACAGCCATAATTAATGTCATAATTTTTGCCATAAAAAGTATCATAAAATTCAACTACTCTTGAAAAGCAATTACAAATATTCTAAAATATAATATTCCTGTTTCTAACTAAAAACAATATTTTGGTTTATGTATTTTTAAAAGAAGTTTTGTTTTATAGGAACAGGAATAGTAAACGTTTTTTGCCCTTGTTTACATTTTTAGCAGATAATGTGAGCAGAAATTAAAATGCTATTCCATAATTATATTTACTTAGAATTTTAACAAATAAATAAAGGCACAAAAATATATATATATATATATATATATATATATATATATATATATTTTGCAATTTCAATTACCATATAATTCATTGATACTTTTTAGAAATTTTGTGCAGTGACTTAGGAAAACAAGAAATTTATTTACTTGTGGTTTTACAACATATTGACCTCTTATTGCACTATGTAAATCAAGTGAGTATTCTAATTCTCTTGCAAGGCTTTCAACAGGATCAGTAGGACTTGGTAATTCTGAACTAGAATTTATGGTAGAATTCTAAAAGGAAAAAAAAATTTATAAATAACATTTATAATACTTTGTACATTTATTTAAACAACGGAAAAAAAAAGCTCTTGAAGGAAGAAGTGATTTAAAAAGCAAAATTTTCTGTTCCATAAGATAAGTCATATGTATTACAGTGCCATCATGAAAATGGAAAAAAAAAATTGCTACAAGAAGCATTTTTAACAATGTCACATAACTAATATTACCAAAATTAAAATATATTGAATTAAAATACTTTTTTTAAACCTCTTTTAAAAATATTTAGGTTATTAATATTTAATTTCACGGGTTTATTTAAAATTTTCACATTTAACCTAACAACTCAGAATTAAAATATCATGCAAATGATATCCTTATAAAATAAGAAAATTGAAACACGCTAAGAATTTTAGACTAAATTTCACATTCTGTTCCACGTTCAAACAAGTCTAGAAGAGTTATATTAAAAAATGCTAACCACTTAAAAAATAAAAAATGCAGCTCAGAAATTCAATTTTATCGTAAAAGAAATTCCTGAAAAATAAATTAATTTTAAGTTACATAACTGTTTCTATGTTGTGTTTTGAGATATCAATGGAATTCCTGATTAGATCATTCTATAATGCAGTTTTTGTAGTATTATATAGGACACTTTTTGTTCAATATTCAATAAGCAAACATTCAGTTTGGATTACCTATATTGTGCTATGTATTGTTCATGCTAATTTCTAATCTAATAAATAAGCCTATTTATGAAAGTAAAGCAAATAATTCCTTCATATTTAATTAAAATTTTACATCTATTTTATTGTAAACTATTTGTCAAATATCAGCAGAAGTCCTTGTTTGAGTGATTTGTAGCTTGTGCATTAAATTAAAAATACATTGAAAACGGAGATTAATATACATGATATTCATTAGAACAAATATTTTATATTTAAACATTAATTCAAGATAAAATCAAGCAAAATTAAAATGTACTTTACCATTTTCCATTAAAATGACATTGAGAGCTGAATAATCATCAGTACATATTTGAATAAAGTATGAGCTAAAGATCTAATAAGTAAGGTCAAGGAGAAAAAACCAAAGTCATCAAATCCAATAATAATATTGTTGTCTTGCAACAGCTAGGCTGGCATTATCAGCTCCACTGCTCCACTTTTCTAACTGAACCATATTTTAGAGCAGAGTCTGATTTTTTCAGTACACACATGCCATAGGAACCCAAAGTAATAATATTTCAATAAATATATTCACCAATAAAAATATCAAATTAACAGAAATGAGCTAAATAAAAAAATTTTAGTAAAAATAAAAGTAACCCAGACTTTCAAACAGATCCAAAAGCCTCAGTCAGAAAAATGACTTAACTAGATGGAAGATCCAAAATTTTCACAACTTTTAGAAAAATCATCTCCAGAATATATTTAATAAATACATTAACAATCAGATTACTCTTTTATTTTAAGAAATCAGTTTTTAAAATGTAACCAACAACTTTTAAAAAAGTAAATAAGTAAGTAATAAAATAAGTCATTTTTTACAGTGTAAATGTTTATATGGAGAATTTTTATTTCCCATTTGCATGTCTTTCCTTTTATAAATATCATTTTTGGCTGTTATTTATAAATTATAAAATACTTCCTATTTTTTAAATCGACTGCAGTGACCATTTCACAAAAAGAAATTTTGGTTAATTTTTTGGCCAATCAGACACCTCTATAGCATCTCATGATTAATCACTTGGGGATTTGTAAAATGCATTACTTACAGACTGAGAATTGGAAACTAAAAGGCCACAATTACATTTGCAATAATCGATACATTTGTCGGTACTTAGGGTGAAATCAAATAACATTTTTATATTCTTTGTGTAATAAATGCGAATACATGGAAGTCCATTGAATAGGGCCATAATTTTTTTAAATCCATCTAGCCATTTATTTAATTCTTTTCTTAATGAATTATTAAACATTAAGTATGGCAGACGTTTTATGGAAGCCTATATAATTATCCAACTTAAAACAAAGATAAAGTACAGAAAAAATGTAAATCTGTTAAGAATTAATAACATAAAATAATATCAATAGCAGATAGATGTAACCACTTAATTAATAAATTTCTTATGATATATTACTTTATTAATGGTTATGTTATTTTTAATACCAGTAAATTACACAGTATATTTTTGTACATTAAAATAACAAGTTAAATAAAATTTTAATGATTTTACTGTCATAGATATCAAGAATTTGTTCTATTAAATACTTCCATTATTAATATTCTATTAAATTAATCAAATATCTTCTAAAATCTATTCTAATCTTCTAAGTTGAATAATGATGTAATAAAATAATAAGTTAATTAATATGCAACAATCAATACACCACATTGAATATATTGTTTGCCAAATAATTCCCTAAAAGGAAAACAATTTTGTTGGTTACTTATAAATACAAAGTGTTTTTAACAAGATTTATACATAAAGATAGTCAGAAACCATGAAAATATTTTGTGACTAATTAACTCATTTATAACTTATTCACAGCTGAAAATACAGAAAAATATGCCTGAAATCCACTAAGATTATTTAATAACTATAAAATGGTGTTACATTGTAGCAAATGTAAAGGTCAAAATTTATATAATTTTATTCAGATAGGGAAAATAATCAATAAAATTTTCCTTGCATAATTAAGGTTTCTGTAATAAAAGCTTTTAATAAGATAAATATTAGTAAATTAAAGTTTATTTCCAGACATTTTTGGGGTTTAAAATATTAAGCATGATGATTCTTATTTAGACATTACAATTGCTTCAAAAATTTCTGGATTAAATGAAAAAAAATATTGTGGAAAGTATATATATTTAAGATTTTGAATATACAAAAATTTTACGTTATCAATGGCTTACACCAGTAAAGAATTTCAACAAATACTCAAAGCTTTTGTATTGATGGTTGGTTTGTTATTTAATGGTCATTTTTTTTTTATATATGGAGAGTGTAGACAGGAACTATAGCTTACAGAGGATTCCAAACCAACTAAGGCCAAGGAGAAATGTAATCCACAAATTGTTAAACTAAAGACCAAAGCATTAACCATTTGGATGCTAACCTAGCTATTGTGTTGATGAAAGATATTATTTCAAGGAAGCTAATCTGCTCTGTTATCACCTTCATGCCACAAATCCCAAGTCTTTTATCACTAAATGTAACGTGACTTGACTAACATGGTGCAAAAACTGGTGGTAGTCATTTGTAAGACAGCAAAAACAGGTACTTTGGGGCAACAAATCAATGCACACTTTCTACCATTTGGAAGGTAAAAAACTGGCTTGATGCATATCATAAGTATATCTTACTGTACTGTGTTGCTTCAACAATGAAATTTGGCAGAGGTCATTTCATATTTTGGAGTGGCCTTCCATAGCTTGGAACTTATGGTAACAATATCAGATAGACTCAACACCAAGATTAATCCAGATGGCCCTGTCTTTGCTATATTGTGGCCATTTACCAGAATGGTTCCAAGTTATTTCTAAGAGCACAGCACTTAGCCATTTAGTTATCAGATTTACCACTGTTCAAAATGGTGAAGTGTGATTTAGTAATAGCCAAAAATGGCTTAATTACTGGAACGTAATCCTACGATAGACTGGTTGGATGAGTTGCAGTATCATTCTATGGGGTGCTTTTACTATCCAAAACCACCAGGTGAGCTAATTCAATATATACAAACTAAGTAGAAGATAACAATCATTGCTGGTTGCAATATAAAAGTTCACGGTGAAAGCGTCTTAAAGGATCACCATTGTAATTGCTATTCTGGAAAACCCACCACCATGAATAATTTTTCTTTCTTCATCCTGGTATTCAAATACTTATTTGTAGATAATGTATATTCAAGTGGGTATGTATATACCCATACATATGTACATAAATACATAACCCCAAATGCATTATACATGTTCCTAGAAATAAAACCTATAAATATAACGAGATTTATAGAATGAGTAAAAAACAATTTCCTACTTACTGACACAGATTTTGAAAGACCTTGGTTTTTTCTTTTCTTTCTTCTAGGTGGAGCAATAGGTTGCTGCATTTGTTCTCCTTTTGTGCTAGCAACCAAATCAGGCTCTGTGCCTTTTGAGGACAAAACAGTAGGTAAAGATGAAAATCCACCTAAACTTTCATTTTCACTAGCTGAATATCTTGAGTCAGTAGATTTTGTATCCAGGTCTCTAATATTAGGATGATCACGATCCCCAAGAATCGAACCAATTTTCCCTAAGCTCATGACACTACTAGTTTCATTATTAGAGTTTCTTTCAGAATTTCTAAATGCATACAGTTTATTATTTTTCGGGTATATGCCTTCAACAGAAGATGACGCTAAAGAGCTTTGCTCAGAATGTATTTCTAAAATATCATCATCATCATTGAGCATCATTTTTCGCAGCTCCTCAACTTTTCGCCTCCTTTGTTCATTGTCCTTAGCTTTGCGAGCAGCTTCCTTTAAAAGATAGTTTCTCTTTAGAAAGCATAGTTGAAATAATAATTAATTTTAAGTTTAAAACATTTTTTCTAACAATACATGTAGAAAACCGCAACAAAAATATTTAGGATATACTAAATTTGAAAATATAAAATGAAAAGTTGGTCTGTAGTTTAATTAACTAAGCTATTTAACACTCATTTTTAAATAAATATTAAAGAAAAAAAATATTTTTGGATGAATAAAAGTTGTATAAATGTGAAATTACAATAGTAAGTGAACATTTATAGACATATGAAAAAAAAACATTGATAAAACAGTAATAAAATATAGTGCAAATATTTCAACAAACAACTACATACCAGTAACATAAAATTTATTGCATAATAAAAAGTAACAAAAATGGAAGAGCGAATTATATAAAAAATTATAAGATTATACAAACAAAAAGAGAGTTTTTTTGCAAACTAAATCATTAATTTGCAATAAAAAACATCACAAATAAATTGCTGTCATTAAAACAATTAAAAAAATGTTCCGTGGATGTCTTAAATGGAAGTTAAAATGATTGTAATACAAGTAAGCTACATTAACACACACGTTAATATTAAGCCGGAATGTTTAAAAATACATAATGATAATTTAAAAACCTTTAAATCTTCTTCATTCACCGTCATATTTGGCACAGGAATATCACTTAAAACAGCACACTGATCTTCAATAATGCCTCCCTTAAACAAAAATGAATGTTTTTAATAAATAGAATAGCCAAACAAAACTGATTTATTTGGCTATTCTATTTATCAAAAATGAAGAAATTATAAAAGATATTCATAGCCTTAAAATCACTCATTAAAAATACAAAGTATCATATGGGGAAACAGTGCAAAATTCTTCTAACTAAGAATTATAATAAAAAGAGATTAAAGATTCAGAAATTAAGTTACAAACTAAACTAAATTCCTGATACAGTAGTACAGTTCAGTGAGAATCAAGGTCAGGTTTTTGTATTACTATATATAAGTAATGGAGTGCTAATAGGATCTATCTCGTCAATTTGTGTAATAAGATTAGAATAATAATGAATAAATAAAAGAATTTACAAAACCCAAGTAAATTATATAATTTAAGCAATTAAAGAATTTCATTGAAGATTGACTTGGGAAAAATATATTTATAAAATAATATTGTTTAAGAAAGTATAAAAATATTTTTCAAGGTATTAGCTCAAGAAAAAAAGATTTTTTGGAGAGGTGGGTGAAGCTTCGAACAATTTATAACATTAATGTCACTTAAGAATACTTAAGTCCCTTAATGCCTACTTAAAAATATTATAAATTCAGTAGACAGTTAAAATAAAACATTTATAAGTGGATACATTAAAAACACATAGTGCAATGAATTCGCTATATATCAGATATATATTAAAAATTTCTAATTCTTACAAATCATTAGATCTTTTTTCCACTTAAGGATACAATAAGAATAAATCTTTACTGGTAAAACATTGTTTTAGAATATGATAATTAAGTAGAAAGCAGCTACGAAATTCCATATCAAAATAACAAGGATACTAAAATTATATCTTTTTAAATTAAAGATTACATATATTTTTATTTGTACAAATAACATAAATATTGTCTAGCTTTTACAATTATAGTCTGGGTAATTTGTAAAGTTTATGTTCTTTAACTCAATGTAGATCATAATTAACATTCATTGAAATTTTCTAATCTCATGATATTTTATTCATCTCAAAAGCTTTCTTTAACATACATAAATGTAATTTTGCATAAAAATATGCTTCAAATTCAAAACTTTTCAAGATTTTTTATTGTGGTATACATAAATGATGGAAGGAAGAAATTTATTTTTTAAATTCATCTAATTATTTATATTAACATTGCCACAGAAATATATTATAATTAAAATTGGTTTGGGATATATTACTTATTTTTATTTTTTTCTCCTCTAGCTGAAAATAAAAAATTTTTCTTTCACTATAACTAATTTAAAATTTACATAATTGAAATAAATGTTCACATTTCAAGTAAAAAAATCCAGAAACTATTTTACCAAAATTTATTTCTAATTATTTATGTTGCAGCTTACTCTTCTACGCTAACCAACACAAAGAAACCCCGAATATTCTTTATTCAAATCTGTTTGATTTGCTTTTTATATCTGATATTTTTCCTAATTTTATAATATGATAGACATAATATGATAGAAATGGTGAATAGTCTATTTATAAAATCTGGTTAGTTTGCTTTCTGAAAGGTCAACCTTTGCAAATGATGGCTAATTTGACTGAGTCAAATAACTTAAATTATTTGTTTTATTGATAATTCTTCCAACAGTATTAGTATAACACAATTCAGCAAGCAGTGTTAACTTCAAATTTTGAAAACTAAGTGTCCAAGTTTCTGTTGGACACCAATCAAGCTTGTAATTGTAATATAAAAAAGAATCAAATAAAAAATTTAAAAATATAAGATCATAAAAAATAAAAATATATGTTAGAAACAAAAGTTCACAAGAAAGGGATTTTTCAAAACTTAAATTCATAAATATGAGTTAAAATTATTGTGGCTATGCTTTCATGGTAGATACTAGATAATAGTATCAGTAAAAATGAGGCTCTATTGTATATAGATACATTACTAAGGAGCATTTACCAATCCTGCACATGAATTGTAAATCAATAAAATAGTTTGTTTCTATTTATGAGAATCAAGAAAGTTTTTATTAGTTAAATGATGATTTATTTATCAAAATATATTTTCAATCTTCAAAATCTTAAAATTTAATTTTGAATGAAAATGAGCCTTTGCTTTCACTATTTAAATTTTTGATAATTTGATGCTTTCCAAAATGTCTAAATCATTGAGTGTATCCTTTATATGCAAATGAAAAATATCATAACAAAACAAAAATGAAACTTTCCAGAATGATTTTTTAATTCTGAAAATAAGTGATGTCTTTATTTTTGATTCTAATTAAAACAAATTTTCTAATTAAGCTTCTAATTAAAGAAAAATATATAAATTTAAAAATAAAAGTTAAATTTACAGAATGAAAAAATAATTTAAGATATAAAGCATAATTTTATGATGTGTGAATACATTTAAAAACAATAAAATTACTTATTTTAATAATAATTATATAAAATAACATGAAATACTTAAAGATTTAAATAATAGATATATGCATGGGGAAAATGTAAATATTTTCATTAAATTTAGGTAAAAAATATTACATGCTTAATTTACATTATAATTTATTAATTGTGAAATAGTTGTAAAACCTTAAAAGTTTGCAATTTAAAATATTTTTAATAACAAATGACATTTACATTAGCATATTTGTTTAAAATCTGAATTTACAAAAAACCCAATAATTATCAGTGTTTTTGATTGCACAATTTAAAAGCCTACAAAATAAATATATAAAAACTAATTTACATTGAATTGTAAAACAAGTTATACTTAACAGTACAAATATATTATTTAAATTTACACACTATAAAAATCAAACTTGATTTTTCATGAGAAAAATTTCACTTACAATGTTTTTCACTAATTAACAAAAAATGATAATATAAATAAAGAAATAAAAAACATACTGTAGTATTTACTGTGACGCACAGATTTTCATCCTTTAATTGTTCTTCTTTATTAACAGATCTATAAGACAATTATACAATTCAGTTATATTTTCAATAAATTTATTAATTACTTTATATGAATAAAATTGATTATCTTTTTCAAAATATATAAATGAAAAACTTGAAATTAAAAACTCCAATAATTTTTAATACTAAAAAAATATAAAATAATTTAGTGTTTATTAAATTAGTATTTTAAATCACAATGTACACAGTTTTGTCAAACATAATATTATGATTTTTTAAATTGTAATTTAAACTAAAATTTCCTCCCCCTTTTTTTTTTTTTTTTTTGAAGAACATTGCAATTTATGATGCACAAAATTACACTCCAAATAAAAAATATAAAAAAAATTAAAATTTATTGTTTAATTAAAAAAACAGAGTAAAGAACATACAAAATATTCGAAACCATTAGAATAGATGAAATTTTAAAAACGTATTTTATTATTTGATGATAAATTCCTGATTAGTCTTTAGCACAACTAATCATTGCTTGCAGAATCATTGACATCCATGTGCCCCGATGTTCTGAGAATGATTACATGGTCATATATACTCCACAAGGAAAATAATTTGCAATAATGAAAATGATATGGAAATAAATTTATTTTATAAACTTTCTAAACAAATTTTACTTAAGAAATTTAAACGAAAAATTCACTAAAAACTTATGTTCAGAACCTTAACTTCTAAAAAATTGCAAAACCTTAAAGAATAAACTTCAAACGTTTAGACTGTAATGAAATAAAAATAAATTATTATTCAAATGCTAAAAAGGTTATTAGCACACAAAACAAGTTTTGTGCATGCATACAATCATGTTACGTCACACAAACACATTCCAACACGATAAGAGTTTTTGGTGCATTTTATTACCCACACTAAAAGCTTAACTTGCATAGTATTATTAATTTATTAATTCACCACTTAGTGGTGTTGATTTACACTATACCTGTTTTCAGGAAAATTTACAATGTATTTAGATTAATCAGAATTTGAAACTTTAAAATTTCAAGACTTATAACGCAAAATTAAAGCAAACAGAAATGATGGAAGCATGTTTAAAATAATTACATACAAAGAAACAGAAAATATTGCTACTAAATTTTTTAACTTGTGACATATAATTTTATGTTTGGATGCAATGGCAAAACATTTTGGGCTATAATCAGATAGGATAAAATCCCAGTATACATAACATGTTTAGCACGAATTTCAAAAATGTTGCCAATGGTGACAAGATTTCCAAATACAAAACTTCGAAAAAACTATAACCCATTGAATACCAACAACAACATGTCAAAGTAATATTGTTGCTTTCAAAGTTTCAATTGTGCTCAATCTTGCACTATTTATTTCAAATTTCAAATATTTTATTACATTTATTCAAAGATCTATAAAATTAAAAACTGAAATCTTAACTGCAATTACTTAACAGAATTTACATTTTACAGAACAGATAAATAATCACAGACAATAAAATATAATAATCAATTTTTTAAATTTTATTTGAATTAATAACAAGAATAAAAACACTTTAAAAATACACAGTATATAATAAAACCAACCAGGTATTAGCAACTGTGCTATAAATATAATCAATAGTGTAAATAACATTTTTATGAAAACTCTTGTTTCCAATTAGCCAGGCACTAGCAACCATTTCAAAATAACACATTATTTTAGTTTTAATTCATTGAGTAATACAATTCAACAAGAAACATCTAAAATACTTCGACACTATACTCAGTAAATTACACATATAGTTTATTATATATAATAGCAAATTAAATATAACAACACAAAGTGAAAAAACTTACATAAAGTACCCCTCCCTCCCATCTAAAATTGCTATGCATTCTGGCATTAATATTATCGAAACATACAAGATATTGAACAGCTTGATTTTGCTCCAGTTGTCAAATTAAAATGAGTTATTAGATTATATTACACACTTAACAGAAACTCCTTAAACACAAAAAATTCTGAAAGGCAAATGAGACTTTTTTACAGCCTTAAATATTTTTCAAATACAATTTCATTAAATTCTATAATAATCTGAATATAACTTAGCCTTAAAACGTTTAATTTATAAATAATCAGTTTCATAAAAATATTTCATACTTACTTTGCAGTTTTAACTGGGGTGTTTTCTTCTGCGTCAAAAAATACTTCAGAATCACTTTCTGATGACATTTTTATAGTTATCTATAAAATCTTCTTATTCAGGAATATTGAGTTTCACATTGTCTTAATCTAAACAGAGGAATGCAAAGTTTATATTCAACATTTTCATCACACTATAAATAAGTAAATTTTTAAAAATGTAACAATATATATTTTAAAGATAAGTAGTTAAGAAATTTTTTTGTTTACTATATTATAAAAAATTTTTAAAGTAATTTTTAAGAATGGCTATTGATACACAATTTAAAAAAAATACTGTGATATAATGATGATCTGTAAAAACATTAATGTTTCTATTTTCATTGCTGGAATAATTCATAAACATTTCATTTCCAAGTTTTTTCTTGAAAGAAACATATATAATTTGAGTTTTGTTTGTAGCTCAACCATCACTTAATGTACTAATTCAACCATATGCAATACTTTAATGTAGATTCTAATATTTATATATATATATATATATATATATATATATATATATATATAAAGAGAGATTTTGTATGATAAAATTTTTGTCGTGAATTACTCAATTTTTAGTTATGCTTTGGTTTTTCAATTTGTTTTAGAATATATTTTGAAAAGATTACGAAATACAAGCATATCAAAATGTTTAAATGCAACTTGTTCATTAATAATACACTACAGGCAAATGAAATCTGAATTGAATTTACTTATAAATAGTTACAGATAGCAGATTATAGTAATTTGAACATTTTAAACAAAGCAAATTCTTTAAAGTCCAAAATTCAAAGAATTTCTGAAGATAATACATATTGCATTATTACTCTCAGATTTTTTTTAAACATAATTTAAATTATTAAATGAAAAGAAGCAGTAGGTTAAAAAGATAAATACATTAAAGTTTCAATAAATACAACAATTTTTCATTTTTATAATAAGCAATACTATAATAGTAATATTACTCATAAAATAATCATTACAACTCATAGCTAATAAAACAAGATTCATGAATGAGATATTTAGGAAAATTACAATTAGATTTAAGACTGCATTGCAAAGTAAAATAAGTTTTAACTTTTTATTCTTTCTAATTTTCTTTTGAGCATTTAAACAGATATTTTTAAGCACTAAACAAAAAGAAATTTATTTAATTTTGAAGTTAAAAAAAATATTGATGTCACAAAAGTAACATTTCATTTCTTACTTGCATTACTACAATTTTATACCTTTCACTCATTTAAATTTTTTTATCAGCTTATTTCAAATTATACGTATTCAAGCACAGTGACAGAATGGTAGTGCTTCGTGTTCCTAAGTCATGGGTCTGGGGTTTGATCCTTGGACTGGGCAAGGTCAACTCGGCATTTTATCTCTTCTGTAGCTTGATAAAAACTGAGAGCCAAGCATGCTTAGGAATTAAATAGAAGTTTTGCACTTGGCTGACCACCCAATCAATTCATTTGATTTACACCATAGAGACTTCAAGCCAAGAAAACAGATATAGGAACGTCACCCTTAATCCCAGAGGTATGTCGTGCCATTGAGTTTAGTTTAACTGTGAACTCTATGCAGTAAATAAGATGTATACTTAATGAAAGTTTGTGCTAAGATGAAAAATTATTTGATAAATCCATTGATTTATGAAAAAGTTCAGGATATCTAATATTTATATCGAGTATCATTCTTTAACATCAAGTTTGTTTTTGCACGAACATGTTAAAATAAATGGAGTTAGTTTACTCTAACAATATTATATGAATAATTAACAGTTTTCTTTTATTTATAATGTTACATCAGATGTAGGAAATATATAATATATAAGTCCATTTTGATCAGTGCATTTGCAAGAGATATGATAATGTTTTGATTTAAAAGGGGTGACTTGCTAATATAATAACTTTATAAGATAGCAGTAATTATGAAATAAAATAAATTATAATGGAGAATTATACCTTACTGTTCTTGCAAAATTGTTATCAAAAGAAACATTAAATTCTTTAATGAGAATATTAGCACAGCTAAAGAATATTTTTGGGCAATATATATATATATATATATATATATATATATATATATATATTAGAAGTACAGGACAGATGCAAAATTAAAATATCTGCAATCATTTATAGACATTACTGAGAATTTGCAATACAGTACAGGATAACCATATTGTTCATATCACTAGATTAACCACCATTCAATAATGAATATGAATCAGTAATTATAATATCAGTAATAACACAAGTCATAATAATATCCATAATAGTAATGACAATGACATGCAAAAAATTAATATATTTGTAATGCCTTTTTTCAACAAAAATTTGCCACATAATTTAATGCAGTTTTGTTGTAATGATATTCAGGCTTAAGTATCTAAAGTTATTCAGGTTAAACAATAAGTTCATCAGTGTTTTTTACAATGATGTTAATTAGTAAACTAATGCTATAAACAAGGAATATTTCACTCTAATTGTAAATGAAATTACAAAAATCATGCATAAAAGTTAAATGAAAAGGAAACAAATATAAAGCTCAAACTTTTCACATATATCGTATAAAATAGTTTAAAAAATTATGATTAATTAAAAAAAGTGCATACGAAATTTAACTAATATTACTGACATATGTCAGTGAGAAAACATTAAAAACATTCACATTTAGTCACTAACTACACCCTACTGACAGATGCAACAAAGATATATACACTTTGGGGAAAATATAAGAATAATTTCCTTGATATATTTAATATCATACACATATATTATAATCAGGAAATCAACATACAACGGAAAATACTTGAAATCACGATAAAGTAGACGCATAACAAAAAAAACTAAAGAGTTTAGGTGATTGTATACAATATTTTCAATTTTTAATGAAGTTTGCCTTTTCGTTTACAGCAAAATTTTAAATAAATTTTGTTTTAAATCTGCGTATTTAAAAACCGAAATAAATCTCAGTTCAATAAAAACAATTCTGTTCTGGTTCCACACCTGAAAGGAAAAGTTTAGTTGTATACAATAGTAATTTAATATTAAGAGAGATAAATAAATAAAAAAACTAAACACAAAAAATAAAAATCGACAGATGGACTGTAAATAAGAAATTCGTAAATTTCAAAAAATTAAAAAAATTAGTATTTTTTATTTATTAGTGTAAATACTTTGGGTTTGATTAAAACTTTCATTTTTAATTCATAATCTGACAATAACTATCACATTACAGCTGTAAAATGAATTTTCTGCATCACTCACAATTGTTTGCCATAAATTTATATTAAAATTAAAAACTTCTCATAAAAATAATTAATTTAAAATCCTGTTTTGTAAGTTCATATTTCTGGGACCCTTCAGCTCCTAAGTTATAATCTCAAGCTTATGGTTTAGAATACATAAGGGGCGAATACTCAGAATTTTTATTTCTGATTTTATCAAACTCCTGTTATTTTTAATACTGTGCGGCACTCGAAAATAACATTGCAGTATAATGTGCTATTATTGATACAGAAAGAACTGATTTGAAAACACTGTGATTGAATGGAATTAAATTTTCAATTCCTATCAAACAAGTTTTAGCTATATAAATATATTAAACCAATAATTTTATAGTAAATCAATTTTATTTATTTTAACACTATCATATAACTATTTATTTTTTAATTTACTTAAATTTAAATTTTACTTTTCTAAAGAAATTATATGTAATAAAATCCATGAATGATTATTGATTTTATGACAGAAATTGAAAAAATTATAAGCGATCAAAGTTAATGCAAATATATATGCATTCATGTACAACTACACATGCAAGTTACATTGAGCATACAAGTAGCATACAATATTGCTAAAAATAATAAATCTGTCAGTGATGATGTGCATTAAACAGTACCTGCTCCAAGTTTCTGATGTTTTATATCCAGATAAGAAAAATGATTTTGAGACTGTAAGTTCATCTCGAAAAATGGCGACTTCTTTATAATCAAAGCCATCTATAAAAAATTGACATCAAATTTAGAGGCAAAAATTAGCCAGTTTAAATTTTACTCCATTGCATCCATATATAGATTAAAGCACTGATATAAATGATACTGTTCAATAAATATTCTTTATAAGCGATGTTGAGGAAAACTTTGAAATCCCCAAGGAACTGGAGTGCATGCGTACATTAAAGGGAACTACAACAGGATATGATATTTTTTGTGAATTTCAGGAAGGACCTTTAAGTTTGAAAGTGCCTGTAACAAATATATGTAATATTGCAACAGATGGAGCACCAAATATGTTTGGGAAAAAATCTGGGTTTCTTGGATTCTTTAATTAAAATTATCCCGGGAATAATGTTGTTTTTCTACATCATGTTCCACATCAAGATGCTGTGCGTAAATATACATTAAGTGTGAAATACATGCCGTCGATCAAGCTTCACGTTCTTGATTCAGTCGTGAAGCTTATAAGTACTATTCGATATCTTGGGTTTATTCTCAAGTAATTTCAAGAATTTCTTCAGTCCATGCAATTTGAATAGTCTAAAATACTGTATTATATATATATATATATATATATATATATATATATATATATATATATATATATATATATATATATATATATATATATATATATATATATATATATACATACATACACGGAATAAGGTGATTTAGTGCAGGGGGTGTTTTTGAGCGAGTTTGTCAACGGAAAGTCGACATTGCGTCATTCTTCCATGAGAAAGATTGTTTTCTGGAGTCTTATATGTTATATTTTATAGATTGACTTTCAGATTTTGCTCTTTTCACGGATCTTTATCATATGATCATCTTGAATGTCAAGATGAGAGGGAAAAATTAATGTTTCAATGATATCCGGGCCCATCTCAAAGCTTTTAAAATGGAAACTAATCTATTTTCTGGAGAGCTAGCTAAGAACCATTTGTCTCATTTCCCGAGGTTTAGTGAATTACCCTCAGTAAATAAAGAAAAATTTAAGAATTATAAAAATGGATTGAAAAACTGCATTTTGATTTCAAATGCAGATTATAAGATTTCACTGACATTCAAAAAATTAGATATTTTTATCATGCCTTCAAAATGAATTCTGAAGCAGTGAGATCAGATTTGCCGTTTGGATTAATTGAGTGGCAATCTATCAATCATTTCAAGCTGTTGTTTCTGAATATGCCAGATTTTATAAATCTTTATTGAAAATAAGTTTTCCAAATTTAAAATCTTATGCGTGAAAATTAGTTCTATTCTTGCTTAATTTTATGAATGTAAACAAGTGTTTTCATTTATGAGTCTTAAAAAGAATGATTTCAGAAGTTCAATGACAGATAAGCATTTAGCCTCTTCCTTTAGAATTAATGCATCTCACTTTGAGCTTAATCTTGATTCAAGAGATACATAACGAATCCTGAATTAAATTGAAAGTTCCCTAAAGTTTATAACATTTACAGTAAGACAACAGATGAAGATATCTTTGGAAAAGTTGAAAATATTGTACAGAAAATTACTAATTCTAACGGTTTAAAAAATAAATAAATAAATAAAAGTCATAGTTGGAAAGAAAACTGCTTAGGTCTCATAAGAAATGACGATTTTTCACAACTATTAATTGTATATTTGATCATTAATGAACTTATGCAAAAACATCATTTAAACTTTCAAATTTTCTGTGCATGCTACCTGCTTAAATATTACTTAAATAGGTCAGAAAATTTAAACCTTTACAAGTCAACAGTAAATTATAGCAGGTCACATGGGCTTAGTTATAGTTCATTCCAAATTTTATTGAAGTTATTGGATGAAATGATTTGCCTTGTTATGCTAAAATATACTAGCCTAGCTACAAAGTAGTTCTAGCTTTATTATTGGAACTTCTAGTAATGACCAAAATTTTCTTCAATGAAATGAACCGATCCGTAATTTTATCGCAAAATAATGAATGATTAAGTAAGCTATAATTTAATGCTCACTTAAATAAACATTAAACAATTTTTACTTAAAGTTAAAAACAGAAGATTAAGTTTTACCCTATTTATATTCTCATATAAAGTGTTTTTGACAAAAAATAGTTTTGTCTCAATCTAAAGTTAAGCAAAAAATTTCTTATGCATGTGTATATGCCTAATATCTAGTCAGAAAACCAGATACCTATTCATGAGACACTTCATAATTTACGTTATTTTGTATGAACAATAATTTTCTCCAAAAGGAAATGTATAAAATACATTTATGGCTCCAATTTATCTGTTTAGTCTATAATATTATAGTTATATAATTGCTGTTGATAAGTTACACCAGAAAATTTGTTCCACAGATGTAAACAACTATCCATTTAAAATTACTATTACATAAATTTAATCATAATTATTATAAAGCTTATAATTACTTTACGTAAAATAACTATATATATTATATTTTGTATTTGATTCCTTGTTATATTTAATATTATTAATTACATATGAAGTGTTCAAATTCATTACATATGCCAATTATTATTATTCTTAATTGGTTGCTGTAGGAAAATTTCTGATTTATATTTTTTATGATTTACTTTTATAGTGCAATTTTATATTATCTTCAAAATAAACTATTGTAGACCGCAATGGTGGTGTCCGATAGGTGACATTTCCCTTTGGTCTGTAACTTAAATATCGCTATACTAAGACATTTCTCATCTGTTTAATTAAGAAAGGTACTTACAACATCAAATTGCTTTCACCATATGAAATATAAATTTTTTGGACAGGTAAGCATTGATGATAAGACAACAATTAAGGTTATATAAATTGAAAATGATTTCAAAAAATAAATACTAAAGGCAGAGTTTATTATTTTTTTTTCAAAAAAAAATTGCAGTGGACAAGTTTATGTTGCTCTTTTAAGGAAATAATTAGGGTTAGTAAAGCCTATAACCTTTACTTTTGCTTCTAAATCAATTCATTAAATTAGAATACATATGTTTTGTAATTCGGAAATGATGCTAATAAAGTAAAATATCTAAATTTATTATAAACGGAGCGCTATATTTCATATTTAAAATTTAGAATCTGTAAATAAAAATTTAAAAATACAAATCGATTATTAAAGAAAATAAAGGAATCAGCTTGATTGTAGTTAAATTGAAATACTATTTAAATTTATCATTAAAATGACAAAAATTTAGGAAATCCTTTCTTAATAATTATCGAAAAAACAATCACCTTTTTTTGGTAATCATAGATTAACGCACTTATTTAAATGCATAATCTGACTTATTATACAAAAATATAGATTTTTTAATGAAAGTAAAATGTTTAGACACCATAAGAGAATTTCCTTTGTATGAAGTTTACATAAAATTTTTGAAAAAATGATATCATTTGGTCTTGAATTATCAAGATTTTTGTATGAATGAGTTTTGAAAGGTTAAGCTATCAGCGTCTATGTGCAAACAGTTATAATATTTATATTTTTTACATCTCATAGCGCTTGTATAAAAATTCATATTTTAAAACCGTAATCATAATACCCTATACGCATAAAATTTTGATATTTATAATGCCAAACCAAATAAAATGCTAATATATCATTAGATAAAATGTTTCACAAAATTAAAATACTTAATGACAAATATTGATTAATTTTTGCAATTTAATTTCGTTATTTAATTTTGGCAATTTCTCTATGTCTTCTTAAAAAACTTTTTATTGTTAATTTGCCGATAAAATAATTAAGTAAAAGTGTGCGCATTTTATGGTTGAAGCTCAAAAATATTATATGAGAAAATTATATTATATTACTTCATTAACTATACATATTCACCAAGCGCCTCGTAATTTTGAACCATGTTGTGCGGTGACGAGGTCCTACCTGAGTTGGCAGTTTTTCACCACATCCACCCCATACCAACGGAAGAACTTTGGAAGTCACAGACACAGTCGTTGGTCACTGATTAACGTATGCATATTCCCAACCCACACAACCCTTCCAACCCAGAGAGGGAGACTGCGGTCACCCTACCAATTACCACCCAATTACTTCCTTTCCTTCCAATTACCACCCACAGCAAATGTTGGTTCACTTTGCTGATCTTAACCGGAGCGGCGTGAAGTTACTGAGCCACTCATTAACTACATTGAACATTTTAATTAATAAAATAAAAATGTATGGTTTCTTTTTAATCATTTATTTCGAATCTTAGATCTTAAAATTTTTTGCATGCTAAAATTTATATTATACAGAAACACCTTTGATTTAAACTTAATGCTTTTAAACCTGTAAGTAAATGAAAGGTTGAAATTTAAAGTAAATATGAAAATACTGATAAGATTCATTTAGTAAAGATCCATTAGGAATGATTTAAATTATAATGTTTAAAAATATATAAAAGAAGTTTAAAAAGGTTTGCAATGTCTTAAGATTAAGACTCTTAGTTTCAAGGTATACAAAATAGGGCACGTAAAACTGACTCGTCGTAATACTGCATGATTGTATTTTTTAATATTTGTTTATATTCACCCAGTATATTTTTGTTATCAAAATCCCTGAACGTGAGGCCTATATTCTTTGCGACAACAGTGGACAATGAATTCGACTTTGCAATCCTAGAGGAGCCTAGTTGAAATCTTTTAGAAGAAAAGCTTCAGTTATCTTATTTTCAGAAGGACAGTGCAACAGGCTACAGATCAGATCATGATTGTGCCAAGTGCATGAAGCATTTACACATGAGAAGACGATTAATAAAAACTTGTGATACCTTCAGTCACTTGACCACTTATGAGGACTGTTAAAGGGAAGAGTATACACAAAACAAATCCACACAATTGTAGAATTCAAATCCAGGATGTTGTTGTTGTTGCACCAGCATACTTCCATTTACCTAGCCCAGAATTGGGCTCTATCAGTTAGAAGAAGATGGGTGGAAGTTTCGTATTTTTGAAGCAGGGACCAAGCAGAAGAAACCCAATACTTGCCCTTACACCCCGAGAGGTATTATTTCACTTGGAGGACATTGTGACTACGCCTAGTTTTAACGTGCTCCAGTCGTCCTTAGCAAACACTGTGGATCTTCGGTCCATCGGGATTCAAACTCACTATCTTCCGATCATGAAAACGACGCCCTAATCAACCAGGTCACCCCGGCCCAAGTCCAGGATGTCATCAATAGCATCATAATACAAGAACTGACAAGAATATCTATAAATCATCTCAAGCGTGCTCACATATGCGGGGAAGTGGGTGGAGCGCACCCACAATCGAGCAGAGTAATCATATATAATACATTACATTTTATTTTATAAGTTAGCTTTACAGACCAGTTTTATTTGCCGTAATTTGCATATACATACCTAGCAACTTTTATGATTTGGCTCCATAATGTAAGGTTTTTGAATGAAATGTAAAGTCTTAAAACTTCTTGGTAAAATCGTACGGATTGTAAAGTTAGTCGGAAATGATAAAGCTTTTTCTGCAGTAATCATGAACATGAGTATTTAGTGATCATAAAAAAAATATATGCATCACACACACACACACACACACACACACACACACACACACACACACACACACACACACACACACACACACACACACACACACACACACACACACACACACACACACACACACACACACACACACACACACACACACACACACACACACACACACACAGTACGAGTAAACAAATCATCAACATCGTATATTTCATTTCTTCTTCTCAAGCAGAAAATCTTAAGTGCTAACTAAAATGAGACATGATTTCTTTATTTTTGATTACATTTTCGACCACTTTTAATCTTGAATTATTGAATAATCCATTTAGATTTCTAAATATTCATATTGGATAATTTAAAGTAAATAAATCCTTTTTAAAATGTGGAAGTGTCCTTAAGTATTGGTATTGGAAATGCAATCAATCAGGATACGTGATGTTTAATTTTTTACTTGAAAATATTTCTTTATTTATATTTAGGTAGGTGCCAACCAACGGTGGAATGGTTAGCGTCCCTAACTTCGAAACAGTAAGTCCCAGGTTTGAATTCTGGTTCGGGCAGAGGTGTTCCTTTCACTCTATGTGTGAGTTTCTGTATTCTTCCCCTTACGGGGTGAGGATGGCATAACCAATGTATAAAATGTCATCAACTTCGCTCTTTGTAGCACTGAATAGGTATATCCTAAAGGCAGCCGGGCGTTAGAAAAAATTATGTATGTAACTTATACCTCAACATGTATTTATATAAGTATTTTTTTTTTGTGTGTACATATATATATATATATGAATGTACAGTGAATGCTCGTTTTTACAAAATGTTTGAGACCAGTAAAACAGTTCGTAAAAAGGAAAGTTTGTAAAGTAGAAAAATGATGCATTAGATTATTTAAATATGTTTTCTTTTATCAAACTATTTTTTGTTTATTAATAATATACTGTAAGAAATAATTATTTAGATAGCATTATAAGAAACACAAACAAAATAAGATTCATACTTGAAAACAACTTCATCACAAAATTTTATAAAGCTCTAACTACGTTCGGCTTTAAATTTTTAGAGCCAAATGTCTTTAAATCCTTTAAGTTCAGCTTCATAGCAAAGCAGTTGGATTTCTTTTTAATGGCATTACCATAACCAGGAATGTTCATTCCTCTCAATCCAGCAAGCAAAGCTTTTTTTCAGTTTGGGATGTTTTGCTTCTCAACAATATTTCGAGAAGGAGCACTTTTGTTGGCACTGTTTACCTTCAATTTTTTTCCGAGTTTTTAAAATAGTTGAATTAATTATTCGCGGAATTCCATATTTTTTTGGCAATTTTTGTCTTTAATATTTTTTTGTCTATTTTCAACTGATATACACGTTTGTTTTCTTCAACTGTGTCAAATTCTCAATGGAATCGGCTCAATCTATCTCGACATGAGGTTAATTAACTTCTAAACACGTGGTTAATTTTACTTACTTAGAGGGTTTAAAAAACAACAGTATTGGACTATGCTCTTATCTTACAAAAAATAACTTTTCAATTATTAAGTAGTGAAAACATTATTGGAATAAAATCCTATTAACTACATGTGGTTTTTACTGTTATAATTTTCTCAATTCGGTTGCCATGTAAATCGCTCTTGTAATCAAACTGTTTAATTAGTTTGACATTGATTAGTTCTTCCAAACCCTTCATTTAGACAGTTTTCTCATATTAGTCACAATAATTCTGAGTAAAATCTTTCGAATAAAATGAGTTGTGTGAAAATAGATCCATATAAATTATTAGGTAAACTTTAATAAAAAGCGTTCAGCCATCAGTTTATAAATATGATTATTACATTAAATATACAACCATTTTCAATTTTACATATTAATTTTTATGGACATTGAATTTTCTAAAATAAACTTGCATTGATGTAAAATGTATTTTATTCAGTTACAGTTTCAACTAATATCAATCATTCGTCTTGATAAAACGCTCCGATCTGCTGTCGAATTTCATCCATCATTTTGGCGAGTAATTTAGAATCTTTATGTGGCATCAAAGGACTTTCTAAAAGACCTAAAAGGAAATAAAGCTTAAAATTAGAATATTAAAAATTTAGATAAACATTTAATGGATTTCTTCAAATACATTAGATAGTTTCAGAAAAAATATTTCTCTGATTCGAATAAAATTTCTCATATATTTCACGAATAAAGTTACTCATTCTAAAAATAATATTAATAGAATTTTCATAAATTACTCTAAAATTTACAAACATAGCATAAGAAATAATTAAAAAAATGTTGAAAAATATTAATTTTTATTTATGTTTCATGTTTTATAAATCTACCTAACAAAAAAGAGGAGGTTAAATATAAAACAAAAAGGCAAAGTAAAACAAATGAATAAAAGAGCATACACAATAGCATTACGACACATTTAACCTCAGAAAACTCATTTTAAGTTTTCTATCTGAAAAATATTTTAGCATGTTTCTTTTATAAGATCGTAATGGATAAAAGAACCATTTTTCTATTAAATGCTGCTTTTATTCATCAACATCTATATCACAAATATTGAAAGAAAATGCATTAAAATGTTGGGAACAACAGAAAATATTGCAACTCTTTCATTATATACTGATACCTGAATAAATAAATATTTTATGTATACGCTTATATGTAAGACGTATTCGCAAGCTTTTGATTTTTATATATTAATGTTAGGGTAATGTGTAACATGATTTATGGTAAATATAAGAATTAATATATAGGTACACATATATAAAAATTAAATGTTTTAGAATTTTAAGGCTTGTTCCATTTTAGGGAGAAACTAAGATAGATGAGAAGCAAGGGTCGATTATAAGATCCACTGTGGTGCGATTTATTTAATTAAATTTATTAAATTAATTATTTATTAAATTTCAAATATAGGCCCAAAATGATTTTACAACTGTACTCATTTGATTTTCATGACCATCTTCAAGCACTTCAGCATTTACATCGCAGAATAAATATTCATATCTAGGATCAGGTTAATAGTATACCCACAAATTGTTATTGCACCAGCATACTTTCCATTACCTAGCCCAGAGTTGGGCTGCACCGGTTAAGTGAAAACAGTTTTTGGGAGTCCTCATAATTTTGAAGCAGTAACCAAACAGGCCTGCTATCTGCAGAGTTATTATTTCACTTAGAAGACATGACCTATTTAACGAATCCATGCCACCTTGAGTGAAGACGGATCATCAGTCAAGTCAGGATTCAAACATACTACCTTCCGATATGGAGAACGATGTCCTAATTAACTAGGCCACCGTGGCCATTCAATAAATTGTCAAACAAGTTTTGTAACTGCTTCATTTCCTTTGAAAATTAGTTAGAGGAATTCTGTGATTGCTGATAAGTCCGCGAAAGAATTTAAACGTGCCAACTTCGAAGCTTATCTTTAATGATAAGATCCTTAGTCTTGAGATTTTAATGTTTTGCACTCATCATAGTCTAGTAACAGGACAAGTACTCTTAGAAGCAAAAGCTACTGAATTCGATCCCTGGAACTGTTGAAAAACGGGAGATGTATTTTGTGTTTCCGCTTGCGCGTATCTCGGGTGGAAGTTTTCTTCGAGCTAGCAGATAAATGGTTAAAGTTTATGCCTTCCGCTTAACTATTCTTGAGCTTGGATTTCACTTTGAACATGGATGTTTGTAGTTGTTCAAATTCCATTTTAAAATGTTGGTTCCGTTCTAATTGGCTCCATAATATTTGGCCTGCCATCTATAGAGATATCATTTCACTTGGAAGACAATACGATGTAGACATTGCTGAAAAAATGATTAAGTTCCAAAAGGCAATGTTATATTAAAGAGATGAAAAATTACCATGAGTGCCATATAGATGGGTCGCATCGTACTCAGCAGACATTCAAACTCAATGGATACCACAATGGATCAACGAACTGCTACAAATCGGGTATTTCACAGAAAAATTCCAGTCAGCCCCCCTCTGCAGAGCACATTCTATTGACATCAAACCACTGCCATTTGTGATATGAATTGTGCCAATCTAGAGCTCAATGGAATGGAAACCTGTTGTGTTTTCCGATAAAAGCTGATTCTGCCTGGGTGCCAGTGACTGGGCAAGAGGACAAACAAACATCTGTAACTAACTTATCTGTGGCCTAGGCAAACAGGACTGATATCAAGAGCTATCGTCTGGGGAGCAATTTCCTGTGACAGCAGGAGCACTCTCGGGGTTATTTCGTGTACTTTGACTTTAGAGTATTTTAGTTTAGTGATTCTCCTTTTTTGTGTGCTATCATCCCTGAATATAATTCCAGGGAGTGGTATCTATATGGACCAGATTTGTGATCAATAGAGCACATATAGGCATCCTTGAATGACAATCGTCATATAGAATCAGTATTAATTGTTCCTATATTGACTGATCAAGTGCAGCAAGAATGGAACTCCATCCAATAAATGGATATATGGCACCAATATATTGTGCCAGCATATCTCCTACTTGTATTCAACATTCTAACGAATACGCTGGTTGTTAATGCTACAGTATTTCACGTATGTATAGGCTCTGCTCCCTCCTTGTTTCACTCGTGATCTTAAGAATGTTATCAATTAAATGTTATCTGAAGTTGTCACAATTTCATTTCTCCACCATCATTTGTTTTTGAAGCTGGGGCATTTTTATGCCGGAAAATAAGTTCTGAATCAATATTGAATCTGAATTCCTAACCAAAGTTGTATAATATTCCTTTAAAATAAGAAAGATTTACATTCATATAAATGTATAAAATTTTATTTCTTTTAATATCTTAAGGTTCTTTTTATTCATGGAATTTAAGGCAGAATTTTGTGTTTGATGAGTTTAGATCAGAGAGTTAGGGGATTTCACTGAAAAATTGAATAGAAAACTTGCTAAAATCTAGTTTTCGCTACAAACTCTGAGTGCTGAATATTTAGAGTTCAAAATATTACTAATACAACCAAGAAAGTTCTTACCGTTTTTAATGACCCAAAAGAACATGACCTATAGAAAGTGTAGCATACTGTTAGTCCTCGAAGTAATCACCATTGACATCCAGCACTTTTTGTCAATGTGTCTTCAGTTGTGCAATCCCTTGTGATAAATTTCGGGAGTTTTGGACGCAAATAAGTCTGTGAGTGCTTGGCACAAGTCTGCTCAGTGGTAAAGAAATTTCAACGAAGATGATTGCTCAGGGAATAGAAGAGGTGGACTTCTTCTTCTTAGATTTGGGTTTGTATGCATTTGGGCACCTCTGCTTTCATCAGCATTTTGTACCAATAACTCCAAACCCAATGTTTCCTAGTTCCAGTTGCTCGGGTCAACCACTTTATTAAAAAAGTCCTATAACCCTTTAATGAAGTCTAGGTGTAACTCTCTAGTATGGATGATGCCTAAAGAAGTTAATCTAGGGAGGGCAAGAGACTCGTATTCGTAAATAATATGCTTGGCTGTTTCCTTTTGCGTATGACATTTCCTACAGATAGGGTCTTGCTGAAACAGTCCCATTTTATGAAGGTGTATTCTGAAATAGTAGTGCCCAGTTATGAAGCCTACGATTAAACGTATCTTCTGCCTAGAGCATCTTAGAATTTTAGAGGCAATCCTCGCTGATGATCCACAGATCATACTTTTAGCGTGGGTTTGACCAGGAGTGTTGAGCCAAGCTTCATACATCTTCCGTTTTTCCCATCTAAGAACATTGGTTTTTGCGGTCTTCAAATTGATTCCACAAAAAGGTTCTGCACCCATGGGAGCAAAAGATGATCCTTTTTTAGCAAGATCATCAGCCCTTTCATTACCTTCGATACCTTTGTGCCCTGGCACCCATACAAGGATCACATTGTTTCTAGTTGCCAGTTCTGTAAGAAGGTTTCTACATTCCAAAATCATTTTAGATTTGATTTTTAAAGAATTGAACGCTTTTAAAGCGGCTTGACTGTCACTAAAAATGAGAATCCGCTTACACGTGGTAGCTCTTCCTCATATTTAGTCGCAGACAGTGGATAATGGCCAAAACTTCTGCCTGGAAGACCGTAGCGTATCGCCCAAGGCTTACAGATAGGCTGGGTCTTGGTGACACGCCACATACTCCCAGTCCTGAGAGGCTGTTTTTCAGTGATCCATCTGTGTTTCAGGTTAGATCCCCTGTTTTAGTTTCAAACATGTTGGTGTCCCATTCGTCTCTAGTTGGAAAAACTATTTCAAATGTCCTTTCAAACATGTATGATTTTTCCATGATATCCGAGGGCATCAGGAAAGTAGGATCTTGAATTTTTAATACCCCTGTGCCCTTTGGGAACAGGTTGGTCATACCATTGGTTTTGTAGCTTCATTCTGTATGCAGTCATTCTGGTAGTGCTGCAGATGAAGATGTCTAAGGGAGTCAGATCTAACGTAACTTCCAATGCTCTGGTTGGCGCGGTGGATATTGCTCCTGTGATGCAGAGACAGGACAGTCTTTGTAGACCTCCTAGTCTGTCAGTCACAGTCTTCTGTTCCACCTTACGCCATCAGATCACACAGGCATATGTGAGAATGGGCCTGACAATAGCTGTGTACATCCACAACATCAGTTTTGGATGTAGACCCCAGTTTTTACCAAGCATTCGCCTGAAAACCATAATGCTTTTCTTTGCTCGGTTAATTTTATCATCAATGTGCTTATTCCAGGTGAGTTTTTGGTCTAAATAAATGCCCAGATACTTCATTTCTGAAGCCACATTGATTTCAACATCAAAAGTCTTGGTATGAAAAAACCTTTCCGTTTCTTTTTGCGTGTAAAATGTACAAGGTAGGTTTTTCCGAGAATTAACCATCAGGTAGCAATCCATGCACCGTTGATCTAAATAACTTAGATCTTAATCCTGTTTCCTACTCTTGAAAAGATTTCCAAAAAGGTGAGAGGTGCCTATGACTCCGATGCCTCACAAGTTTCCACCTTGACCAAATGTCTGCAGTTTCATTTCTCTCTATATTGCAGCATCAGAATAAAAAGAGGGTGTCCTATTCATGTATGGAGAAATTTTTTAGCCTCTGTTCGTAACGAGACAACAGCACTTAGAGGTAAAGGACTGACCTATAGGTGCTCTGGTCTCTAGGTGACTTGAAGTCGTAAAGCAAACAACATCATAAACGAGTTTCTTCGACTCGTCCACTTTTCTTCGCTACTACACGAGTTACGATTGATGAGCTTACACCGTGTATATGCTTTCATATAGACTAATATTCCTACTTCCAACTGACCGTTGTCTGATCCACGTCATATATTTGTTTGCATACTTATTCTTATTTCATTCAATAGTAAAGTGGAAATGGGTAAAACTTTCTTGTTTTCCTTATAATTTGGCACGTACGTTCAATGAAAAAAAGCAAGTGATTTTTATTGCGTTTGGTACATTTTGCGTATCTTAAAGGTTTGTGATTAAAATACTTACTTGGTCTTTAGAAATATGCAGAAATTTATCATCCTCGTGACTAATTAACAGTGCTACGGATATTTACTAAAATGGAAATATTTCCTAGTCGTTTTAGCTAGGGAAAATAAATTTGACTGCTGTGACAATAATTATAGTTAATAAAAAATCAACAAGTGTTTATTTCTATAAGTAATTTTGAGTCTATACATATGATTTCTTAAAATTTTTTAAACAAAATAAAATGTAAAAAATTTGATATTATTTTATTTGATGATGACACGATTAAAAATATTTGAAATGTCATTTTTATTTACAGTAGATGGTTCTTCAAATATATCATTCTAATTTTTCGAATGCTTCGTATTTAATTTTTTTAGGAGGGTTTTATATAAGTAATCAAGATTACGTTGACGCAAGCAAAAATGAAATTTATCAATGCGAAACTTATTTAAAACTAATGATGACTATAACTCACTTAAATTGATGAAATTTATCTAAAATTATAGATGATGTAACTTGACTGTCATTAATAATTAGCTTTCTTGAAACTCGAGCAGTCTGTATCAAACCTCATATTTTGAATTTTTTCTAATATAACAGGAATAATCACAGGATTTTCTACAAAGATGGTAAATCAAAGAAACGACATAATATGATTTAGAAACACTGTTACACTGAGATTTATCAATGTATTCCCTTGTTTTTTTTAACACACTCATGCACGAAAGAATATATTTTTGAACGAATACAGCATTCATTTAAGAAACTTTTTTAAGCAAATTTAATACTGTCTGTAACTTTTTTTAAGTGCTGCTCGTCTAATTATTTTACCGAAACCAATCTCTTTAGATTGTTGAAGAGACAAAATAACTTGTCTAGTAAAAGGAATAGAATTTTTATGTTCAAGTGATTATACATAGTATACAAGATAGTGTATTCTTTTGAATTTTTACGAATATATTGATATTTATAGACATACTAATACATACCTTAAAAATTGTTCATTTATATAAAATTATCGGTATTATATGTATATATTCGTATAAAATTATAAGTAAAAAAAATGGTAAAATCCTAGAAGAGCCTACACCCTTGGAGTTGAACTGAAAAAAAGCACCAAGCCAGAACGAAATTCTAGAAATAGTTTGGTTTACCAAATCTAGTGTATCAAAGTAGAGTTACCAAGATTAGCGCAAGCCACAATTATCGCCCACCAAAATCATTCGTGTCATGGGTTAGGGCTCTGCTAATATCCAAATGTAAAATTTTTTAGAAAATTTAATAATGGATTATTTGTTAACCCATAATATAGTAGTTTTCTGTTATCAAGATCAGACTCGTCACACTAAGGATTTCATATTCGATTTAGTGAACTAGACCAACCTTTCACGAAATTATTTCATTGAATTATTTATGACGATTAACGATAAAGAATTAAAAGAAATGAGATTTGAACATTTCCTCCATAAATTTACGGATTCTGGTATTAATTGTCATAATCAATGTGAGAAATGTTATGCAACGAAAAGGTCAAATAATGCCAATATCATATCCCACAACCTTTTAAATTACTTTATGGGCCGAAGTTTTACCTTATGTAATGTTTTTAAAAATTTTAAATGACCACAGTGATTTCACGCTTTGTCATTAATATAGGTTTAGAGGCAAAAATTTGTTCCTTATGGTTGATATTTCTTATATGTTTCTGATTATTTATTATGAATTTGTCACCATTTTAATTCATTTTATTATAAGTAGTTTGAGTAAGTATTTTGACATTTTTTTAAGAGTTTTAATTTTGAGCCAAATAAGGATAACTTAGTGACCTCTCATTTGTCTGATTCGAAAAATAAAAGAAGTATCCACATTATTTTTCATAATGAAAAATACTAATTTACAATTGTTCACATAGCTTTACCATTGTTGATGCATTTTCGAACTTCGAATGCTTCATATTTTAATCCAGTACTGTTTGGATAGTTGTTGGGTATAACTGGTTCAGGCAAAGAAAATGTGAATGTCTTCTCTGGAGTTTGAATTTCCATAGCAACATACATGTGATTCGGAATCTAAAAAGAATTGAAAATTAAATTTAATAATTTTTCTGAAACAAAATTGAATAAATTTGACACTTCATTGACTAATGTAATTTGGGGATAGTATAAATAACTCCATTATAAGAGAATGCTATTTTTCTAACATTTCTGACAATTTGCACGAGAGGCACTTAAAATCGATGTTTTTCATTTTTTTACTCAAAATTGTATATTCATGAAGAAAAAAATGAGATACCTTTATCTGTCCCCGAGTTCCTATTATAATTGCATCATTGGGTAGCTCAACGATACCATTAGTCGTAACACTAGCCGTCCGGCAATTACTGAACTCTAAACTGCAAGTCATTGATATATCGATTCCTGCAAAATTAACAATGGTAATTTGAAGCATTTAGTAACAAATGCACATTGATACAAAAATATATGTTAATAAAACATTTCATTATTCAATTTTGAATATACGAGGATCGGTTAAAAAGTGTTACAAGCATCAGTGGATGAAAAATAATTATTGAGGAAGAAGTAATTCTTTCCTAGAGAAAAAAGACACGCCTCTGTAAATATATGGCAATAGCAGAAATACCATATAATCCAGAAAGCCAAATTTTGAATTTGGTGATTTTTTGGCGGATTTTCTTATGTATCTTGTAACCTGGTTTTTATCACGTCATAGATATGAAGACCTATATGAATAATGCAGAAAATTCTCTTATGGCAAACCTAGTAATTACACCATCGCACACAGTCATAGTATGTCATTTTGGCAACATTTCTTCATTGCCAAAAAAATTTAGAATCCTGGATTATATGGCATCTGTGCCATATATATATATATATATATATATATATATATATATATATATATATATATATATATATATATATATATATATATATATATATATTTAATGAAGTAATAAGGTAATGAAGATTAATTATTGAAGTCAATAACTTGTTTGATAGATTCAAGAAATCTTTGGCCCTTGTCAATAAGCTTAAGCTTGTCAGCTCTTCGTCAAGCGCAGAAGACAGGAATGGCAATCAATTTCACTCCAGATACACGAAAACATGTCAAGAATTTCAGTTGTAATCTTGTTAATTTAATAATCTTAGGGTATTTTGCTTTTGAAAGAAATATCCTTCACATAATTTGAAAGGAGAAAGTCAGGTTGATCTAATTTGCCGAAAAATCGGGCTCACTTCTTCATGATAAAAAAACATTCAAACTGGAAAATGTGTTGTTGTGGTTTATCTCTCCTCGTTGACTGCAACATGAAACCAGTTCCATGAGCCCGAACGCTTTTAAACAATGGAGCACAGCCTCAGAGATCGAGAATAACTGGCATTTATTAAAACTGATACCGGTCAAAATGTGGGCAGAAGCAGCTTGAGTCATTGCATTTTGGACACTGGGGATAAACTTTTTGACCCGTCACATGGCTTTGTACACGAGTGTGTCCACTTCAAAATCTCGCAAGAATTGCCTGATCGCGCCTGTTGCCAACTTCAATCTGGAAAAATAAATTTTAGAATTAATAACACGAACAGGTAAAATTTACAAAAACTATTCGAACGAAAATGGAGAAACATTCTATAAAAACCTCAAAACCGTAAAAATATTTTTTTCATGAATAAATACCATAAGTTTGCTTACATCAACATTATTTTTTATGAATTATAAACATCAAAATGTATGTGACATTTAATTAGCACCCGATGTTGTACTAAAATATTAAATATGCATATCGGAATCGCTCTTTTTTTAGTGTTAGATTGCTCCCTTCCACAAACTGAATTTATATTATTTGGTTATATTTCTGGATTTAACGCTATAAATAAATCAGAGATAATGTTGGTTTTTTATTGATTGATGCAGCATTACCAAATTTCGATACTTCTCAAATTTACATTATAAAATATTTGTTTTCAAGTGATGTGACATTACACAGGAATACAAGAAACATTACCATCTTCATTGAGATGACCTACTGCACCAATCCGAGAAGGAACTTCGCTCCCATAAACCATGGACACTAAATTAAGGGGGTAGATTCCTAAATCAAGAATTGTTCCTCCACCCATCGCTTTCTTCACAATCCTTTCCCTGTCTAACATGGGAATCCCAAGTTTCGCATCAACATGAACCACTTCACCAATGGTACCGCTGCTAATGAGATCCATGAGACATTTGTAAGAAGGGAGACATCGACTCCACAAGGCCTGTAAGAAGGAACAACAGTGTAAATATTATTCAGCTTCATTTTGAAGTAAAACAGCAATAGTTTCAAACGCAGTGTTTGGAAAAGTTTATTTATCTTCAGAAAATAATATTTCAAAAAAAAAAAAAATAGCTGATGCATTAACGAATTAAACTGGATAATGGGAAGAATCAAAAAATATTTGGTAATCAAGAGCTAAAATAATACATTCTAAGCTAAAATTATAATTAACTTCTGACGTTAGAATTCAAAATTTGGCATAGATGCCGTGTAATCCAGGATGTCAAGTTCTGAGTTTGGAGATTTTTTTTGGCGGATTTTTTTATGTATCTGGCACCCTGGTTTTTATTACGTCATAGATATGGAGCTTTATAAGAACTATGCAGAAAATTACATTTGACAACCCTAGTATTTAAATCATTACGAACGTCACAACACGTCATCTTGGCAACATTCTTCATCACCAAACAAATTCAGAATTTTGCACCCTGAATTAAAAGGCATCTGTGCCCAAAATTTTATAGAATTATGATTTTCTTAAAAAAATTTCTCATATCTTTTGGAATAGAATTTCTTTGTCTCAAGTAAGGCATAATCATAACAAGGACAATTATATCCGAATTTGAAACTCTTCTTTTTATATTTCATTAAAGTAATGATTTTTTTCACTATATAAAAATATATTTTAATAAAAGGAAACAAAATTATACTATACCCCAAGGATTCTTATAAACATAAAAAAACCGAAAGTTGAACTTCAATGCAAGTTTTACTGAGAAATTGCTAATTTCAAATTCAAATATTGTGATTAACAAGGAATTTTCAAATCTATTCGTTTCATTTGTTTTCTGAGAGAAATGTTATTTAAACAAGTTAAAGAAATTGTTATTAAATATATTAATAGATAAATTTGCAAAATAAATGATAATGTTTAGTATAATGATAAAAGGTTTTTCAATATATTTTTAATGAAAATACAGTTGGCAAAAAAAGTGTTAGAACAATAGGAATTTTTAAGTTCTCAAGGTAATAAAATGAAACTTTTGTCACATAGTATGTATATTATGTAATACTTTTACATAACTACTCATGGAGTAAGAAACAAATATTTAGAATCAATAGGATTTAAAAAAATTAAAATAAAAGATTTGTGCTTTGCAAAAAAAGTATTAGAACATCGGACTTCAATATTGAATCATTCATAAAATAAAATGACTAAAAATTCGAACGTGATACTAATACATGGTATGCAGTTCGTTGGCTGAAATTACTGCATCCAGACGTCTTGGCATAGATTCCACCAAATCTTTGGTGATGTTTGATGACATGCTGGTCCAGGCATCTTGCAAAGGTTGTTTTACATGTTATTGGGAATTTTTTCACTTTTTCATCCAACAGATACCACAAATGTTCTATAGGATTCACGTCTGGGGACTGTGGGCGAGCTACCAATCTTCGGGGAGCATTATATAATAGCCATTCATGGTTTTGTTAGCAGTATGTTTGGGGTCTTGTTCTTGTTGAAAAATGAATGTCTTCTCTAACGTTAATTTCTTTGCACTATCTTTCATGTTATCTCGTAACACATCAATGTATGACAAAGCTGTCATTTTATCATCAATGAACTGGAGATTTCCATCTCCTTTGTAAGCCATACCACCCCAGGCAATGACATTCCTTCCTCCGTGCTTTATAGTTTTCTGTACATTTTAAGCCTGAAAAGCAGTTCCTTTTCTTCTCCAAACTGTGAGCACGTATTTAGGTTTGAAAATTTAAAATTTATTCTCGTCGGAGAAAATTACATATTTCCAGAAATCTAATGTTTATTTTTATAAATTTTGGCAAATTCTAGGCGTTTTTTCCTGTTGATTTCTAAAAGAAAGGGTTTTTTCCTTGGCCGTCTTCCTTTTATTACCAGCATTATGCAATACATTTCTAACTGTTTGAGGTGTTACAACCTTTCCTGAGATTGATTCAATATTTGCGGCCAACATCCTTGCACTTCCTGTCGGATACTGTAGGGCATCTTTAACCACTTCTCGTTTTTCTCTGACAGTCAGCTTGCTTGGTCTCCCTGATCTTGGCCTATTGTCCACAATACCAGTTTCTTTTTTCTTTTTTAGAATGTTGTGAATTGCGCAAAGTGAAACATTCAATTTACTGGAAATTTCTCGAAGTGTTTTGCCACTATTGTGCAGGTAAACAATTTGTTCTCTCTTCGCAAGTGAAATCTCTTTTATTTTGGATGCCATGGCAGGAAAAGTCCACGTAAACTGAATTTCTACAAATTAGCAGTGAATGAGATGAGCGCCCTTGACATTGATATGGTTGAAAGTAACCTTGAAAGTTTAATGACGTCACCAGCGCTGTAATTTGCATGTTTCTGCTTTTGTTCTAATACATTTTTTGCGATGCAAATTTTGTTATTTTTATTTTAATAATATTGTAATTATTTTTAAATTTTATTTTTTTCTTAGTTATAATTTTCTAAGAACATATTATCATTTATAAACTGATTATAAGTTTTACTTAATTTTATTAACTTGAAAACTACAAATTTCTCATTGTTCTAATACTTTTTTTGCCAACTGTATAAGTTAAAAGTATCAAAATTTTAGAAAATTGATGAGAGGAATTAAGATTTTAGAAGGACAGCTGACAAAACCTGATCTTTGATCAACCTGTTGATTAATTATTAATAATTCATGAAAATTTAAATAAAGAATATGTTTTTGTAATTCATTATTTATTTCATATTATTCTTTGGCAAATTCGAAAACATTTATCATAGAATAAATTATTTTAGCAATTAATACGCATAAACATGAAGTTTAGATATAATTAGTTCAAATTTATAATTATTAGAATATTCAAATTGCCGTGTTTATTTTTATCAATATAAACATTTAAATGTAAAAACCTTATTTCAGTGATTTGCATCTCACAATTTTTAAACAAGATTTTCCTACTATTATCATTGGAATGAATCTCTTCTGAATTTTATAAGGTGAAAAATAAGGAATGCATGCATATATATATATATATATATATATATATATATATATATATATATATATATATATATATATATATATATATATATATATATATATATATATATATATATATATATATATATATATATATAATGGAAAATCTTAGCCTTTATATTTTAGTATGTTAATTATGTAATTAAATTAAGAGAAAAGCGTTGAGCGTAAAAGAAATTGAGGAATGTTTGGAGAAGTCCTATATTTATAGTAAAAAAAGCTTACGAAAACTACTCGAGGAAGTTTTAAGTTGACATAGTTGAAAATAAGTATCTGAAAATGCTGATAAGAAACAAACATTTCTCGCGGAAAAGTATCATTTTAGTCTTTGCTAGTCTTACCTTGTTTATATGCAATCAGATAACAAATTTTTGTATCCGTGACTTGTTTTTTTTCCAGATAGAATAAAAATAGAACTGCCTATTTAACTTCCAGTTTAAGTATGCAGATCATGAACGATGAAAGAAAAAATAATTTATTTGATTTTTAAGTGATTTAAATTGTTGTATAAAAATTTTTTTTCAACATGAAGTAATTCCTTTTAGTTCATATGTATAATTCATTAGCATAATTTGAAGAATTAACGTATTTTTGGTAAGCATTTCTTTCAGAAAAAGCACTGTTCCTTTTAGTAGAGAAAATAACTTCTGATAGTTGATTTATTTTCCAGAGTTTATTCATTCTTAAAATACAGTGTATGGTAGAACCATTGTATCTTTTTGAAATCCGTTCAATATTCCAAAAAAGATGGGAAAAAAGTATACGGAGAGTAGCTGTTAGTAAGGATAAGCTTTTAAATTTGATGAGAAAAAAGATTTGAGCGTTCAATTTAGAATTTTCATTTAAACTAATGTGGAAATAATTCTAAACACGTTTACTTTGTATTGCTTATCAAGACAGAAATTTAAAAAAAATACTTTGAGAGAAAAACGTAAGCAATTAAAAACAAAGAAAAATTATAAATTTATTTAGTCTGTTTTTAGGAAAATTGAGGCAAAATAATGTAGTCTTTGACATAGAGGGGGATTCTCAAATGAGGGCAATGTTTATTCAACTTAAAGAACAGGAAAATTTATGATCAAGGATTGGTTGTTAGTAAAATGTTTTTAGTGATTTTTATAGTACACAGGGATTTTATAACTATATTCTCTCTCTCTCTCTCTTTTAACTTATATCTTTTTCTGTGAACTTAAAACTTTTGTCCCGATTAAGCTAAAAATATGTGAGTAGTTGCTTCTCAGCGTCACAAAACATATTTTAAAACTAGTTCATTAAGTTGTGCTGGATATTTTAATATGATATTACAGTAGAAACAATCATACAGTTATTTTAATTTAATATTTTATGCTTATATTCTTCAACTGTAAACAGATAAAACTGTTAGCCAAATGATTAACGCAGTGGCGACAGTTCATTGATCTGATTTCACCCTTTGGCGTGATTTTTGCAGTGGTAAGGAATTCGCATTTTAAACTGTGGGTCACTGTCGAGTCAACTTTCATGTGAAAGAAAGTGTAGATCGAGAATTAAATAAACGAGTTATAGATAAGTAAAATCTCTTTCGATATTTTAAAAGTGAATAAAAAAAATAATCGATGTTTAAAGTTTTGCTCTTTGTTTCATTTCTTATTTGTATGGTAAATAATAGTTGAATTGTAAAGATTTTCTCCTGTTGTTACTTTCACTGAATCTTTATTTCCAAGCAACTTCTAATAGAAATACTAAAGAAAAGCTGAATGTTGGAATTTTCATAAATAAGTTTTTATTTTTCGAGCTTTTTATTAAAAAGGTTTCAAATACGAAAGAGTAACTTAAATTGTATATGCATACAGAGTGATTCCTACAATTAATATATCCTTAATACCATCCTGAAATTTACTTATAGCAGATATAAAAGAAAAATTAGATACAAAATGGGTCCTTTTTTTCCAAAGTGTATTATTATTTGTTTTTAAACAGTGACTCATTTATTTTGAAATTTTAAACAAGACAACTTTCTAAGTTGCTAAATAAGATTTTATTCGAAACGTATATTACTTTTTTTAATTTTTAGATTTTAATTCAAGACACACTCTGAAGCCCGCGGCCAAATGTGGTCTGCTGAGGCCTTTTCGTATCATTAACCTGAATTGATTTTTCCTTTTAGAATAAGTTACAGCGTTGGGAAAAAATGGTTCCTTTCTTCTTAGAACAGTAAAGAAATAATTTTCTCCTCTCGAATTCTAATTTGAGTTATAGCAACTCAAGAAATATAAACGTAGCAGTAATTAAAGTTTGCTTCATAAGTTATAACGTCTGGAGAACTCAAAACTCCTACTGTCAGAATGAAATATTCTTCAGTAGTAACTGAATGCCAATGTACAATTACTTGAACATCATTGCCAAGTTGATAATTTAGTGATTGGGATTTTATTCTACAGTTTTATATTTCACAGTTTCGATTCCTTCTTCGGGAAGACTGCAGCGGTTTGAAATCTGTAGCACACGCTCCTACGAACCCTCGAACGTACAACCTATCAGAGCAAGAAGCAATCTAAAATGACCGTCTAAAACTCAGTTGTTTTTGATTTTTTGGTGGGATATATCATCACATAACTCATAAACGTAGAGGAAGGAATTGTAGAAATGAGAGGACAGTTGGAGCCGATTGTCAAGATGAATTTGGGTACCACATAATTTTGATGTCGATAAATTCATCCGTATCGAAACAGATGGCACTCCAAGCATGATTGGAATTATGGTGAGTTGGAAGTAATTTGAGAAATTGACGAGAAATTTTATATTTTATTGAATTAGTCATCAGAAACTACTGCAAGTAAAAGAAATACGATTTGATGACTTAGTAACTGTAAGTGATGCTATTTGATTTATACCCTCACCATGATTTGAATCATAAACAATTTAAAAAGGAGATTAGATAGATTATATTGCATCATATAGTAATACCATGTTATTTTCAGGTTCTGTGGTTAAAGGATACGAATATAATAAGAAGTTCCCTAATTTAATTTATTAAAATCTTTATCCATTTAAGTACTTTAAAATCATTTTTTTTCCATATGGTACTAAACAAAACTTTAATTGAAATAGTAATCCATTTGAATATCTATTTAAGCAAAATAAAAAAATCACATTTAAAGCAAATATACTGCGAAAATATTTTTAACAATTTAATGGTCGTTGCAGCAACTGTTTGCAAAGTAAAACTGCAATTCTTCAATAAAACAGCTAAGCTGCTAATCATAATCACTTTCCTTGAAGAAAATTTTCCAGGAAAAAAATTGAAGCAAATGAATTTGGTTCTCGTCTTATTTAAAATGTGATGATTCACAGAATCAACCGTCCTAGTCGTACACATTAAGTTCCTTAAATTCTTTAAATGGTATCGATTAGGATACAAAATTCTGATTACACAAATCTAAGTTAAGACATCTAGACAGTCTTTACTTTGCTTTTCATTCTTAAAGAAAAGTACAAAAATATATACCATGTTTGATAGTATTTATACATGCTATCAAACATTTTATAGGTTTTGAAAAGTCAAAACTAGGAAAAATAAATTAAAGGATTAAGACCTGCAAATTGTAACAAGATTATCAAAAATTAAATTTGAACCCAATGTATGAAAAACTATTCGTTTTATTAAATTGAATCCCAACCTTCAGTTGTATTTCAACTGTACTTTATTTCCTAGTGCACTGAAAGCTCATCCAGACTTATATAATTCCCAATTTTTCTGATCGAAAACAGCATCTTTTGATTTTTTATGTCTATAATATTAGAAGTTTCTTAATATCTGCATGTTGTTGCTTAAGATCTCTTTCACATAAGACTTTTATCGAGAGATTAAAAGCTCTAATCGCACCTAATAGAAATTTCTAGCGTATATACCAAGTATACACAAAGATATGCCCACCCCTGAGTATCACTGATCGAAAGTGGTATCTCTGTGGCAATCCGGTTTTTATAAATTTTTTAAGATTTGTTCCTTAAGACAGATCTTGCTTCTATAAGAGAAATTAATATGTCCGTGTCTATTTCTTCAATCATTATGCCCTTAAAATTAAAATACTGTTCTTTTTTTAAATATTCAAATATTTTATTATTAAGAAAAAGAAAAAAAAACATAAGATCCTTTAACAGCTTGAGACACGACAGACGACTAAATATCGTTTTATATGAAGACGTCCATTAGAACACTTGCATCACTGCAAGGTACAAGCGACACGATACCATTATTTTCCAGTGGTTTTAATTACAACTACAACGCGATCGTCCGATAGAAATCCGTTTCCTGTCCAGTGTGAAAGGGAGCAGTTTATTGTGTGGTATTTTAATACGATAAAATATCACAGTAAAATAAAGGACGACTTTTTATCATCCAATAAAAGTCGTCTTGTGTGAAAGAGGCTTAAGGATGGCTTATGAATAGTGGGCCACATTCACGTGTCACAAGAGTAAAACTGGAAAATATCCAAGCATCCACCCAACATATATGCATACAGACATACATAACTGTGTGGGGAGACCCCGGACTGTACCTTAAGGTTAACGGGTGCCGTCTCCCCAACACCTAGTGTGCTCCACACCTCTACGAGGTCCGTGAGGGTTCTACCATCGTGGCATTTAACAAGGCAAAGAAATTGTGCTTACATATTGGTAGCAAGAAGTTACAAAACATTTTAAGGAACTTTAAGCCCTGTTGAACATCAGGCAAAAGAATTAAATAGTTTCTGTGAGTTAAAAATAAAATTTAACACGAAGACACATACAAAAAACAATGGAGAAATAATTTACAATCAATGAAAAGACAGTTAAGAATTTCTAGGTTAATTATGGTATTAAAAGCATTATATACATTGAAAGCAATATTATAAATAGTATGAACACTTAATTATGAAAAGGAAAAAAATGGCATGATACGAAAGTTGATAACTATTTACAGGCAGGCAGTTTATACAAGTTTAATAAGCACCTTAGCTTTTAAAAGAATTTTAGATTCAAAAAAAAATTTAAAAGGTTTCTAAGGTACTAAAAGGGAATAGGATTCAGAAAGTTTCTAAAGTTCTAAAGCAGACTCATAATGTTTGAAAAGTTCAAACAATTCGGAACATATAGTTCATAAACTCCATTAAGTTCATAAAATTTTTTTATACACCATTACTAATTGTGGAAGAAAGTTAACTTTAAGAATAGTTTCTGAATCGTCTGTGGAGCCTTCTAGATCGTCTGCGGAAGCGTGGCCTAAATCCTGACAAAGTTCCAATCTTGGTTTGTTGAGATGAATCATCAGCTTTGTGAAGAGTAAGCTGTCTGATAGTGTGACGATCTTTCAAGCAAAATCTCAGGAACTTCATTGTTGGTCTGTTGGGAGTTCTTTTTTAGGTGTTATTTCTCAATCTCTGGGCACTCTAGGACATAGTGGAAAAGATCATATTGGGCACCACAGATACAAGTGGATGAAACTGCCTTTCCGAATCTCTGGAAGTACTGTGGAAATGGGCCGGGAAATTTTAGCAGCTGATTGAGGTATGGATTATCATACGTTAGCTTGCTAGAGACTTCTGAGCGTAGATGTTTGGTCCCACAGAGACTGCCATTTCTGAAGTGTGAAGTGCTTCAGTTGTTTGATAAGTGAAGATCTTGGATATGGAATGGACAAACCAAGCTCGCTATGCTATAGGCTATGCGAATTTAAGTCACTAGGGTGTGTCTTTCGTTTAAAGAAAGCACCACGAAGGTGAAAGTACGCAATTTTGCTTTAAATTCCTACGATAAATGGCACTACTAGAACGTCCACTCCCTCAATTTATTCACAAACACAACTGTTTAAATAACAAGGTCAATTTGAGCTAAAAATATTCTCTGTAACTTTTGCAGAATACCAGTAGAGGAACATCCTATTCTATCCGAAATTAACGGACATAAGTCCCCTCAACAAAAACATCTTCTTTTGGTCAGAATATAGAACTAGTAACTCTCTGGTCATGAGAACCCGACAAGCTATCGTGTTCATATAAACATGTTTATGTACTTATCTCATGCCTTAAAAATTAATAATTCTTATTATTAAGTGTAAATTAAAAGCCTAAATGCTCAATCACTTCTAAGCGTAATCTGACGCATTATGGATACTCGGGTTTTTCACATTATGATTTTATACATCATTTGTTTTAAAAGCACATATTTCATTCTATAGAATTCAGAATTCTAATTATCTAATGCAGTTAGTTAATCGATGTCAATTTAACTGAATATTTCAGATAACTGAATATAGTGTACATCTGAATTATTTCTATTATTTGAAATTGGATATTCTGTGTCGAAGAACGTGATTTTATTACTGGGCTACGGTGAATCAGCATTTATTTACTCTTGCCATAATTATGAATCTAAAAGTATCTGTAAATAATAAAATATTAGTTACCTCCATGAGAAAAAGCTTATTTTTCTTAGCCAATAAGCACAATTCATTTGTCTGCTTTAAGCTAATAGTCATTGGTTTTTCAACAAGAACATGCTTCCCGTTCTCCAACATAAGTTTTCCCAAAGAAAAGTGTTCAGAAGTGATGCTACCAATGTATACAACCTCTGCGGGAAAGAACAGGGTTAATAAATAATTTATAGTACTTTATACAAAATACATTTTTTATTGAGGATACTATGTGCATCATATTAATCTTGTTTCCATTACAGATATATAATCCAATTTTTTTTATGAAATATAAAAATGGATTGCTTGAAATTGTGGAAAGAAGAGAGGAAATTTTTTTTTTAAAATTCAGAATCGTTAAGTGATACTAAATAATCTTCGAATATAATCTTCGAATATAGTAAATAATTATATAAGAATAAATAAACTGATTATCGCTAAAGGATTTTGTGTTTTAAACGAGAACTTTCCTATTGTAGACGTTTAATGATTTCAAAAGTTGTCTAGTAGAAAAAGATATACACTAGATGGCAAACTGAATAAATTATTCAAGAGAAAATAAGATGATAATTAAGAACATGTAAAAACTTGCTTATTTTTGACGATTTTTATAGTACGATAAAAATCGTCTAGTGTGAAAGAGGCCTTAGAATTCTATATACATAAAAAAAGACTTTACCAAACAGGAAAACGAAATAATTTGTAGAAACTCACGGTGTAAAAAAATATTTATTTCATGAATAGGTCATGTCGTAGTTTTTTTTTTTACAACGTCATAAATTTATGAATATTAAATGTCAAAATATATGATGTAAATAGACACCCTACATGTTCATTCTGTAATTTATTTAGGTATTATAAGTAATTTCATATGAGTAGATAAGTGTAATTTCTGGCTATGCTGGTTAATTCTTAATCGTCATACTGTTGCCACTTAATGAGTATCAAAATTTATATACATGGGGTAGTATATTTTATAATTTCATTTTATTTTATTATTTTTTTAAACTGTAATTCCTCTTTTTCACGCCTAACTGTAAAATTGAATCAGACATATTTTTATTTCTTCGGGTTTTTGTTTACTTCGATATGCCCCATGCAAAAATATCTGATATAAGTTTTGTTCCTATTTTTATTACTTTAATGTAATATTTCTTTTCAGTTCAAAACTAAATTAGAAGTTAAACTGTTTTGCGATACATGATTCAATGCATTAAATTGTAGAATTTCATGTTTTTACGTTTAAATTGAAACTTCAGTTAGAAGAAATTTTTTTTATTATTTGAATTTTTATTTATTTCTGTATCACATGCAAAAAAGTATCCATTGTAGTTTTGTTTCTATTTTCATTCATATATATATGTATATATATCCCATTCTTCTTTAGCATTTTAGTTTAAAAAATTATAATTATATTGAAAAGAAGCGATTTAATATTTTTTGAATGAGTTTCATAAATAGAGGTGAATTAATGTGAAATATGAATGATATTTAAATTCTCGTTTGCAGAAAAGTTATAAACCTATAATATTTTGAATATATTTTATAACAAAAACAACTACCTTGATTTATTTCATTAGTACCGTTTTTATTTTCTAAACAAAAGAAATGAACTAGCTTGTTTAGGTACGAACATCAACCAAGTTACTATCACAAGCATAAAGTGAAATAGTCTTATTAAAAAGAGAAAAGCAGCAGAAATGAAGTTATCAATCATTTTTAAAGATACCTGTGAGCTATTTTTAAAGAGTGTGTTCAAAAGTGATTGTTATGCTACTGTAACTGTTACAAGATCTATTCAGGCTTCCTTTTCAAAAGTGAAATACGGTAAAGTCATAAAAGATAAGCATTCATGCTTTATTAATTAACTTTCCTGGTTTGTTTCCAAAGAATGATTGGGATAAAAAAATACAGGATTTGTTGGAATGCTATCGTGCATAAAAAAGAACTAAACTTAATCATGAAAGTAATAGAATTATCGAACTATTTCAACCATTTAACATCTTTTCTTCTTGAACTTTATATCACAGTAAAAGCTCAGGTTTGATTTAAAAAACTTCTTCTTTATAGTTATTAATTCTTGTTATTTCTGTACAAAATTGTTATTTTTACGACCTTTTTCTAATTGAAATGCGTCTATGTTTTCAGTGACCTCATCATGCAACAAATACAATTTTGTTATTTATTATACAGAATGATTAAAATTCGAGAAATTTGTTATGAGATATTTCTTTTTTGAGGCGGTAAAAACAGTTAAATTTAGCGTTAATATAAACATTAATTTGAATGGAAAATATATAAATAAAAATGCTTGTCACATTTTTAAAAATATTGTGTTGTTGCCAACTATTTATGTAATTTATATTCATAGAATTAGTAGCACTTTAAAAAATAAAGCATTTTTTCATCGGTTGCATGCCATTTTCAATACACAGAAAGTTTTAGCTCATAAACAGACCCTCATTTAATGACATTAATCATATTATTTTTATCATAAAGCTGAAGCAGTTAATATAAGCTGATTTTATACTGCGCAATTTCTTACCAACATCTGGGTCTTTGGCAATTGCTTCGTAAGATCCATATGCTTTTGGTATGAAATGGGTTTTGGCGAACGCCTCTGCTTTCGTTAAGTTCCTAGCTGCAACTGCAACGAACTATTAAACAACATTAATGATAGAAATTCATTCAAAAAAGCATGCAAAAAATTATAAATCAAGATTAATATTTAACAGTAAATAACTGTCATTCTCATTAAATTCAAAAGCGAAACATAATAATTAAAACAATTAAACTTATTGTTATAGTTTAAATTTATTAATTACTGGAAATTTTTTTTATCAACATGCAGTTTGTTTCTATACTTAAGCATTGTCAACTAGAACAAATTAGGCAAGTTCTTTGCTGGATTTTTATTTCTTATATCATAAGGCTTTTATAGAATACTGAAAATTTGCTTCTTTTGTTTGTATTTCAATTGTTTCAGAATGTACCTTGATTATTGTATAATAAAGTTATCAGAAGAAGATTAGTCATTCTGGCATAGAAAAACATTTAAAATATAATGTGATTAATAAACAATATTAAAGCCAAGTTTAGAATAATTTTAGAACATATCTAGTACAAAATGGTTCTAAACGTCAAAATCTCAAATCTCTTGTTTCATACGTTACATTATAAATCATATTACGAAATCGTTATGCAAAGAGGCTAATTTAATTTTCATATGATTGCACTACAAAGTATAAATAAGAAGAATTTCTAATTACAAAATTGAATAATCCATATAAGAAATAATTAAAATGTGACTAGAGTAACTTATTATAAAATAAGTATCATTATAATTAGTTAGAGTGATAAGTTCTAAAAAATGTTTTGAAAAACTTATTATAATTTTATCTTTTAAAATATAAAATTTTAATATACTATCAATAATTTTATCTTTTAAATAATGGATCGTAATACAAAACTTTCCTGACATTTAATATGTTAAAACTAAAAATGATAGATAATTGGAAACAAATTGAAATTAAATAATAATACCAGAATTCAAAAGTTTAATTTAGATTGCTATACTATGAAAACTACTTCGAATATTTTAAGCAACATTCAGAATATTAAATTTGTGTACACAGATGAATCAATTTTAAGCAACTTCTAAAATTAATTTTGAAGTTATATTTTATATAATTTGCTATGATGAATTCAAAAATGTTTTTCTGCTATTTTTAATAAAATGCTAAAAAGTTTTCGTTTTTGTTTTGGTAGTTTTATATAGAGGATATTTATTTTTGTCTTTGGTAATAACCTAATTCGATAATATTTATTGCGTGCTTAATATTAAAGTTTTAATTATCAAAAATAATCGAGTCATATAGCATATACTACATTCTACAGAATTAAAAAATTAGATTAATTTTAATATTTTATATGGGAGATTAAATTTTTTTTAATGTATTTCTTTTAAAAAACTAAACTGCGAATACATAACAAATTAAAAAGAGAGAGAGAATAATTTTTCTGCCCTTTTAACAATAATAACCTTCTAAAACAATAACACAAATAAGTTTATAAAAATTACCTTATGCTCTTCATTGTTAGAGCCTCTAACAGCTGAAACAAAATCGTGACTTATCTTGCCAGCACTTACAATGCCCCATTTTGTTGCCATCTTTGATCTTGAAATACCTAAGAATTATTACATTAATTCAATTTAATGTTTTGTCCTTCAAATGGATAACATTATTTAAATACAGTTTTTTTCTAGAGATAAGGGACCATCTCAAATCATTATAAAATATAATTATTATCGTGTTGCACAATATACATGAAAGATACAGTTTCTGTTTTGCAATTAAACACGAAAATCGTGTGCACTACTTTCATTGTTCAAATATTAGATTGATTTCTAATATTTTGCCAGTGAAGTAGTGCAGACGATTTTTGTAAGAAAATGTAAATTAATTGAAATCTTAATCAAAAATTACATTCTGGAAATGTGAATACAATTTTCTGTTATCAAGGCAAAACTTATCTTCAAAATAATTAAGCTACTATCACCAAAATATTCATAAGTCACTATTTTTTGCCAGAATTATGTTAAGCAAATGTAAATTTACTGGAAGTTTTTAATGGACATGGAAATCTGAAATTTGCTTAATAATAAAACTTGAGTTGGATTTCTACTGTGATAATATTTATTTACTAGAATAGAAAGAAGAAAATATTTAATAAATATGTGGTAAATTTATAAAAATTTATCATGAAAAAAATGAAAAATTCACTGTGTGGATATTTCGAGATATATAATTCTTCATTCATAATTATAACTCTGGTACTTTTTCATTTTGAATTTTTTGCCAAATACTAAAGATTTAGTAATAGCTGAATTCTGACCTGATAATGAAGAATTACTGATTTAATAATGAGGACGTTAAATATGAACAAGATAATGCTTAACATAGTTAGCATACATTGAACCGTTGAAAATAAACTCACTTACGATAATTTTAAAACTGTAGGTTTAGACTTATAATTTTGGGATGCGTTTCACTAATTAATAATGTATACATTGAATAATAAAAAAAATTTTAACTATGAAAAATACAATAGTATTATTTCACAATTTTTAGATGAAATTATGCAAGTATAATAAAGCAATATTTTATGAATGATAGACAGAAAAACTTTCAGATTCTTTCAGTTAAAATAAAAAGAAAAAATTTCTTGAAAAGTAGAACTCGAACATTGTATTTTGTTTTCAGAAAAAAAGATCAAGAAACAATTTTCTGATTATCCTAATTGCAGTTTCATCATAGTAATCAGTGATTCTAATCCGGGTGCGAAACTGTGATTCGAAACTTAAGATTATAACTAGAAGCTATGATTATACGCTTCACTTCATTTCATGCTCGAAGAGTTTGTCTTGTGTTACTTTCCAAATTTAAGAGAAAATTGGGGAAATTAGCTAAAATAAGGAAAGGAATATTATATACGATGTTACTTTTTGAGGACATATTTAGTGAAGGGTGGTTCCTGCCCAGGAACTATCACTTTTCATCGAAATTGATCACAGTCTTTATAACGAGGTTACTCGTTTGAACGAGCTTAAAAACTTTCAAATTTTCTGCAGTATAAACATTTACAAAAGCCGTTCTACAGAAATAGTGTCTTTCTGAAAAAGGTTTGTCTTATATATTTTCTTTAAGAATATTTAATTTTTACATACGTTTTAAAAATAATGTACTTTTCTGAAAGGTTTTTAAATTTTTAATATAATTTTCTTGTATCTTTTAATTCATATTATTTAAATTTCATAATGAATCTTATATTGCTTTTCACATAAAAATGATTGAGCACATCTTTACATTAATTGAAAAAATAATTGACTATTTATTTATTCATTTAGAAAACTAAATTATTTAAGGGGTGGTTATCATATCATATAATATGCGTTATTGTAAAATAATATAATTTTTCAAATAAACAGGTATCAGAAACTTTTATCTACTTAATATTGCTAAAATGGCTTTTAACTATAATAAAAAATATAAACAGCTAAAAGAAAATATTTGAGCAATTTTTTAGTTGTAAAGGTAACATACTTATTTATAAAGCCAATTGTTTAAATATAATTTTTAATTTTAAAATCTAAAATGAAAATAAGTGCAATACATTTTAAATTGAACAATAAGAATGCTATATATTTAAATTAAAAAAGACAATTGGAATAATATATTAATAAAAAAAGTTGTAAAATTTTAAGTAGTATATAGAATTTATTTCTAATTTTTGGTCAATTTTATGTTAGCAGCTTACAGTCTGAACTGATAGTGAAATAACTGAGTCTCCCTACTAATTAAAGTATTCAATTTTATTTTATATTTTAATCTTTGACTTATGATTGATTTAAACTCGATATAATATATAATTTATGTACCGATATTTTGGAAAAAATAATTATATTAAAAATTATCCCAAAATTTTTTTCCAAAAATAAAAACTAAAAATATTTTATGTATATTACATCTACATAAAACAGGGCATAAATGAAAATTACTTTTGGTAGTTTTTAATATTTTTTTCATACTCATAACTTTTATTAAGGATACATTTTTTATTTAGCGTTACATTTTATTTTTGTCATAAGACAAATGAAATTAAAAATTTAGATAAAATGTTAAGATTTTAAAATAAAATATCAAAACGGTATTTTTAAACAATTATTGTTTTGTTTCTTGTTCTTTACGAATTCTATTTTATTCTTGAAGTATTGTACTTTTATACTCAAGTAGTATGCTAAAGTGTATGAGTATCAGCAGACATATCTCAAAAAGTGTTAAATTTTTTGAGTGTTTTTCAAACAGTAAATATATTGATATTTATTATTTACTATTTTTAATTGAATCTATACTTTTTTGTTAGAAATCATTTTCGAGTTGCATGAATATAATACCTATATTTTATTGACTTTACTAGTAATTATTTTTATTTTATTATATATTATTATATTTTATTTTATATTGTGATAATATTTTCAAACGTAAATGTATATCATAAGTTTAATGTTTTCCACTTATTTAAATTAAGGCAATTTGAAGATTCAAAACTTAAAATAATTTATATAACAAATGGAGTACCTTTATATTTTGAAAGATATTTAAACTAAATGTGTTAAAAAGAAATGAAAATAGTTATGATAATCTTTATGTGTTAATTTTTTTATATATATTTAATCCTTGATATTTTAAAGAAATATTTAAAAAAAATGCCATATTTTTCAAGATAGTGATTTTCAACTACAATGCTGTGGCACTTTTATATGTCGCCAAATTCTTAAAGTGTGCCGCCAAATTTTAAAAATGTAAAAATTAGTATCTTTTTTTATTACGAATAAAGTAACAAACGTACTGTTGTTTTTGTAGTACATATTATTTTATATTCAAAACTATAATCATAAACTATTTTGTACAACGAATTATAGGTAAATAAACAAGTTTTAAATATATCTTTTACTTTATGTGTCGCCAAATTTTGAAATTGTTAAATGTGTGCCACAGCAAAAAAAAAAAAAAGCTTTAGAATTACTATTTTAAGATATCTAAACTTTAAGAATATGAATTTGATGTCCTATTTTAGATGAAATAATTTGAGATTCATAGAAATTTAATTTCAAAGAAACATTAGTTTATATTTCTGGAATTAATATCCTATTCATATATATTCATACTTAATATCCTTTTCATATATACATTCTTAAAATATGAATAATTGTAATTATTTAAAGAATGATATATCTAGGAATGATTGAAAGTTATTAAAATGAAAAAAGAAACATAATAAAGTAATAATATACTTCCGAGATTAACTCTCAGTTTGAAATGTCTATTTCTGCTTAAAATTGGTTATTATTTTTTTGGGAAAGTTTTGATGATAATTTAATCAAATAAAGAATTTATTGTTTGTTTCACAAAAAAATAAGGATTATTAAAAAAAAAAAAAAACCGTGGCTATATTTAAAAAAACTGATTTTTTATTTTTCTCAATAATCTAGACTAAACTAAATGGCACAACAACCCAAATGGGTGCTCTACAGTACCCCTATATCTGTTTCTTTGACAGAGGCCCTGGGTTGCGAAGTATAAGATCCGGTTAGGTGGTCAGCCTTACGTGAAACCCCCAGTGCTTAATACCCAAGCATGCTTGATAACTCAGTTTTATCGACCCACTGAAGGGCTGATTCCACCTCGTCCAGCCCGAGGACCGAACTCCGGACATGGGTTTTGGGGGCGCGAAACACTATCACTACACCACGACGCCATTTAGATTAACAGGTTTTGTTTAATTTTCATCTTGGGCCGGTTAGAGAACTATAGGAGCCACGAGTAAAATACATTTCTGAATGACATAACTTGTGCTTTCGGACAAATCACACTTTTGCCTTTGGTCTTTTGCGAAGGACCGGTTAGATTTTGAAAATATTAATTGTTAAATTGTTGTTTTTATCACCATTGTATATGTATACAATATAATGGTTCAGAATAAGGGCGGATTTCTCATCAATGCTTCTTAACATGCATTGTCACTGCACTGATCATACAGATCTATGAGATTTTGAAGACTGCTCTCAGGTCTTGCCAGCGGACACATTTTTATATCATAATCAGCATTCGCATGTTCCAATAGCAATCTTTATAGTTTGCTAACGTACCTGTTTTACTGATTTATCATCCATCTAACGAATCTGATCATGGATTAGGAAGTGACCAACTTAGAAAACAATATCCGCTATTGTATCAAAGCAACTCAGGCTACGTAAGGAATCAGCATGGGCTTCTATTTCCTAACAACACGTTTCTTTGATTAATGATATGATTGTGAGTGCCAGCGGTAATTGCCATTCATATGCCGTATTTTGTGATCATTGTCAGTCGTATACCATATATCAGTGATTATTATAACCTGTCATGTGACATATATCAATAGTTGTTACTAGTCGTGAAAGGAATCTTTAATTATTAATTTTATCTTCTTTACATCAAAGAATGCTGTATTTTCAATCATTTGTGCAATGCATAATTTCTAAAACTAATCTAGTTTCGTTAGGTATTTAGTTTCTTCATGTTGTATTTTCGATAGTCAGCTGTATTAAAATCATTACAGGAATAACAGGCATGCGTCATAATTTTATTATTAATATAGTTTTAAAAACATCAGCAGTCATTTTTAATGTGATAAGATCTCTGCTGACATTATCATATGTTTGGCAAATTTTCTCCTGTTACTGCATTTTCAGATTTATAGTTTGCCGAAATCAACCATTTATTCTAGATTACTTAATTCATGGACACTTAGCTTATATGGATTATGTTTATAAATGCTCAAATCATACGAGTATAATAAATTTTTCCCTCAATTCCTTCGAGGAGGATCTTGCATTATAATGAAACAAATCACAATCCATAGTTTTATAAGCATGTATCGGCTGAAAAATACACTGCTGGACAATTGCTAAGGGCGGATAGCACTATCATCCATAGTAACCACAAAATGAAAGGAAGCAAAATGTGGAAAATTAGAATAAGTGCTGTATACAGTAAGAAAAAGTATGCGTATGCAAATTCTTTTCCACGTCTGTTCATCACGTGATAGCGTTTATAAGATCTTTAAAGGTTTTGACGCGTGTGGACAGTTGTTGTTTCAAGTTAAAGTCTTACAGGAAAGATTTAATAGACAAACTTGAAATTTTTGGCATGTCTTCCCGACATCACTTAGATGATTTTATGCGTGGCCGAATTATTGGAAAAATCAAAGAAGGGCGAAAAATAACAGATGTTGCCAGGGAGTTCGACATCGCTCACAGCGTTGTTTCACGGCTGTGGAAGTCATTTAAAACTACTGGAATGTGTAGTAGGCGGCACGGGGAAGGTCGTGTTAGAAGTACGACGCCTGCAAAAGACAGATTTATCGTCCTATCAGCAAAAAGGAACAGGCGCACCACAGCTCAGCAGGTGGCAAATCAGTTTCTTGCTGCCTCAGGAAAGCAGATCTCCCGAAAAACTGTTGCCAAACGTTTGAGGGGAGAAAGACTATACGCCCGCAAACCCAGAGGAATGGGATAAATTGCCTCAATAGCTGCTGGATAATGTTGGGCAAAGTATGATACGACGGGTGGAATGTTGCATCACACTCCACAGTGGACATATCCCGTACTGATACCTTTCTTCAAGGTGTCTGCTGACTTTTAGATGCATTGTTCCATTTTTACGTATGTAGCATCAAATGAACATTTTTTTCTTTCAGATGTTTCAAAGCTTTTGTACTTTCCAGAACAATAAATAATCTTTATTCTAATGTCTTAATAGTGTGGCAACTATATTTTATCCCACTAGGCCTCATGTCTCGTTTAATGTTATGGTACATTGCAATTTGTGATCCGTCCTTAGCAATTGTCCAGCAGTGAAATATATCAATTGTGCAAGTTTAAAATTATTTTAAGTGTATTTTTGGTTCATTAATATGCAAACTTTTCACATACATACATAGTTCAATGTACATATATCGGTTTGATCACCTCAGGTTCTAGTGAAAATTAAACATAAGACATTTATATTAAAGAAATGTTTGAAGAAAGGTTGCTCCAAATATACATGAGAATAATCATGAAGTATTTCAATTTTTAAATCATTTTCCTCCCTTGATGATTCTTGAATTTACAATAAAGAAAAAACGTAGGTTAATCGTGGCCTAATGGTAAAGTTTGAGGTTTTTGAAGTGGAATGTCTCAGCCTCGATTGAAGACCCAGTTAACCAATGAGAAATGAATGTTATTCCATTCAGAAATTATTTCATTTTGTAAATCTTTTTCATACCTTAAAACTTTTTTAATTGAATTGTAGGAAAAAAAAACAGGGGATATTAGAGTTCAAACAGTAAGTCTGCCTTTCGAAGTGAAATCGATTCTAGACCCAATTCAGCAATGAAAATGAAAGATTTTTCATTGTTACATATGAATGTGCCGGGACTGGTAATAGTGAGAATTTTCCAATTTTATTTCCTCTCGATTTGTGAATTTCTTAGCAATCATCAAAACTATGTGAAAATCATTTAATGTGGTTGCTCATAAGTATCTTGCAATGGTGGGTGGGTTTTGCTAGTTTATAGTTGCTAAGCTGTGTGAAAAAGTTTCAAAAGACGAATAAAATGTATTCTTTTTGATATTCCAAGAGAGCAATTTCAGTTTTTGAACCTTAATAATGATTTTTTAAATGTCTGTTAATATATGATACACGTAGTTTTGTAATTATTGAATGAAACTTTTATAGCTTCTGTCATTATTTGAATTTTTAATGTACTTTTGTTATTTTCAGATAATTAGTTCATCAAAAAATGGCATCAACTCAAAAGATGGGATATCTATTTCTTAGTGTTATACTACTATCTATCTTTTTCGCAGTCGAAGGTGGTGGAAGCATGTTTGGAGGTGGAAAACATGGTAATGGTTACGGCGGACTAGAAGCTCTATTGGCAGCTGGAATCTTGGCTAAAATGATGAATAGGCAACATGGAGGTGGTGGTTGTGGCCACCATCATCACCATCATCCCTGATGATTGATGGATGTATGTATTTTTACATGCAACATAGAAAGCTATTGTTTCCAGAGATATTTTTCTTTGAGAAATGATAGCCACCTGGAGGTTAGTCAAAAGCTGTGTATTTCAGTCATCGATTTTCAAAAGCTTGACAACACATTATTCATTCGGAGAAGACGACTGTACAAAAACGTTTCTTTAATAAGATAATTATTTCCTGTATATAGTTTCATACATCATCAAATAAAAGTATATTTTTGAAAAGATTGTCTCATGTTAACAAAATACTCACATACATAGCTCTATGAATTTATGAAAGAAATATTATTCCAACCATATATAAGGTATTAGACTATACTTAATTTAATTATCATACTGCTTATATTTGATGTTGCAGTGAAAAGCAATAAGCTAATAATATGTTTCGCATTATACAACTGCTGTTAATTTAATGGATCCTTTCGAAATAAATCCAATTAAATTTACTTGTGATTTTCATAAAAAATTATTAGCGAGCTTCTATTTCAACTTTAATATATTATAAATTACAGCTTAGGAAGCTCCACATCCTAAAGCTTTTTCATATTTCACGATGATGTTCTTAAAATATAGTTTAAATATTACATTTAAAATATAGAAGGCTCTGCAACAATACCTACTTCAAATCTCTAGTAAATTTAATCGGATTTATTTCAAAATACTAAATTAAATTATCAGAAAATATATATAGTAAGAAATGTTATCAGCCTATTATTTTATGGGAAATTGGACATTCCATTTTAATTCTAAAAATTCTCTGGGTCTTTTATGTAAGACCAAACTACTGGGATATGTAACAGACATTAAGAGCTGCTCACCCTTTTAATTACCCCTAAACAATAATGTATTTTTTTTTTTTTGACGATCAGGGAACTAACTAATTGAAAAGATATTTCTGAAGAAGAAAGATTCATGTTTGTTTCATGTTAAAGGTGGTTTTTAAATACACAGGGGAGAAATTAATTACCAAAAAACGTATGTTTTTCAAAATGAAAATTCGAAAAGTAAAATATTAATAAATAATTGAAGGTATAGAGTTAATAGAAATTATAAATTTTATTATAAAAGATTTTTTTAATATAATTCTCAAATATAGTAGTCCTGAAAATTAATAATTAAAAATTAGTAATATTTTTAACTTTAAAATTATTAATGACTTATAATTAATTTAATTTTACTAAATTATCCATTTTAATTAATATTGCATTCAATTTGTTGCTAATACATTACCTTTAAAATCCTTTTCATTTAATTTTGTTTTTTAAGAACAGTTCTCTCTCCTCCTCGTTCTTGATTTACAATTCCCGACGAATTTATTTTCTTCACTTTTATTTAAATTCAAACATCAACAGATATTCTTTAAAATATCATAAAGTTATGCATTAAAAATGTAAATAAATTATAGAAAACGTTAATTTGTAAATTTTTTCATTTTAAATTAAAAGGAAAATTTCAAATTAGTGAATTTCCCCTTTTTGCAATATTTATTAACATAATTTAATTATTATATTGTTATAATTTTAAAAACATTGTATAGCGCAATTTTTAAATTAAAATTTTTAGGCACAACAGTAGGTTCAACTTAACTATATTCATCCATTCTTTTTTTTTCTGAATATCTCTCACACACAAGGAATCGAATTATTTTTTTTAAAATATATATAACTTTTCACATGTGTTGCACATAACAAAATTATTAATTGAATGCATGGTGAATAACAAAATAGAACAATTAATAAATTTATTTTTTAATAAAAATAACAGTAAATAAGTAGATTAATGAATGTTTGAGTTGGTTATTCATAGTCATCACAAATTATATTATATGACAGGGAAATAGTTAATAAAGCTTTTTGTCGACAAAACATGTGATATTGTTAAATTTATCAAGGTAAATTTAATTTGCAACTGTATTTCTGTGGAATTCAACAAGTAAAGTGAGTTAACTAAGTAAAAAATGAAAATAGTACGTGAAATTGTTGGGAAATTAATTCATTCATAAATGATAATTTCTGTAAATATGAGTAAATAGTAGAAGCGTAGTGTTAAGGATAACTCTTGAAAATATTCATGGTAACAAGTGCTCTATCAATCACTTTTCATCATACGCAACTTTTTAAAATTATCACTGAAGTCTCAGATATTCAAACAAAGTTAGTCACATTGGGAAACAATATAACAATCTTTTCAAAATGAGAAAGTCGTTGCCAAATAAAGACTTATATAGATTTTATAGGTCAAGATTTTGAATTCATTATGTTATGCTTCGAAGGATTTTTTTGTCTTCTTTAACTGTTTTATATGTGATCTCAGAGAGTTTTAAGTATCAAACGATGGATTCAATGAAAGTACAACGCTTTTTCCAGTGAATGGTCCCTAGTTCGATCCCAGTCATTTTTGAACAATTGAAGATGGGTGTTGCATTTCTACCTTCTACAAGCTGTGTGCTTGAGAATTTTCTGGGTTGTGGCAAATAAGTAACCTCAATCTCTGTAAAAAATTCTACCGGAAATCATCAAATACTCTTTACCTTTCAACGGCTTGCATATTATAGTGTGTTCACTTTACGATGTCTAAATAACATTCTAACAGTGAAAGATGAATGTTGCCTTTCTGTATGGATGTCTGTAGGTGTAGTTGCTACGGAATTTTCTGAGTTTCTTCTTTTGCGACATATGGATACGACTAACTGTCGATAAAAAGTCCGCTTGGAAGGCAATTCAAGAGGTGAATATTAAAACGTTGCAATAATCTTACGCCGCTAGGCAGCCCACTATCAAGTCGAATGAGACAATAAAAGGGATATTTGAACAACAAACCAATCTAGAAATACCACAATAATAAGAATGGCATATTCCTCTGTTATTTCATTTAATAATATGGTTTGAGTAATATATTTAAGTTCAACTAAAAAAATGACATCCCTACAGAGAAAGTTACTGAACTATATTCAGTTTAAGTGTAAGTAATTTCTCCTATATTACAATATAATAGGGTGTTTTTTTTTTTTTTGCTTAATTTTTTGTCGTTGATAACAGTGGCAGCAGAAATTGTTTTTTGAAACAACTGATCAAGTTCAACAAAGCAACATACTGTTGTTATCATCAAACTTCCTGCATACTTCCACTTATACCATACTTCCCTGAACCTGGCACTGATTTGGGTTCTACCAATCAGGTGGAAGCAGTCAGGGTGGGGAGTCTTCGTAATTTAAAAGTGGGGATCAAGCAGAAGACCCCCAATACTTGTGACCTGACATCCCCGGAGGTAACATTCCATACGCTTCCACGACATATTTAAAGTGCCTCAGCAGCCTTTAGAGAACAACAAAGACCTTCGGTTAACCCACGATCCGAAATCACTACCTTTGGTTAACTCACGATTCAAACTCATTACCTTCGGTTAACTCACACACAATTCGAACTCACTACCTACGGATAATACAAACGATGCAATAATCAACCAGGCCACCACGGCCTTGCGAAGTAGCATGTTGGAGCTTATGTTATGTTTTTGATTAATGAAACAAATGACAAGTTAACATATCAGCTTGATCTAAACAAATTAATTGATATAAAAAATGGAATATAACTTAGAATTCATTCAATGAGATTGCTATGAAAATAAACTAGCATATATTGTTTATATTGCATATATTGCATTGATTATATTAGCATATATTGATATATAAACTAGCACATATTATGATGTTTATAAAATATGCAGTAAACAAATTTTAAGTAAATATTTTTATTCAAAAGAGGGCTAAGATAGAATATATTATAATTGTTTACAGTAACTGAAATATATTCCAGAAATTTTTGATTTCGCTTAAGTATTTGTTTTATTCATAAAATGATAAAAATCAAAATAATAATATATAGATATTTATGCAAAATATTCAAAATATATTTTCGTATATAAAGGGAAATATAAGAGAACACTGATTATATTCATCACACTCCAATTGAGTGTGTAACTATATTTCACTGTTTTTATCCAAAAACATTTAAATTTATAAAATAAATGAAATTAAATATGACTTTGAATTGAATAAAGAAAAGAATATATTCTTATTTTTATAACAAATATTACTTCATCACAAAAATTTGCATTTAAATAAAAAATTTTACTTGTATATTATTCAAATTCATTTTTAGCAGTATATTATCAAAACTTGCTATTCAAATCATTTCTAGCTATAGTTTATTTATAAATATAAATCTTTATTATAATGGACTAAAAACCTTATAATTATTGTTACTAATTTAGAATAAAAAGTAACAATAGTTCAAGTTGGCTAATTATTTATATTTATAGTTCTGAAAACGAAATACTTTAATAAATTTTTTTTCTGTATCAGAAAACTTAAATTAAGGAAATATATATTTTTAAATATTACTAATTTTTAAGACAATTTTCAAAAATTATTTATAATAAAATCGTCCTTTAGTCTTATGGTAATATAGATTAATAGATATAATCACCGAATAATACATAACTATGAAGAAAGAGATAATGTCACTTCTTTCAAATGGTATTTTGATTTTCTTCTTACCTCTTCTCTGTGAAATTAGGTCGTCACTTCTTTAAGCTGCTGATAACAAGTGAAGTGAGGAGAAACGAGACAAACGAATTGAGAATTACCCATTGTGTAGAGATAGCGCATGCCTACAGCGACAGTAAGATAAAAACAATTACGTTTAACTATTCAGTATTTTCATTTATAAAATTTACTTTTTTAAAAGTAAATTATGATTGTCATGCATCACATGAAGTGTATCATAAAAATAATACAATAATAATGCAAGAATTCTTTTTTATTGCATTAAAATTTTTTATTACAGATACTGTGGTGGTCTGATTGATTAAAGCGTTCGCTCTCGTTATAGGAAGGTAGTGAGTTCGAATCCCAAACCAACCGAAGGTCCATCTAATGGCAGCAAACAAGTCGTGGTCGCAATGTCCTCCATGTGAAATGATACCTCTGGGATCTTCAGCTAGATCCCTGTTTCTAATCACTAGTTGCCCCCTATATAAGTTACCATCATTCCCACCCCTTGTAGTGTTGAAAGATGGAAATGCTATTTGTAGCTGAGCATAAAAACTGAATAAAAAAGTATATTGCAACTTGAACATTGTAATCAAGCTTTTAAATACAACTTTTTTAGGTGCAAATTTACTTGGTCCAATTCTGATCGAACCAAAAATTGTCTTGGAAACAGGGTCTATCAAGTTTAAAAAAAATAATTGCTGACTAATGCCTCTCTGTTGGTATGGTGTGTGATTTCAAAAATAAGTAGGTCTTATAATGTGGAGTTATATGACCCACTTATTCCCACTCAGTTCCAATAAGAAGTACAATTTGTTAATTTTGGAAACTGAGAAAAGAAAATAGAAATCAATGTTAGTGTTTCAAAGAAAAAAAAAAGATTAAATTTTTCGGTTAGGCTTTATAACACATTCTGAAAATTTCATTTTTTTTTGTTTCATCAAAATATAGTTTAGATACATTTTATGAAATCGCTTTTGATATTGAAACGGATTTTCTTCTTTTATGTAGATTCAAAACACTACTGACATAAACATATTTTAATGATGTGAGTAGGAAAAAAATGTAATATAAATTAAGCGTTTGGATTTTAACTTTAAAATTGTGAAGTTCATAAGCACACAACAAAAATTTAACCTTAAAATTTCGAAGTTTTAAGGTCATCCATACTGGAAATTTCAAAATGTCACTCATACGTGGCAACAATTGATGAATGTCTTGCAGAATCTATCGCAGCACGGCATTAGAAATCTTTATCACTCCTTAAATAGAAGGCGAAGGGTGATTTCATCAACTACTGACTGATAAAGTGTGAAAATTGTTCACCGTTGATGGTTTTTATGAACTTGAAGTTTTAGTCATTTCATTATTTGTACTTCAGCTGTACATGTTTAATTTCAATAAAAGAATCCCTTTCTTCAAATTAGGTTTTTTTTCTGCCAAAGAGTGCATGTATATAAAATCAAGCATATTTTATAAAATTCTATTGCACTTAAAAGTTACTTTATTGAAGTATTCATTATAGGATTAATTACAGGGATGTCTTAAATTTTTTAATTGAAAATTATAATTTTCATGGAAATATAAGTACTAAATATTTAATATTTATATTATGGAATTACATAATTAGTATATATATGTACTCATATTAAATTAATTTTCACAGAATTAGTTTTGTGATGTATAAATGAGTTTTTTTTAAAGTTTAAAATTACTCCCTATCGAAAAAAAAATGCGACAAAAAAGATAAAATTATAAAAAATTCTTTCAAAATTAGCATATTTTTTTAACAAAAAGATTTTTGATCCAAATAATTTACTTTAAATTAATAATAGATCGAATAATTATATCAGTTTGATTTTAGCTTTTAAAAAATTTGTTGGAATGTTATTTAAATAGAAGTTAAACATGTTATTTAAATAGAAGTTATGTTATTTAAATAGAAGTTAAACATAATTTATCGAGATAACATTTAAGCTATGGTAAATTAATCCATATAACCACAATCATCTCTAATCAATCTTTTATTTTAAAAATATTTTTAGAAATTCATTTTGAAAAAAAAAATGAGAGAGAAAAATAGTAGTATTTGTCTTTATTAGAGAAGGTTACTAAAGACGGTTGGCGCAAGTTAAATAAGTGGCGGTCGCAGTGACTTCTAAGCAAATTTATGGGAGTGGTGATCATATATTATGGGTATGCGTTCTGTTTGGTCTGTGCTTCAAAATTACGAACACTCACCCAGTTGTCTCTATCTAATTGCAAGGATCTGACTCTGGGATAGGTACATGGAAATATGCTGGTGAAGCAAATGCCTTTACGATATTGTTATTTTTCTTAAGTATATTGCACTTAGGTGTGATTCTCACAAAAGTCTTTACATGGTTTAATTAAATAAATACCATAATTTTACGTACTTATTTTCAAGAAATAATTTTATTTCTAGTTCTATTTTTCAAATTAATAAAAGGCTATTGTATGAACAACACAGACATTTCTTATTAATCTTAAACGTTAACGTAAATTTATATATATATATATATATATATATATATATATATATATATATATATATATATATATATATATATATATATATATATATATATATATATACAGTACGACCCCGCTTAACGCTGTTTCGCTTAGCGCTGTTTCAGTTTAGCGCTCTTTTATTTCAACCCGGAGATTCCACGAAATCGCTCGCAGCATACGGGGATTCCCCGAAATATTATGCAGCGATAGGTTTCAAATACATATCCGAAAGAGTGTACTTGTGTTTCTTGTATAGTGCGGTATTGTACAGACATATTTTTATTATTGGAAACATTTGTTGACATTATTGTAAGTAGGTATTAATTTACATATTTAATACTATATTACAGTGTCAAATATTTTGATTTTTAGTTTTTACTATGGGTGATTATGAAAAAGAAAAGAAAGCAACCAGAAAAAGCATTTCACTCAAAACTAAAATGGAAGTGATTAGAAGATTAGATTCTGGCGAACGTCAAACTCTAATTAGTGCTTCATTGAATTTGCCAACTTCAACAATAAGGACCATCGTGAAGAATAAAGAAAAATACTGTCATCGGCAACTACAACTACGTCAAGCTCTGCAACTAAAATTACCCGTTCTAGAAATAATATCATGGAGGAAATGGAAAAACGACTGTCTATATGAATTGACGACGAAATTGACGGCAATATGCCATTAAGCCAATCTATCATAATGGAAAAAGCTAGAATTTTTAATTACATTCAGGCTGAGACAATTGACACAAGTGAAACTTTCATTGCTAGTCGAGGATGGTTTAATAGATTTAAACATCGAAATAACCTTCACAACATAAAGATTACAGGAGAAGCAGCAAGTGGTGATACAAAAGCGGCGGCTGAATTTCTAGCGATATTAAAAAATATAATTGAAGAAGGAAACTATCCTCCAGAATTGGTTTTTAATGTTGATGAAACGGGCTTGTTTTGGAAAAGAATGCCGAAACGAACATTTCTATCCCGTGAAGAGAAACGGGCACCAGGATTTAAAGCTGCAAAAGATCGCTTAACCCTTCTACTAGGTGTTAACGCAAGCGGAGATTTTAAATTAAAACCATTACTAATTTACCATTCCAAAAACCCAAGAGCGATGAAAGGCATATCTAAATCAACTTTACCTGTAATTTGGGAGTCTAATAAAAAATCATGGATAACTGCGAAAATTTTCCAGGATTGGTTCACTGAACATTTCTGCCCGTCTGTTAAACGTTATTGCGAAATTAAAAAACTTGAACAAAAAGCACTTCTGTTAATTGATAATGCTCCAAGCCACCCAACAAATTTATCAGACTTAACAACATGCATTCCAGTCGAAGTGGTTTTCTTGCCGCCTAACACAACTGCCTTAATTCAACCAATGGACCAAGGCGTTATATCAAATTTTAAGGCTTATTACTTGCGGCGAACCTTTAAGCAAATGTTTGAAAAAACAGACGGAGAAGAGAACCAGTCCATAAGAGAATTTTGGAAAAACTACAACATCGTGGATGCTGTAGAAAACATAGGCCTTTCTTGGAATGAGGTAACAGAAAGATCTTTGAAAGGAGTATGGAAGAATATTTGGCCGGATTTAAGTAAGAGCGATGACGTTGGACACTCTGTCGATGTGGATGAAATAGTGGAAGAGATAGTGAAATTAACGAAGCAAACCGGTTTTGAAGGGGTAAATGTGGAAGATGTCGAAGAAATAATTCAAGAAGCAGCGGCTAGTCTTTCTAATGATGAGCTCAAGGAATTAACTGAACAAGAAGAAAACAAAAATGTTGACAGCAGTGATTCAGAAGAAGAGCAAAAAGAACTTTCGATGGCGTTTGTAAAAAGGAGTTTGTCTACCATAACTGAAATAATGGATCAATTCATTGAAAATGATCCGAATTTTGACAGGAGCTCAAAAGTAAGGCGTGGTGTTAGAGATGCTCTATCCGTTTATGAAGAACTTTTAAGAGAACAACGCAAAAGAAAAAGGCAAACAACATTAGATGCTTTTGTCACAAAAAGGCAGAACACTGAAAACGCGGAAGGCTAACTAAATATGACTGACTTAGAATTTTATTTGTTTTTTTTAAAGAATATTCGTTTTGTTATTTATATTTTGTTTTTATTTTTGCAAGAAATAATAATGTGGTATTAATTTGGGCTTTAAGAAATAAATGTTTGGTTTTATTTTTATTAAAAAAACATACTTTTTAAATTTAATACCTAACCAATTTCCTAGCCATCTTCCCCTAACCCCAATATTTACATGTAAAGATAGCCTCGTTTAGCGCTGTTTCGCATTACGCTCTACTTTGATGGAACGTATCCCCCGCGTTAAGCGGTTAAGCGGGGTCTTACTGTATATATATATATATATATATATATATATATATATATATATATATATATATATATATATATATAAACAGCAATTATTATGTTTAAAATAACTTGTAATAAGATAAATTTACAACATTAAAATGAGTTGTTTAACATTTTTTTATTAAGAATAAATACGATAAATTATATAATAATTGTCGTTTTTGGTTAGAAGTGTTGGTTTTGTTTGAGCTGTAGCATTATCTATCTTATTAAGGTATAACTACTTATCTTCAAGAAAATAAAAAAGATAATTTTAACTTAGATATTAAGTCAACATTGTTATTATGTTGTTGTTGTGGCTTATCCTCCAAATGTCTGACGAAATCAGACAAGGTTCATCAGACGGTTGACCCTAAGAAAATCGAGCACCAGAAGGGAAAATGAGTATATATCTTCTTTGGAAAGTCCCAAACAGTCCAGGATGTGATTAGGATAAGTCTGTTCAGTTTTACATTTATAGCAGACCTCAAAGTTTTTCCTGCCTTCGAAATACCTGAGACCCCTAGTATGGCCGCTTGCTAGTTTGGAAATTGCGGTTCTAGATGCTCTGTCATAATTGAGGACGAATGAAGAGACAGGCTCTTTGCCCGCGTACCAGTGATGGCAGGGAGGAATCCTCCCCCTTTCGAAATTTCAGAACTAACTATAGACTGATGTTCTAAAAAGATAAGTGTTGAAGGGGAAGGATTATCATGGTAATTTTAACTTATATATTAATTCAACATTGTTATTCTTGTGTATTCAAAAGTGAGTGCAAGTGAGTGAGAACATATACACTTCCCTATACACATTTGCCCAGAATTGCACAAGTATCAATTGGATGGAAGTTTCAACATTTTCATCCTAGCATCAACTGAGTATAAGCAGCACGAGCAGAAAAAAATAAAATAAAAGAATAAATAAATAAAGAGTATAACGGAATTATTAAAAGAAACAAATAATTTCGTGTCATTCATCTCGTTAATTGCGTGCGCAACCACAGAACAACTTCTTCATTATGTTCTGCATGGAACAAAAATCCAAAAGAAATTTATTATTGCAGCATCACTGGATATGCAATCTGCTTATGAATCTGTTTATATTGACGGGTTGATCTACAAATGTCTACAGCTGGGACTAAACAGCTAAAATTGTTAAAAAATAGATCCTTAATTTCTTGCAAGACAGAAAATTAAAAATAAGAATATTTACATGTACAATTTAAAATACAAATTTAAAATGAAAAAAAAACTGTTTATTCATCGAGGGGTTTTCCACAAGGTAGTGTATTATCTCCTATTCTATTTACTATTTTTATGTCATGAAACCATCCCTCATGGAGTTAAGCATATAATATATGCAAATGACATGCTTATTTACTGTACAAATAAAAACTTAGAAATAGTCAAGAAAAAATTTGAAGAAACTATAGAATGTTGAAACTTGGTGTAACTATTGGAAATTACAAATATCCTATCAGAAGTGTTCAGCTGTGAACTTGTCCGGGCGTAGAAGCAATCCTGATTGGTCATTACAATGGAACAATTGAATCGGAAAAGAACCTGAAATTCCTAGGAGTAATGTTTACAAAAAAAGAGGAAATTTTCACATTTAAAAAATAAAGCATATAAAATTACATTTAAAAAATAAAGCATATAAAAGAATAAATATTTTAAAAATACTTTTTAACAAAAATTATGGGGCAAGTTCTTATAATCTAATTCAACTAGTAAAATCATCTTTCTGCAGTATATTACACTACTCTAGCAATATTTTTCGCTTAACAAATCCTTCAGTCATTAAACATTTTAAAACAATACAAACATCTATTTTAAGAACCGGTTTAGAACTACCTAGAGGGACTCCTAATATTCTCCTACGCAAAATTGCAAATACTGGTACTATAGAATCCCAATTTTGGAAAATGTCATACAGATTCTGGGTAAAATATATCATTTTGGGGCAACATTCCCCACTTAAAAATATTATTCAAAATATCAGTGATTCTTCTGAAAAGGGTTATCACATAACTTTACTGAATAAAATAGACGAGGAAAACATTAAAATCTCGTATTTCGTTCACTTTACAAATCTACAAGTTCCTTTTCCAAACAACAGTTCTATCCACGTAGACGAATATGATTTACAGAATAAATCTCTTACCAATCAAGAATTATGTTGTTGTTACTTATCATGTCTAGAAGTATACTAGACAAGGTCCACGAGTCCACTCACTCAGAAAATCAAAAATAAGCGGAAGTGTCTTGCATAAGTTCTCAAGAGACAACCCCAGGCACTCAAGAATATGTGTCAGTGATACCGGTTCATTTTGGCGTTTAGGACAATTTAAATATATTTTGAGACCATTCTCAAAAGTAAGTCTCTTCAGATGGCCACTGAAGAAATGGGAAAGTGTAGTCTGAACATATCTATCGCAACTAATTGCAAGAGATCTACCTGGACAATCTGCTTGATACCAGGGATGACTCGAGGGAATGAGCCAAATTTGCCTGTCAGCATGTCTTCTTATGGAATACAATTCAAGGTTTGTCAGTGAATTAGTATCTGGTAAAGGTTCTTCAAAATCTTCCTTCACCAGTACGTCTGCCATTTCATTCTCCCATATGTCAACATGTGAAAGAATCCATTGGAAGTACACTTTACAAAGTAACGAGACCTGATTAAGTTTGTTAAAAATTGTGATTTCGGCCCTATCACCAACTCTTCACCAATTAGAAATATATTAGATGGCACTACGACTGTCAGACAAAACCTACACTGTCTTAACATCTATATAAGTCAAAACAGCGCTCAGTCCCACTTCGATGGCTATAAGCTCACAGTTGGAAACCGAACTGAAGTCAAGATTTCTTCTCTTTATTTTGACAATTCCATTTGTGGATTTGGTGACGAGAGTTATCAAGAAATTATACAATATTTTAATGATTTTGACAAAAGATTACCAAAGCACCTAATAGAATAGCCACAGATGCATCCAAAAAAGAAGACATGACATCTATTGCTGGATGGTCTGAGGAGAGTTAATTTAGATACTCGATAAACAGCATAAATTAGGTCTTTGCTGCAGAAGCGGTTACGTAAAAAGAAACATAAATGTACACCGATAACAAATCTGTCTTTATCACCCTTATGGAATGTAATAAAAAATCAGCAAACATAACCCCACAAATAAAACACAAAATATGGCAGGCTTCAGAATTCTTTACAGCACTTCAGATTATTTGAGTCCCAGCTCATATTACAATAAATGAAAAAGCAGATAAACTGCTGAAAGCGGTTACAAAATCTATTATAGATACAGAGTGGGTTACCATAGAAGATTTTTACTCATTCACCAAAAGTAATATTAAAAAATCTTAAAATAAAATATTCAAAAATAGTAAATATTACTATAGGGCTGGAGACTTTCCAGAGAGGAATTCAACGAATAAATCAAGTAAAGAAGATGAACTGCTGCCAAGATTCCTATCTAACATGTTACTGACTCCTGCTCTTCTTCATCGGCTCAATTTACCTGATACATATAAGTGCAATTTATGTTATGCAGTTAATACTGCTGAACACATAATTTTGTATTGCCCCAGATATACCAAGTTTTTTTTTATTTTCAATGCCCAGGTAAAATACAAAGAACTAAATATTACAAAAAAGTAAACTACATAAGATAGATCAAAATCATTTGCATATGGAGTGATCTTGCCTCCCAATATCTCGTTCCCCCGCTGTGATATACCAATCATCAGAAACAACTTTTATGTAATTAGAACATACAGGGGTCAATAACCATTTATAAGCAGTTAATCAAAATAGTTGCATAAAATGTAAACAAATTTAAGACATTTATTAAATTTCTTTTAACTATTAAAAGATTTTGAATATCTCTCTTTCTGGTTTAGTAGAGGCAAAAGCCTGAGCAACTATAAGTCTCAGATCAACTCTAACCAACCAGCCAAGAGTACAACTTTTGATTCATTGATTTAAAAATTCAAATGAATCATTTGTTATGTGTGTCATTTCTCTTCAATGTGAGCTAGAATTTTAAAAAAAGAGCCCCAAAACTATCTGCCATAACCTAACCCCTAACCACTTTCGATACACTATTGTTTTATTCAACACGATTAATTTTTGTTAGAGGTGAAAAGAGATGATGGTGCAAACGTTTCTCTAAAAAAAACTTATCCGATAATGTTTTTCCTGCTTACACTATTTTATACAAAAATAATTAAATAATTCTTAATGTTTTGTCAGATGATTTTTATTTATTAATTTCGTTCATATAAAAAAGTGCATTTTCAAATTTTCCGTAAGAGGAGTCAAAAATGGGGCTTAGAATTTCCATTTTATGATTTAAAACTTATTTTAGTAAATTTTCTTTTTAAAATATCTTTTTGATTAAAAATCAAAAAGTATTTTAAACATCAAGGAAATCTTGAGGATTTCAAAAAATGCCTAACGGTCAAGATTTCCTTTGAGTTAATTAGGATGAAAAAGCTCCTTATCGAGATTATTCTAATGATAACTCGCAGAGTTAAAGGCACAAGATTGTCTTATAAAAAAATTAGAAAATTCCTTGAATTCAAAAATGACTTTGTAAGAAGCTTATGTTTTAGATATATTATAATTTGAATTTTATCATCATTAGAATATGAATAATTTGTGCAAATTTTTAAATCTTTATCTGATATTTTATTCATTTGATTGAATTACGCTTTTAATAACTTTTAAAATATCTCTTTTCAAAATATCCTTATCACATGAAAATTTTATTTATTGCTTTAATGCTATAAATTGATTTTTAAAGCATACTTTAATCTAGTCCTACCTTTAATGAAAATAATAAATTGAGATATTTTTTAATACTTTTGAAAGGGCAATGAAAGTATGTTTGTAAGAAAAGTAATTTGGAGTGAAATAAAATACGTTATTAATTATTTATTGATTAAAATGTATTGAGAAAAATCACTATTGTGTAAAATATAATTTGATACGTTGATGTAACAACTTGCTACACTTCTGATTCTAAAAATCAATTATACACTTTGATAATTGAATTATAGAGACAAACAATATTTTTTAGAATTTTTACTTATAAAGAGTTTGATATGGGAAAAAGTATATTATCACACAATTATGATTTTCATCCCATATATTGGTACCCCTTTTATTGGTAAAGAAACTGATATATAATCTTGCTAGAAGTATTCAATTAAATATCAAATTTTTTATTTTTTTCGTTTGTGTTTTATTCAATTAAAATAAATCAATACACTTAATCATTTTCACTTCAAAATTTAAGAAGCATTAAATTATTCGCAGATATTTGTCAACATAAAGGTCAAATCATTTTTATTAGAATCTAAGCAAGAAATCTCATTTAGAACGTCACGTTTGCTTAGAAAGCAAATCAGAATGGATGTAATTTGACGATGTGTTTATTATGGAATCAATTCTTCCCATACATTTATTCTCTGAAACTCTAATGTTGATGTGAATAGTAAAATTCATAATATTCGTCGAATCATAAAACTGTTTTATTGCTTTATTATCATCATATGAAAGAGAGTGGTAATTTAGTTTAAAAAACAATTCGAGAGTTTATATAAACAGTAGTCAATAAATACTTAGGTATTTAATACTAGGTAATTCGGTTATATCTAATATACTAGGTATCTTATATTAGGTTATAGTAGGTTGTTAATAAATACTCGGTATTTGAACATCAATGTGATTTAACCAGAATTAAAATTCCTCAACAAGCTTAAAGAAATGGCTAATCGTTCCAAAAAAGGAGCTAAGAAACACGTGGAATCAAGTTCGTGTAACTTTGTGAACATTTTATTAACATTCATTGGAATTACAGGTGTACAAAATAAACTAATGCTACTTTTTCCATTGGTATTTTATGCATGTCAAATATTTGAAATTTGTAGAACACTAAACTGTCTTGCCTATAAAGGTATAAGATACTTTTATACCAGCAAAATAACTGAATATTTACTAAATATCATCATTTGGTGGGCGATATTTTTCAAAAGGAAGCAAATTCAAAGACTCTACTTGAACGTGGGAAGCAAGAAACGAAAATTAAATCAAGTAACAAGGACCATTATACCTTTCATTCTATCTCTTCTTTTATATCCCCCACTTGTTTATACATTAAGTAAAATTTTCTTTCAATATTCTCATTTCGTTCCCAGCTGTAATCGATTTGGTATATCACAGGAGTACTTTAAAACTTACATTATTTTTATTCTAGAATGTCTACCATACGGCATATCTAGTGGAGTCTGGTTCTTAACCGCGTACCTTTACTGTATGTACTGCTGTTTGATTAAGACTAAACAAGTTCCTTCTGGTGAAAACTCAAAATCTTGGAGAAAATTGCAAAAACTAGTACGGTATGTGAAAGATTTAGAGAACATGATGTCTTTTCCTATATTTTTGGTACTATTACGAGTAAGCATTAGCGTTCTTAAGCTAATTTTACACGTATATTCAACTGGAGAGTACTCTAAAGTTTCATTTGCAATATATTTCATAATGAACGCTCAAGCCATAAGCTGGATAGTTGTCATAATAATTATGGCTGATTCAACTCAAAGATATTGCGTTTCAAAAATAGAAGCTTATTTTATGGAGATTGAAAGTTTAATTATTCCCGGTAAAAGCATAAATTATTGCTTGTATCGTAATATGAAGAAAAATTGCTATTTGACGGCATGGAAAATTTTCGTATTCAAACGCAGTTTAGTCTTATCAGCGTTTGCTGCTATGGTAACGTATGGTGTTATTATACAGCAACATACAGCAGGTTAAACATATTTTTCTTACCCTTCTGCATGCTTCTTACCTTCTGTATGCTTTTTTTCTTACCCTTCTGCTTCTGTTTACCATTTTGCATGTTAACAGCAGGTTAAACATGCAGAAGGGTAAACATTTTTTTCTGATATAGAACAAGTTTAAAATTTAATTTTTGTGGGGAATTTACCTAATTACTCTATAAGAGTAAACTTTTCTATTGATTGTTCAAATTATTTTCTTACCACCAGTCATAATGACAGGTATTTTATGTACAATAAAAAGTTTATGCAATATCTTATAATTCTTCAAATTTTAAATTTGTTTACGCATTAAACTGATCACGCTGAATTGCTTACATAAAAATTAAAGTGTTTTGTTAACAAAACAAAAAATAAAATAAAAAAACCAGATTTTAAAAAAGATGAAAAAAATATTCCTTCCCACATTTAGACTTTTCTCTAAAATGTTTTGTCTTTAAAATGTTTTTGTTCTTCAGAAGGGCAATATAAAATGATACTATACTGTTATTAGTTTAAGCTTATGGTTTACTATGCTTATGCCAGTGTGCAAGGAAAAAATGTAACTTTTCATGATTCATTAATAAGAAAATTTATTAAGAGTATTATTAAATAATTGTTCCTATAAATAATCCACAAAATTGCATCATTAGAACAAAAATATGTAATCATGTCAAATAAATTCTTAAAAAAAAGAAATGCTTTTTTTGCTTATTACACATGAATGATTCTAAGAATACATTTTGTAATGATAGATTTAATTATTTTTTGAATTTCAATAATTGAAATTGCTTTAAAATTTTGTTTTGTATCATCTTGGTTACTGCTCATTCTATGCAAAAATAATAATATTCTAAGAAAACAAGGAAGTTTTCTGATTAAAAAGATATACCGTTAATTTAAATGAAAAAATGTGTGTGCATTTGATAGCAATAAAATTGAAGCAGTTACTGAGAAAAAAGAAGGTTTATAAACGCATTATAATTGCAATAACTCTGAAGTCCCAGTTGACTCGCATAATTTTTAGTTTATTGTAATTTGAAAATAAAATTTAAATCATCGCAATTAGTATAAACAATTAGAAAAGTGCAAACGCAACTCTAAATGACTTTTCCCCATGAACTTTTCAAATATTTATAATTCTAATAAAAATATTTCATTAATTTATTAATGATATTTGGTTCAAAAAAGCTGTTAACTGTTCCATAGGTATTACAACTTGAATAGTTATTAATTTTTTATTCTTATTAAAAATATAATAGTAAATTACTTGTTTTTCTTAACTTTATTTTTTAAAACAAGAAAATACAAGGCACAGGTGTCGTATAATCCATGATTCCAAATTCTGAATTTTTTGGGCGATGAAGAAATGTTGCCAAGATGACATATCATGACATGCGCGATGACGTAAATACTAGGGTTGCCAAAATAGAATTTACTGCACAATTTTTATAGGTCTCCATATGTATGACGTAATAAAAACCAGGTTGCCAGATACATAAGAAAATCCACCAAAAAATTCAGAATTTGGAACCTTGCATTATACGGCACCTGTGCCGGAGAATGGATTGAAAATTGTTTGATTTCTTTGATAGTAATAAAAGAAATCATTGTCATATTACCGTAAGATTAAATAAAAAAGATTTCATATTATATATCCATATGTCAGAAATTTATAATGTTAAAATGTTAGAAATCTAGTTGCGGCTGTCATATATTTCTATATTTTTCTATATTCTATATTCATATATTTCCAAACATCTGCACCATTTAGAATTCAGGTTATCATAAGCGGAAACTATAACATTCTAAAGTGAAGCAGTTTTGTGGAAAATAATATGGCAGGAAGCATTATATTGCTTTTACAAAGTATAATTGAAAACATCACTTTTCAAAATTCTTACCTAAATTGTGTATATTTCTCTATTGCCAAAATTATTTATTATTCCAATAATAAAGCATAAGTTGAATTATGAGCTAATAGTTCTATATATAATAAAACAAATAGTTGACCAAAAAATAAATCTAAAAAACGATTTCAAATACTTAATGTTAAATATTATTATTACAATAAATGAATTAGAATGGAGAAAAATGATCAGTTCCCTGCTTGCTTGCAGTAATACTAACAATATTGTGTTACCAAACTTCAAATCCTGGGAAAACTTCAGATCACAGAAAAGATATCAAAAAAAGTTTTTTGTTGCAAAATATTTAATTTTATTTAAATTAGGCATTAATATTTAAATTTAGTAAACATGCTGGCTTATCTTTAACTTTTTTCATAATATTCTGATTGAAGTATGTAGAGTTAACTACAATCACAACAGGTTAAGTGAAATATTTTTATTCATTACATTACGTTATTTTATCATGACATAAATTACAAAAAAAAAAATAAAATAATAATAATAATAATGTTAGCGTAAGCAAGGAAATGGTCTAGAGATTCGAAAGAGATTGTTTACAAATATTGCAATTATGGAACAAGTTCAGTATCCCCATATATTGGCGAACGCGGCAAATTTTTTTGTCGCCAAGCTAGGCGCGCGTGTATTAACACGGGAAATTTGCCGAAGTTCGATCAGAAAAATAAGCATTTCAGAAAATTTAAAAAGGGAAATAAATATAAATAATGGACTTACTTGATATGAAGCAAGCTGACATGCCGATTGGTATATTTATTTCGACATTTTATTCGTTTGTCACCAGTGTCACACATTTCAGTAAAAATAATTATCAAATTTTACAAAAAAAGAAAAAAAACATGCAAATAATATTTTTTTAAATATATACACTTTATAAAATTTAAAATTGCATGCAAAAACTATTTTTTCAAATATATACATTTTTTAAAATTTAAAAAAAAACATGAATACAATATTATATTTTAAATATATACACTTTTTCAAGTAAATAAAAATGAAACACGAATACAATAAAAAAATACATGTACAAGCAATAGAATTTAAATAAAATAATTACACCTTCTCCAAATCCAATTTCCGTTAAAAAATTAATTAATAATTGCGAATCCTGAGCTAATTGAACTAAACAAATTCTATTAACAATTCCGGGTTTTCCAACTGTTGGTCTAGAGCTTGAAAAAGTAAAATATCCATCATTAGTTTCTTTAATTTTAGCTAAAATAATCTGTTGAAATTTCTCAACAACACTATGAACATGAGATATTATGGAAATATAACAATAAATTAACAAAAATGTATAAGATAATAATAAATTAACAAAACGAAATTGGGAAAAAAGAACAGTTCACGATTTTAAAAATATAAAAGAATATATATGATATATATATATATATATATATATATATATATACTATATATAAAGATAGATATATATATAATAAATAATATGAATGAAATCGGAAAAAAAGAATAGATTACGATTTTGAAATAATTTAAAAGAAATTATAAAAGAAATAAAGAGAAAAATTTACGATGTTTGGACTGCTAGCGACAACGAAACACAACTGACGGAAAATCCCCTAACTGCACCAACAACAGCAAACAGAAGTAAAATAGCTACCAATTGAAACGTAGAACAAATAACAAATAAAGTTCTCGAAATTTCTCGAAGTTAAACTAAAAAAGCTGTTGCCACTGAAAAAAAGCACATATATAACGTAAAAATTATGTAAAACACGAGAAAAACGAAATCTGGCAACCAAAAAATAAGAATAGTAACAAAAACTAAATTTGGCAACAATACAATAAAAACAAAAACTGAAATCGGCAACACTACGATGAAAACAAAGGGCGACAGATTTGGCGAGAAATCATATATATGGGGATACTGAACTTGTACCGCAATTATTAATTTAAAATTCCATTAATTAATGAAATTTTTAAAAACTTCAATCCGCCTGGCCACTTTAAACTAAACATAAAGTGAATGTTTTGTCTTGTCTTTTTCATTCTGCCTTTCTATTGTTCTATTGTCCAAGTATTAATGGCTTGAACCAATGAAAAACGGCTTCTCAAACCGTTTTCTCAAAAAACATGATTTGCTTCTTATATAAGAAATTGTTTTATTAACAAAAAGAACTTCGAAAGTATTTTCAGACATTCGATGGTGAACTTCGCCTTGTTTGCTGCCGCTCAAAGAATTTGATTTGAAGGCAAGCAGCAAATTCGTTCACAAGTTCGATTTACAACGCCGTCTCAATATGATGTGACGTAGATGAAACCTTATCTGACATCATGAGTATTTTAAACCATTGAGAATCGTAATAAAATGGCGTACTCGGGATCTGAACTGTAACGAAAGACACAACTACTTCATAGTAAAAAAAGAAAGAAAAAAAGACCCTAATAAAAATAGAAATTATTAACGATTATAACATGATCAATAGAATGAAAATACGTAATTACCTTCCAAGATTAAGGAATATATTGTTTATTAAATGGACGACAATATATACGCGTATAGTTTGAAATTGGTTTGAGTACATGTTCTCAGATGATAAGCAGTGAAGAAAAACGAATATTTTCGGTAGAAAACATACGACATTTGTTATATTATATAGAAAATGTAACGAGGGTCCATTTTGTTTCAATCATACTTAGAAAGATTGTCAGAAAAATTCTTGGTGAATATTTCAGTTTCAATATTCCGTCCAACATATTGTAACCGAAAAAAGTTTAAGTAATGTTCAGGGTTTCTCGAAGACTGGTTATGGCCATCTATTAATTGGGGATGTTGGGATGCGGCTTTAATAATATTGTTTATTTTAAAGATATTTCCACTAGTCTATTTTCTGCATTTTCTGTTATTGTCCATATTCTGTTATTGCCACAAATTATGATAATTGGTTCTCTATTACATATTGTTAATTCGATGTTTTTCACTGTATTTAAATACTAATTACTCGTTTCATTCCATTTCAGTTTCAAACTCTCGAATATTAATTTTTTCTGTTCAATAAATTCAAATCTGCTAAAGAATCTAACGAGGCATACCTATTTAGTAAACATATGTTTTGCCATTTTTAACCCTCTCTTTATTAGCAAGAAACAAGGAAATATTTGATTTCCATATCATAATTTTATATAAGATTTTTAATGAACCTCTCGTATTTTTAAACCAATCAATTAAAAAATCATAGTTAAGTTACAACAATATTTTTAATTAAGAATATAAATCATGATTTTTTTTCTATTTGTATGAAATAGTAACACAATACTAACAGATCTTTTTTATTTTTAAAAATAAAATTTAAAAACTTTTTGCAACATTTCTACGAAACATCAATTAATTAGAGAAATAATAACTATTATTTAACTAATAATGTATTATTAAGATTAATTTGTATCACACTGCAAGCAAGTTACGCAAAATAACCCAAATTAATATTTTATTGTCAAAGAATATACATATTTTTAATTGTAATTAAAATATATGCACAAAATAAGATTGATATCCAGTATCTCATACAATGCTATTTAAGCTTGTATAAATTAAAAAAATGATTATGAAAATAGTTATTTTAATTGGACTAAATCTCAGAAAAGTAAATCTCAATTTTACAAATGACGAAACGTAGAAAAACTGTCCAAATTAACATAGATGAACAGAGTTATAGATAAAAACATGAAAACATTTTATAGTAGTAGAACGGTCTATATTATTATTTTTGTAAGAAATGAAAGTTGAAGTTCATAATTATTTCGCATCTTAATAAATTAAAAAGAAAAAGCTTTTTTAATTTAAACAGGGTAGTTTTTTTAGAGACAGAAAAGCTTAATCACTCTCTTTTCAGTTTCGTTATCGACATATAGATGGCAATTAATATAAATATACGAATATTTTTGCAACAATCCATGGGAAAAAGAATTATTGTAAAAAGAATATTTGCAGTCATTTTATAAACTTTTGCACTTAGGTTTTATAAATATTTAATATACAGATTCTCACAAACTAGGACATGTATGTATATACAATATTAATACAACGATTACGAATAAAACTGTAAACAGGCAATATAGAGATAATACCCGTTTACTGGAGTGCAGAGAGCTGTCAACATGTATCTCTGTTGTGTTCCAGTGGATTCCAGCTCACTGCGGGATTCCTGGGAACGAGGCTGCCAAAAAGGGTGCAAGAGTCCTCCAGAGATCTTAGAAAAGTCTCTCTTTTCATTCAGTGAAAACTCCTGATGAAAAGAATGTATGCCTCCTAGATAAAGCCGAAAGCATTGCTTGACTCTGCTCGTAAGCCTCGCTGCTTAAGGATGCACAGTCCATCCTTGATTTCCTTAGAAGCTCAGCTGTGGCTCTCTTCCGCCTCACCTTACAGGCCATGACTGCTTGCCCACATATTTGCACAGGTTTGTTCTTTGTGACTCTCCCTTATGTAACCTGTGCACACAACATCAAGTTTTTTGATGCCACTCATCTCGACTCGTGCTCTGCACTTGAGTTTTTTAACTGTAGAGTTCAGAATTATTGGAAGGCTAGAGAAATAATGGCGTCATAGCCAAATTTCTGGGCATATGTAATAAATAAATCAAAAATAGAGCTTTTATCATTTTTGTTTTGTCATTGAAACAAATTTGAATAGGTATGAAAATTAATGTAGCTTAAAAACTGTTGGTCAAGAAGAGAAATATTAGTCGTTATACTGTCATTCACAATGAAATACAACATTGTACATCCACACAAGATTATGTTTTTTTACCTGGTGGACTAATCGTTAAATGATTCACTATGAGCTGCTACTAATGGCCCAACAGCTACTGCGGTCTTGTTCTCGCCACTACTGGAATATGTGCAGCAGATGGAGAGAGCACTGGTAAAGGGCAAATTTAAACTTTTCTTCCATGACAACGCTTGGCCATATGTCACGAGTATCCAGAAATACCATATACAGACTTGGTTAAGATCTGATTGGCGCAAGATCAAGGAAGATCGTTTATACCATTTTTTTTTTGATGTTGCACCAGTCAGATTATCATTTTTCCATTCTCTGAACAAAGTACTTCGTATAAAATCCTTTATCAATGAAGCAGCTTAGTTCCAAGTACTCACTAAAAGATGTTCCAAAAACGTGTGCATATTTGCTCTAATCATCTTGCGGCTGAGGATTGTTGCGCAAATGAAGAGTATGTAATCAAAGGTTACAATGTAATTATCGTAGTTGGAAAGTGCTGGTTACTATAATCCAACTTATTCTAGATAGTTTTGAGTTTTGGATTTCACTGGTAAATTTTGGCGATAATTTGGGGTCTTGTTAAAATAAATAAGAAGTTCCAGTACGTAACAAGTTTATTTTTATGAATATCATACTTCAACAACATTTTATTCACACAGATGCTAGAAAATTAGAACTTTTTTTAAATTAATGAGAGAATTGGAATTTTATAACTTTAAATTGATTATAAAAATCACTTTTATTTGACAAGAAAATAATTCCTAAAATACTTCTATAATGTGTAAAATTCGATACTGTGTAAAGTCCACATGTTTTTGAACGAAGTAATTTTTTAAAAATATTCTATTTATGTATCAATATAGTAACGTATTTTATATCTTATATAATAAAAACATTACCCCTTAATTATTAAAATGAAGTTTCAAACTTTACATTCAATACATTTTTTCATTTAACATTGATATTTTAAATGCCTTAATTTAAGATAGTAAAACTATCTATTAGGCATACTTTTCATTGTAAATTGAAATTTAAAATTTTTTTTAAGTGTTGTTATCAAATCAATTTATATTTTTAGCTTTAAATTATGATCCAAATTATTTTTTTAAAAAAAAGCAATCAAATGTTAGAAAAGAGTGACTTATAAGCCAGGTAACTTCGTTGAAAAATTTATTTAAAGGAAAATGTTAACTTCTTTAGGAGAAATACATTGAAATAATTACAAATCTACTACTTCCTGAGACATTATTCGCTCAAGGGAAAAAGCCTCTAAAGTGTTGAAGAAATTATTAAAACAGGTAAGCTTCCATGCATGCATATTAAATGACTTTGATATGAAATGCTAAGGGTACATTTTTTTTATCAACTTTACAATAAACTGAGTATTTGAAAAAAATTCTTAAAATTTCATTTAATCAGAAAATTAGAATTACTCCCATTTTATTGCTACATTATATTAAACATAAATAAAAGTAAACATTTTAATACATAAAATTTGTTTTTATATAGAAAAATGGCATGCAAAACCATTGAAACTACAATGGTTTAAACCAATAAAGCTTTAAAAAAAGCCTTTAAAATTCAGATAATATTTTAAATAGATGAACTAGTTAAACTTCTTTATTTTAATCGTTTACACTTTTATTATTAATTATGGAGTATATTAGAGAAGTTTTCGCCCAAAACTTAACATTATAGTTTTTCAAAAACTAAACTTGTATTTTCTTCATATTATTATATATTAGGAAAGAAAAACCATTAATACTTATTATTTAAAAATATTTCAATGTAAGTCTTATTTTTGATCTATACAATATTTTTGGTAAACGAAACTAAAGTATTAAATTCATTCCCTTCTGTTTTATTAGATAAAATAACTACATCCGAAAATTTACAATAAAGATTCTTTAAAAAAGAGGTAAAATATATAATTCTATGTATTTTATATTTACAATAAAGAAAAGTCATAATAATTTATTTATCTTCATCATTTAAATACAGATTTGATTTTTGAAAAAAGTTTTGTTTTTGCTTACAGCAGCGAGTGCGTTTATGCCTTTCCCAATAACTCGCCAATCGAAAATTCATTGGAACACGGATGAAATAATTTTCTCAGTTTTATTACTTAATTACTTTAGAGCGAAATAGAATTCACAAGCATTCTCTCCCTCTGGATGTGTTTTTAGATGATTTATATTTGAGATATCTTTTTCATAATTCAAAAAATGTATTTTGAGCAAAATTAGTTAAATAGTTAACATTGTTAAAGGAAGAAAAATTTCCCTATTTTTAAAAATAGTATTTTAGGTGTTCGTTTTACACTGGAAACTGTTGCCTGCGAAATTTAAAAGCCTAGGCCTATTTAGTAGTATTTATACAACTAAAATTCTTTACAAGTGTATATTTTATAATTGCTATGATTTAATGTTTAGTTCTTAGAAATGAATGAGTGTGTGCTTTTAATAAGAATTCAATTCTTTCTCATAATCAATAAAACGTTTTTTTTAATGATCTCTTTAAATACAAAATAACAAATCGCAAAGTAAATTTAAACGTAAAAACCGTATTGATTATAAGTATTTTGTTTTTCTCAATACCCTATGAAAATCCAATTCAATTTTAAAGTCAAATGTAATTAAATTTTTAATGATTATTTTATCTCACTGGAATGCTTGCAAAAGAATACACGATTTTAATACAAATGTAGTCAATGTTTTGAATTTTTCTCTCAAATAATGGGCACTATTAAATATATTAAACTACAAAAAAACTAAAATACATTTAAATAATTTACTTTATTAATAACTTATAATGTAAGCGAAAAAAATATCGCATAAATAACAGATATATTTTTATGCATGATGTATGTTAATAAAAATACTTGTCCTTCATTTTATCATGCGTAATATATGACAAACAGGTAAAATGGAATCAACTCAATATTTAAGAATGTGTACATAATTACCATTTCCATTGTTCTGTGAGTTACAGATACTCATTTGACATAATTATGCTAAAACCACATAATGACAAAATGGCAATATCTGTATTAAAAGCTTTTCTAAGTAATTTTTCTAAATTGAAAAGTTATTAAAATACATTTTTAAATCTAAGAGCCCTCTTGAAATATATAATGATCAGAAAAAATAAAAATATTCTACATTATTCATCAACCGATTGGTGAATGATTTTGTCTTGGAGTTAATGGTGCTTTCAAACACTCAAATAAGGCCCCACTTTCGTCGGTTAAACTTTATTGAGAATTCAGATGGCAGTGAAATAGTAGTAATTTATCTCTAGTAAAATATCTTATGTAATGTGGCTTTTCCTAAAAATTAATTTTGTCTAGTTAGTCAATAAAAGTAAATTATTTGAATTTAAAATTCAGTTTTAAATCATAATTGTAAATTATTTTAATTTATAAATTCAATAAACTAATAACTTTGACCATCGTTAATTTGATGAAGCTAAATTATCACTAGTCAAAAATTACAATGTAAAGGGAGAAATTTATTTAAAATAAAATTGTATTTATTACAACATTTTTAAGAACTAACTTTCAAAATTAAACAATACACATAAGTTAATTTTAAATATTTTCAATGTAATTAATTTTATAATTTATGATGCAGGTAAATTATTACATGGCAGGCACTTACCATGAATCATAAGATTCATTTATCATGTGAATTATTTTATAAAATTTATCCGTTTCAAGCAAAGTAACTCTGGTTCATCAATTGCGTATTAGTTAGATTTATTTAAATTTACTTTTCATGCACTTAATATCGTTGTTTCTTCTCAGTAACAATAAAAAAGATCATTGAAAGAACACGGATTAGAAAAAAACTTACTTAAAATAAATCTAATATAGTAGTTTCTGTGTGAGAACAATAATTTTAAAATAACTCCTAACTATCAATTAGTTCTGCTTGCGTTTAAATTAATAAAAGAAGAATAGAGCTTATTTTTGTTAGCTTTTTTATGAAATATATAATTAGATTAGAGCGTATATTTTTCTTTAAAAGTAATCTCGTTTTAATTATTAATTTAGCAAAATTAATCATTATACATTAACTAGTTTTAGCTAAATTTAGATTTTAAAAACTCTTCTGTAATCAAATCTAATGTTAATTACCGCAATGTTTGATTATCATATGATCATCAATTACTATGAAAATATAGAATTTTATCTCACGTAAAATATATTTTACATAATGCCTAGCGATAAATCTATCAAAATTAATCAATTATGTTAATCAGATTTTATTTAAAGTTAATTTTAATGTATTTAATACAGTATAATCTTATTAATTGCTCTAAGATTAGATTATTATAAGAAATTTGTTATAAAATTATAGAATTTTATCTCATGTGTAATAACATTTTCTGACAAGAATTTTTTCAAAACTAATCAATATACATCTATTTATTTAATTTTCAAAAAGTTAACATTGTCGAGTGTCATTAATAATTTTTTAGTATGAATATCTTTTTTTAATATGAATAATATGAAAAATTCTTCCTAATTACTAAAAAATGTGATATTCTAAGTCAAATGCATAATTTCTTGCTTATTGCATTTTAATAAAATGGAAAAAAATTTGCCTAAATTTACAAAAAAATTTTTTTTCAAAAAATGAGAAATGGTAGTAAATATATTAAGGTATCACTAAAGATAATTATTACCAGATTTTTCAACAAGAATAATCGGTAACTTAAAGTTATTGGGGAAATAAATTAGTTTTCAAGTTTACATATTATTTAGTATAATATATTTTTGATATTTTCTGATATTGTTTTTCTTATTTGAGGTAAGGCACTGATAATTCCACTATCACAAGATTCGTATTTTATCTTTATTGTTTTCAAATAGTTTTTCCTTTCCTAAGTCAAATGAAAAACTTTCTAATTTCTCTTTTTCAATTAAATTCCGTAATTGAGTAATAAATCGAGAACAATTTAATATCATTTGGAAAATCTTCGTAAAGCATTGCGGATTTATAAATAATTTTTGCTCACCATTTCGCGTAATTTCTTTTGTGATTAGTTCTTTATTTAAATAGCACAATGTCTTAATTCACATATATTATCACTAATTACGATTAGGGCCGTGGTAGCCTAGTGGTTAGAGTATCGGCCTTTCATCCGGAAGGACGGGGTTCGATTCCCAATGCCACCAAAGACCCACCGAGTGCATGCGATATACATGCTCGTTAAATCTGTGGAATCAAAAGTCCTGTGGTCGGTCGTTGAGCCAGTTACCATGGGTGCAATGATCTGGAGAAAATTTCCTCCCCTTCAGCTCAATGTCAAAATTGAGGGAGAGGAGTCTCTAGTGGTGCCATCTATCGGAGGATTTAAAAAAGAGCAAAGACGTACTTTCACCTTCATGGTGCTCTGATTAAAACGAAAGACGCTCCCTATTGACTTAAATTCGCATTGCCGAGGCATAGTGAGCTTGGCGTGTCCAAGTGTCATAAGTAACAACAACAATTGCGATTGAATTTCACCGCCACTTCTACCAGTGCGAGCTTCAGTTTGCGAAGACAAAAATCGGAGACTTGACTATATATTTTAAAAGACTAAATTAAAGATTAAATTAAAATTTAAAGATTAAATTAAAATTATGAATTTAATATAATTTCCCTTACGTACTCTCACAAAGAAACAAAATTTAAATTATCCTTCCTTCCCTCCTCAGCCCAGGGTGGACCATAGCCTTCCGCAGAGTTTCTTTTTCCCTCTGCTTTGATAGTCTTGTATTTCAGTTCTTCAGCTCTGTTTTGAGACAATCGATCCATCAGATCCTCCATCTTTCCCTTTTTCAGGCTCCAGTAATTCAGAGCCGAAGATCTTTTTGATGGCTCGATCCTACTCCATCCGGATCAAATGTCCTGCCTATATCCATCTTTGGATTGAAATAAATTTAATTATATCTTTCTTTTTATATAGTTTATAAAGTTCTGAATTTGTTCTCCTGCATGTATCATTGCAGTTTACACTTCCCAAAATACTTCGCAGTATTTTTCTCTCAAAAACTGCTAGGATTTCTTTATCACTTTCTGTTATCGCTTACGTTTCAGTAGCATATGAAGCTATGGGGCTTATGAAAGTTCTAAAGAGCAATAACTTTGTTTTCCTCCTAATCATACTAGACTTTAAATATCTTAGCATTTCATAGAAACTTTTGTTACCACTTTATGTATCGCTGGTGTTACGCTATTTACAGTATTCAATTCCGAGCCCAGATAGATGAAGCTGTTAACTCATTGAAATTTGTAGTCATCTATCTCTAGATATGAATCATCAAAACTGAGGTACTCGTATTGTACTTCTTAGTTTGGTTGACTGGAAAGTGCCTTTTCTTTGACTCACTTTCCAAGCAAATTTAAGCTATCTAGTGATTTCCAATACAGACAAATCAATTATACAAAACGAACATTCCGGTTTTATATCTTAAGGTACGTAGATAATTATAACTGATTTGTATGAAATAAAAATTTTAGTTTTCAGATGAAATTCATAGTGACTTTAAATAGTCAACAATAGTCTAAAATATATCATCATTTGAATACATTTAAAATTGCTTTAAAATATTGCTTAAAACTGTATGAAAGGTTTGCTCGTAAGTATGTAAAGCAGAAATCTTGCCAATAAATATAATTAAGTTTCACGTCATTCATGACTGTAGAATTTTCTTCTGAAATGGAAACTGCCCCAAGTTTCTAGAAAAAGAGACTCAGTAGTTATCAATCTCTATTTTAATAATATAGGGTTATTACAAAAAAAAAAAACATTGAGTTTCCGAGGCATTTATTTCAGAACCTAATTGATCTACAGCGATAAATTATGGCAAAAAACAAAACCCCGAAAGTATTGAAAATTAACGTCCATACTATAGATATTCAATATAAGTTCCTTGAGTGATACAGAAGATGTAAAGGCGATAACTTAGTTTGCTCCACATATTTCTCAGTTTGATCACGGGAATGATCATGATGCGGCTCCACAACTCAGTTATTTTGGTAGGTGACGGTGGTACGTAGACGCAGAGTTTAACATATTCCCAAACGCAGAAGTCACATGGTGAAAGGTTGGGTAACCTGGGCAGCCACACACGAAAACAGTGTCTTATCATCCTGGTTATATCGACCAATCCATTGTTGTGGGAGTTACCGATTAAGGCAGTGGTGAATCTCTTCTGCCAGTGTGGCGGAGTTTCATTCTATTCGTAAATGAAACCATAGATATCCTGTTCCATTTGGAGAAACAGCCATAATTGAAGAATGTCCAATTAGGAAGCACTCGTCTCATTATCCGTACCAAAAATGAAAAGAATGTACACCTTGTAACGAAAAAGTGCACAAAAAACATTGATTTTTGTGGAATCACGTTTGTGTTCTACAATATCATGGGTACTTTTCGTGTTCTTTATCCGTAAATTGCGTCCATTGTCCTTGTCACTAAGATGAAAGTTGGCTTCTTCACTGAAAACAAGCTTGTTCTCAATGTCGTCGTCTTCACAGGCTTCTTGCATGTTCTCAAAAAACGTCTTTCTTTTGATATAATCGTCTTATTTTATAGCCTGCAGCAGCTGCATACAGTTTCCCTTAAATCGTAATAAGTTTCTCAAAATTCTCACAGAACTAGAATGGAAAGTTGGCGGGTAAAACGGTTTGTTGATTTCTCGGGACTGTGGATGAAACTCTCTCTAACTCTATTCACTGTTTCTTCAGTAATGCTTCGTTGACCGGAACTTTTGCTTTTACAAAAACAACCGAGAACTTTGAGGTGTGGATAACAACGTAGAATGCTTTGTTGGGTTAATAGTTTGCATTTGTATGCCTACCGGAATACTCTATGAACTGTTATGAGCGAATCACACTTTGAAAATTCTAGTACACAAAACGTTTTCAGTTGTCTAACCATTTTAAATATGACATTCGCGCAGCAACCACAACTATACGCATATTGCAAATATGCAGCAAAAAAACTCATAATTATTGATATAAATTATACATCATATAAATATTTGAAGCTTACTTTTAATACAACGTATTATCTATCCCATTATATTCACTAATTAAACTACTTATAGGAAATATATGTATCATTTCTAGGTCTCCTCTCTCTCTCAAAATAATTAATAAATTTAATGAAAGTAGAAATGTATCAACTATTCTTATTGTCAGTTGAAAAAATATTTGCATAGTTTTTGATCTAAGAGATTTGTGATTAAGTGAATTTTAATATCTAAGCTCGATATGAGGAAAATTCTAATATTAGAATTAAGACTCAAATTAACGAGAAATTTTGTAATTTTGTAATTTAAGGAAATATTAACATCTTTGTTCATGTTGCTTAAATATTGTAGATTATTCATAGAGCATTTTTATGAGTAACGCAGCGATATCGGGAATAAACTCATTCATTAAATGTAAAGTTAGAGTAAAAAAATATATCATAAATAAATTATTGCATGATTTCAGCAAATAACACTTTCAGCATGAATATAATTTTATAAGAAATTGCATTATATGCGATTAAAAAACATCTTTATTAAATGGCAAGTGTGATAAAAATATTTTATAGAATTCCTTTTAAGAAGATTTTGGTAACTTGACTGGTTAAATAAGTTAATAAATATTGGTAATTATTTGTAAAATATGACATGACAAAAATATATCTTTTTCCTACTTGAAAGTTAGGGCACTTCCTCTAAGTTAGGCAATGTCCTCTAAGTGAAATAATACCTCTAGAAGTGGTAGATGAAGTATTGGGAGGTCTTCTGCTTGTTCCCTGATTTTAAATTATGAAGAAATCCACGCGGATACTTCTACTTAACCGGTAGAGCCCTAAGCTTGGCTAGTTACAAAGAAGTACGCTGGTATAGCAACTTCCGGATTGAGGCTCACAATGGCCTAAGCTAAACTACGTGGCAGGACAGCCTATGTGGACCAAGGCCTACTGTGTCCATAATTGTTTACATGGCAAAGGGCCTTTGGATGCGAAGTATATGTCCTAAAGCATATGTACCAGTTAGATGGTCAACCTAACGTGAAACCCCCTGTGTTTAATTCCCAAGCATGCTTGGTACTCATTTTATTGACCTCACAACGACCTAGAAATATTATATTCCTCTTCTTGCAGTAAGATATCGTGTTCAACCCCAGCAACTGTTGAACAGCGAGAGATGGATGTTGTTCTGCTGCATATATTGGGATGGGCTCCTGGAGTTTCCTAGGTTTCCTACCTAGTGATATGTGAATCAGCCTAATCTATGAAAAATCCTTCCAGAAAGCAATTTGCGCGGTGAATGCTAAAATGCCTTACAGCAGCCGTTGACCATTAGTCTGTCCTCTGCGCGATATTAAAATATTTTCAGTTTGAAAGAGTCCATGTCTGATTATAACAATCAAGTTTGGTACTGTTGGATCTTCAGCCATGTGTGTATTAATATGCTAAAAGACGTTTAAACTACACTTTACTAATAGCAGTTGAATGTTTTGATCTAGGTTTTTACGTTACTTTTCAATACTACTTCTGATATAGTTGACGTTACTCTAAAGTTGTATCTTATCGTTCCTATACTTGACCCAGAAATGGTTGCAGTTTGTTGTTTGATACTGTTATGATGTTACAGTTTAAAGTATTATATTGAAAGCTCACGAGTTGACAACTTACTAATACTAACTGCATATCCTAGCCAAGTCATCAGTGCTGCGTACACGTACTAGTTAAGGGTATTAATGGTTTTAAACATCTGAAAAACTCATAGTTTTTGTTCTTCATGTAGATTTTAGTGTCTTCAAAGAACATTTCGCGAAATTTAGTGTTTATTTTCCACCTTTTCATATACTTTACTCATTCTTATTTCCATCTTATTTTCAACTTTCTATTATTTTTATCGTAATTAAATGGACTATAATAATAAAATTAGTCATAGAAAAAAAATAATTGGCTGGTTGGTTCTTATATCCAAAGATCTGACGGAGTCAGACCATATCCATAAATCCATTGACGAGTAATGAGTCGAAAACAAGGAGAGGAGATGTGAAAATTTCTTCCCAGAGGAGTCCCAAGCAGCTTAAACTATGATCAGCTGAAGCCGGATGTTGGCGGTATTTTGGGCAAAAAGTGTAGGATTTTATGCGCTGATTAAAGGTAAAACATTTTAAATGCCCACTGGCAAGTCGTGAAATAATATCCGGAATATTTTCCTCTAGAAGAAAACCGAATTTCTTAAAGTTTAATTCATTAAAACGAATAAATAAGATTCCATGTGAGTAAAATCGCAAAGCCATGGAAATGTTTAAAAATAAACAAAAATATTTGCTTTAATATTTATATTTATTTGACGAATCCTATAAAACAGATAACTGACTTAAAAACTTTTTTATGTATATTTAAATATTGACTTAAGAACTACTAACAAATTTAGATATACATAAAAGTGTCAAAGTATGAAATAAACATTATTCAAAGAGCATTATTCTTCCATATAATAAAAAATTAAAGCAATTCAATTAAATTGATATTTACATAATTCGATAATTGAACAAGTAAATATGCATTCTAATAATTAATACATTTTTATATAACTTGTGGTCATTAGTGTCTTAAATTCCTTTAAAATCTAAGCAGTTGGAAACTTATAATAGGCAGATAATGGTAAAGATATGTCTAGCGTGCATGAAACCATTATTTTAAAGGAGATTAATATCTTTATACTAGTTATAAAATATTAAATTGAATTTGCATTCTCTCAGCAGGCACACGCGCATTATTTTTCTATAATTAATCAATGCACTTAACCGCAATCTTTTGAAACATTGAAACGATTAAGAAGCATTTACGTGGATGAAAAACTCAAGTCATTGTTTTTTAAATATTGGGTTGTTCGGAAAGTAATTTCGTTTTACCCACCTCAATCAATTTTTTGCTAGTAAAAACCAATCATTTTATGAGTGTGGAATCAAGCTATCACCGGAAAGATGGTAAAAGATGTTGGACTGAAATTGACAATATAGAATTCAATAAAATATTTATTCGTTATGCGTTTTCCATTTTCACAAAGAACGAAACTACTTTCCGGATAACCCAATACATTAAAGTCTATCTGTTTAGAAAGCACATCACCCTTGATTTAATTTTATCCATATTATGGAAGTTATCTTGTACTTTGCTTAGCACTTTTTGATTTTTAATGTATATTAAAATTTATAGCGTCTGTTTAGTTTGAGATTATTTATTTCTCAGTGCTTTCAAAATATATATAAAAATGGTGGCTGTTGTTGAAAACAAATTCTATTTCGAGTAGTTAGTCAGAACATTAATTTAACACCAGCAACATAATTTTACAATTACTGAAATTCGGATCATATTTAAAGAAATGGCGACGCTGCTTAAGAAAATCGATCAAAATGAGAGAAAATCATTTTCGTACAGCTTTTTGGTTTGTTTACTAGCTTTCATAGGAATAATAAATCCACGTAATAAGCTAATGCTATTTTTTCTGTTGTTTTATTATCTATGCCAACTGACTAATATTGCAAGAACACTGAATTGTGTAATTGCCCCACAAGGACATGATTACTTTACTAGCAGATTATTCGAAGAATTATTGAATTTAGTTACTTGGTGGGTTATATTCTTGAGAAGGAATCAAATTCTAGAACTTTATATTTACTTGGAGAATAAACAAAGCCAAACTAAAATTATTATAATGTCTTTGGCTCTTTCTCTTCTTTTATATCCACCATTCGTTTATACTTTAAATACAATTTTTCTTCATAGTACTATCAGAGCTGCTAGCTGTTATCTTTTTGACATATCAAAGGAGTACGCAAATATTTATGTCAGTCTCTTGTTGCAGTGCCTGCCACGCATTGTTAATGGTGGAGTGTGGTTTATAACTACATATTTATATTGCTTATATTGCCGTTTGATAATGACGATAAGAGTTTCTTCAGGTCAATGTTCGCTATCTTGGCGAGATTTGCAAGAATTAGTACAGTCTGTGAGAGATTTGGAAGACATTATGTCTCTTCCAATATTTTTGGTATCTGTACGAATAGGTTTCTGCCTTTATAAGTTGATTCTGGATGTTTTTTCATTCAAAGAAGCACCATCAATTAATTACGTTATGTATTTTACAATGGACGTTCAAACTTTAATCTGGATGATTGTCATAATTGTTATGGCTGATTCTGCTCAAAAGTACTGCGCTTCGAAAATTGAAATGTATTTTACGAAGCTTGAGTGCCAGATAAATAACGAAAATAGCATCAACTATTGCCTATATCATCATATGAAGAAAAATTGCGCGTTGACTGCTTGGAAGTTTTTTGTCTTCAAACGTAGTTTGGTCTTATCAACATTTGCTGCTATGATAACGTATGGTGCGCTTATTGTGCAATATAAAAAAGAATCTTTGGTGTAAATGACTGTTTTCGATGAAATCCAACTAAGAGGACTTTCATTAGTTCATGGGTAAGCCATTTTATATATTTTGCTTAACATAATGAGATAAAAAATAAAAACATACAGCAAAAAGTTACGAATACAACAAATTATGTTAAAAAATGTCATATGTAAAAAAATACGAAAAACAAATTTAGTTAGTAAAATTTTACAATAGTCGTTACATGGTTTCAATGTATGTGTGTGTGATTTTAGTTCTCCATAACTGAATTATTTTGGTGATCTTTTTAGATTACAACTCTTATACTATGATAAATAATAATATGAAAATGAAATAGTCCAATGAATATGCTATTAATATAATGAAAAAATTTATATTTCTTCTAATTGATAGCAGCCCGCTCTTGAAATTTATAGGCTCAAAATCATTTTATTAAAATTCAAATGTAGTGCAACAATAATCAGTTGAATAATAAAGTCATAATTCTAAATTTTATGAAAAAAATTGCAAAGAAGGTAGTTATTAATTTTCAAGTTTAAAAAAAATGAAAAAATAAGATTCTGAAAAATTTTAAATATATCAAGTTTTTAAATTCTATCATTATAGAAAATAATTAAGTTTTAATAACAAAAGTATTTATTCTAAGAAGTCAGGAATAACGCAAATTAAGAATTGTAACTCAAGCTTCATGATTTGAGAAATCAAAAATCCTTTACTTTTACGTTAAGTAACAGTAGTTCACATGTTTTGTATTTCTTAAGTTCTTACTTCTCAAACAAAAGAGGGCAAGTAATTAAAATGTTCTGTGTGACACTACCAGTGATAAAAATAATTATTTCATGAAGCTCTAGAAATTTTTTTAAATATAAAATTCATATTGATTTTTATTAGTTAATGGTATTTTAAATATTATTTGCACTTTATTAAAAGTCACAAAAAATGTCAGGATCATTAAACAAAGTTTACATTTCAAATGATACGTGATTAGAAAGGCAGTTTCCATAGCAGAAAGTGTTTATATAGAAAGGACACATTTTAAATTCTAAAGGATGGCAGATAATTTCTAGAAAAATAGAAATTGCGAACTTACTAGTTTGTAATATGCTTGTTCTGATTCATGATTCTATAATACTCTAGAACAAAGTATCTCAGAAACATCAGTAAATATATTATTTGAGGGATTTTATCAGTTCAACTTCTTCCACTAACTATTTAAGATATGAACAGTGGCGGCTTTTGTAAACTGTGATCTGTTGAAATTGTTGATGATAGAGGCTATCTATTAGAGATTCATTGTTGCATGCTTGCCTGTGTCTGTCTAACTGCCGTGGATTTACATTATTGCCCTCATTAATTAATGTCCAGATCATCAATTGAGCTTACTTAATATCATATTATTACTACCTTCGGCTATTTTGCTTTTAGGTAAGACACCGTTATGATTGACATCAACGCATTATATGAAAGAAAAAGCATTTTGAAATTAGTGACACATACCTTGTTTTCTTCCTCTGAAAACAACAGGGTGCTTACAGGGAAACAATATGAAAATATTCTTAAAATTTCTTATCTGAACGATAAATGCAAAGTCAATGAGTACATACCACTGAAATCATAGACAACGCTGAGATTCATGTAGAACTGTGTGGAACTAGATACGCAAATTTGGAGAAATTGGACACTTGTGCAATTTATTGGCCTAGTTAACTTTTTGTTTTAGTAAAGATAATTGAAGAAGTTCATCAGAATATAAATGAAATTTATCTTGCAGAATATGTTGTGCTCTACGCTTTCCGTAGCTGTTGCATTTTACAGCCAGGAAAGTTCTGCGCAGTTTTCGTCAAATATTTCCTCATTGATTCCAGCATGGCAAGAAAATACAAGGAATTTAATCTACTACTTCTAGACTTTCGAAAGCATTTCTGAAATGGTGCAAGAGTATGAAAGCGTAAAAGATTTATCAGGCGTAAAAAGATGATAGGTACGTATTCTGTGAATGCATGAGGATGATTTTTCGTTCGATGAGGATGATTGTTCCTTCAAATTCCGCTAACGTGAATTTGAAGAACTACGTATACAGGGCATATAAAATCTCCAATGCTGTGGTTGGAGTTCTGTTACAAAAAAATTGACTGTCCTTTTTGTGACAAAATTGCAACCCGGGGTATAACAAAAAACTTTAACCACTGTCTTGGCTTTTTTGTAGTTGATTACTATCTCAATTTTATTACAAATGTAAACTGTTACATGTGCTCATGATAGAGAAAAGTTGAAAATCTAAAAAAAAATTTGTGCCAGACAACAATTTCAGTCCAGAGATTGAATGGGCAGGACACTTGATCAGGATGAAAAATGGTCGAGCCACTAAAAGGATTTTTGATGTTAAACCAACTGAAGCTCGAAAAAAGGGAAGACAGTATATGGTGGATCGATTGTTTGGAAACAGATCTAAAGATTCTTTATATAATCAAATGATTTGACAAGGAAAAAAATTGCTTAGATCGAATCTTATAACTCAGTTTTGAATGATTTTGATTTTACAAAAATATATATATATATATATATATATATATATATATATATATATATATATATATATATATATATATATATATATATATATATATATATATATATATATATATATATATATATATGATAGATAGATAGATAGATAGATATTAACTTAAAATTAAAATCACACGTAAATATTTATAAAATTCAACCATTCCCATATCTTCAGTGGCTGAAGCCGCAGTCCTTACCCTCACTTTATGTCACTGAATGCTTAGAAAAATTTAAGGAATAAACTTTGTGTTTTTATTTTACTAAATGATCGCATTAAATTTCCCGACTTGACTTTCTATATGTCTGCATAAATATTCGTCCCGTATAAATTAGAAGTCTTTATAAGTGAATTAAATAATAATAATGGTATACTTTTCTTTTCCTCGTGTATTATTTTTTGGCATAGTTTCATTATTAAAATTTAATATTTTTTTAATAAAATAATTACATTTTTGTGCTAGTTCAATTATTACAATAGATCAATATAGAAAAGTATAGAGTGAAGGTGTTAGGTGAGAAAAAAAATTTGAATGAAATGTACCTCTTTTTCAATTATTTTATACTAATCTATACAACAATGTGAAAAAAAATAGAGTTCCACAATTACGGCCTTATGACTACATTCTTTATGTTATCCCACGAAAATTTCACCCAAATTTACTAAACAGTAAAATAAGTTTCGAATTTTTATTTTTTGAGAATAAAGGTTACATTTGTTTATTCTATTCACGAAATACAAATGTAAGATTTTAGGATTTCGACTGAGTAAAGTCAGATTTTTTTAAAGTTATGTTAAAATAAATACAATAACTATAAGATATTTAGCTAATGATTTAAAAAATTCTAATATCTTCAATATATTACACAGCAAACATTTTTAGGTATTATTTAGAACTCAGAATAAGGATATACAATTAAGAACAACTATTCATTGAAATTTCTGCTCTTTATAGTATAAAACTATCATTTTTATTGACTTCAGTGTATTATCCTTTTTAATTATTCAGCCTGTTTCCGTTACATTAATGTGGATAAAATGTTGAATAATATATTGTACCGCATAGCATTAATGTAATATCAAGAGAATTCAAATGAAGCGGATTAAAAAAAAGAAATCCATTTTCGACAAAACAGTTAATCGAAATTTCCGATTATATCATAATTGTACACACATTTATTTTCTTATTTTCCTGTTATTCGTAAACTAAAGAAGATTAAAATTTTAATACGTTCATTTTATTCTCGTTTATCAAATGCGGCATGTGCTTATTTTTAGTTTATTTTTTAATTAATGTGAATATTTAACGTTTCGTAATGTTCTAAAGAATTTTTCGTGTCGCATTTTTAAAATCTAAATCCGGAAAAAAAATCAGTGTCGAAGGAACAACATTTCGTATGCGTTAATTTGTTACGAAAAATAAATCTTTTTTATAATCCAAATAACAGGAAATTTCTATTTCCCTGCTGAAAGTGAATTGGAGATATATAAGAAAAGTTTCTCACGCGTTTTTTAATTCTACTTCGACATTTTATCTAAGCAGTGCTTCTCTGATTTAGAATTTTCGCCGTAGTTTGGTGAGTGTAATTTAATTCGTAAATGGTAGCTTCGATACATATAGCTTTAATATAAAAACATGCTTAAGCTTTAGTAATAAATATATTATTTATTGGATTTTATTTGATTTAAATTTTGTAGAAAATACATCTTCAAATAAATATAATTAAGTATCTTGATAAAAATAAATTTTAGTATGATTCAAAATTTATTGTTAGTTTTAGTTTTGTTTTGCAAGTTAAGAGCGATTTTTATTTTATTTTTATAAAATGTGTTAAAAACAATAGGATTGCTTCGTTTTTATTTTATAAGTATTATTTTATTTAATTGTATATATATATATATATATATATATATATATATATATATATATATATATTATAGTATTATGTAAATTAATTGTAAATATATATATTATATGACTTCTGATTTGTTGATAGAAGAAATTTTAAATCTTCAAGAAACATTTTGTAAAGATTGAATAAATTATTAAAATTATAAAAGTAAACAAAAATCAATAAAATAATTTAAACAAGGAAACATAAAGAATAAAGATGGGTTCTTTTCAAATATTTTGTAAGAGAAATTAAAAAGCCAGAATTCAAAAATCTTTCATTTAAAATAAAAATTTTTATTTTATTTTTTCAATTTCTCAAATGCACTACTACCTTATTTTGACAAATGAATTTAAAATCATTGTGGATAAATTGCGAGAAATAAATTAAAATAAATGTCCATTTAAATAAATTTTATTACTTGGAAAATTCACGTCACACGGAAAAGTTATATAACAGGAATTTTTCCACGAAATAAATCCCCCACCCCGCGTTTATATAAATTTTCCTATATGATACGATATCATTGAAAATCTTTGCACACACACATAAAATTAATGAGATGCGAATGGACAGAGAAAGAAAAACGATACTAACGATCAGACTGCTTTTACGACTCCTCCTTTCCAAACATTTTTGATAGAAAATTTAAACCAGTTTTAACCCTTAAAAATTGGCTAAAACAATTTTTTTATAAAAACGTGAAAAGGAATTTTGAAGTGTGTGTGTTTAATTGGCTTTGCTTACCTACTCTTAAGATCAAAAGAGTAGCATTAGTAACAATGTCCTTTATGAAGAATATCTCATAATAATAATTTCGTATTATTTACTCATACAAAAACCTATAAATTCAAAGATTTTCGACTATTCTTCAGATAAGAGTATTCCTTAACGTCCTAGTTTGAGGAAAACTTAGTTTAAATCAAACAATCACAATTTTCCTGAATTCTGATTATAACAGATTGTACACTCCGCAACATATATTTTGTAAGTATTGCATTGTTTCACATTTAATTATTATTATAATACATTTTTTTCCACTAAATTGAGTGACTTTTTTGAAGGAAAGAAACAATAGTAAAAATTTAATCGAGAAAAATCATTATTTGAATTTTCAATGCCAATTTAAAGCATTGGAATTCTGACCTAGCCAAAAATTGTTATGTTCAGAAGGTCTACACATGTCAGAAGATTCTTCGGGTCCAATGTTCCTCTCCTTGTATGTGATGAAGAGATGCTAACTTGGGGATCGATCTCGTCACTTGATCACAGTTCAAAATAATGTGGTGGGTGGCTGTGTTTAGAAGCTTTTAAAGATAGATATATAGGGTCGGACATGCATAGCAACAATTTAGCTTCGTCATAATTTTTATATTTATCGAATAGCTGTGAAGCTCATAAACTTAAATTATTCGATTTGATTAAAATTATTCTGAGTGTTAGCAATTAATTAAAATAAAACTAATTAGAAATGTAAACGCTTTAAAAATAACTTGGATTTCGCAAGCAAGTGTTACTAGAATGGGCACAGATGCCGTATAATCCAGGAGGTAAAATTCTGAGTTTGGTAATTTTTTGGGGAATTTTCTTATATATCTGGCAACCTGATTTTGATTACGTCGTAGATATGGAAACCTATAAAAATTATGCGGAAAATTCTATTTTGGCAATCTTAGTATTTATGTCATCGCGCACATCACAGTACCCCATTTTGGTAACATTTCTTCATCGTCAAAAAAATTCAGAATTTGGAATCCTGGATTATACGTCATCTGTGCCCTTGAATGTAGAGCTATATGCTAAGAAAATGTAAATTTTTACATCTTATTTAATTTACTTCCCAATATTTCTGAGATTGATTTAATCAAATTTCCCATATTTTTTTTAGAAATAAATGTATCACATTTAAATAAAATCTAATACATACTCTTTAAAAAAATTAAAAATAGAGTTAACATGTTAAGTAAAATGCAGACTTACGAAAATTTTAATCTTGTAATTATTGTTGAGAGTTGAAAATGAATTGCTAATAATACAATAGTATGTGCTAATTAAGATGATTGGCACAGGTGCCGTATAATCCATGATGACAAATTCTGAGATTGGTGATTTTTTGGCGGATTTTCTTATGTATCTGGAAGCCTCATTTTTATTACGTCATACACATGGAGACCTATGTGAACTATGCAGAAAATTCTATTTTGGTAACCTTAATATTTCAGTATATTCTAGTATTAACTTAGTATGCAAAAACATTCAGAATTTGCAATCATGGATCAATCTGTGACAGATGATTCCCTTTATGAGCGAAGTGAAAATGTTAATCAGATTTTACTGTACCTAGGAAGAAAGTAAGTTGATTTAATAGGAAAAGTTTGCGTTTAAGAAGTTAGATACCAGATTTAATTACAAGTTATAATTTAGGGCTATCGTTTCTTGGAGATACTATAGCTTATATCCAACATACTGGCAACTAGATAGTTAGCGCTTTGGTTTTCTGTTCAGTTGATAGAATGTTTATGCCCAACATTGGATGGGATGTTTGTAATGATTCTAAATCCATTCTAAACTATAGTTAAACTGTGTGTTAAAAATCGACATTGAACGACAAACCAACTAAACATAAGAAGTTGGACAATTTGTCATTGTCAAAGGTTATAAAAACATACAAAAAGCCCCGTGAATTTTTCGCAACTTAGTAATCAAGCTCACTAAGGTTTAGTAATAGGACTATGATCTTTAGAGTGCATCCAATCTAAAGATCATAGTCCTAGTACTCTCTCATGTTAAACAACGAAAAGTAGGCAATACATTTCTACTTCCGTTACACTTATCAATTGGGATAGGTGATTGGGAATTTTCTCCCATTCTACTCAATTAATGAATAATCCACCTGCAATTCAATAATATGTAATAGATGTAAAAATGTCTGACAGCATTAATTAACTGACAATTACGCAATGTTAAAAAAATTAAATAGTCTTCAAACCAAAATTCCCTTTGGTTATTACCTTTCATAATAATCATTATAATGAAAGACTTTTTTTCATTTTTATATTTCAGTTTAAAATATTAATATTTTGCATTAAAATTATTTATATTTCTTTTTATAATTAATATAAATATTACTGAAATTATTGCTTTTAATAAAAAAATATGAGTCACTTATATGGTAAATTTTTTTCTTTAAAGCTAAATATTGAATCCATGTTTCCAGACAAAAATAAAATGCTCAGAATTTAATTCGCAACTAAAATTTTAAGATATCAAAATGTACAATATATGTTGTATATTTTGATATCTCATATCAAACTGTACAACACACATGTGGCTATATTTATTTAAAATAACTATCTAAGATCGTGTAAACTCTTGCAGAACTAAAACAAAACCTCTTTATATACATCTTTCAAAAACAAAGTAAAAAAAATGAATTTTTCTATTCGTAAAAAGTATAACTAAGTTAGAAAATGTAAAATAATTTCATTATATATAACATTGATGGCATAAAACATGTGTGTTTTATGCCATCAATAAAACATAGTGCAATTTGCATATTTTTAAAAATAGTGCAATTTGCATATTTTCTTAGATTAATAATCTTTGATTGCATCAGAATAATATGGACACATTCACAAGATTTCGCATAAAAAGTGATTTATGATAATTTCATATGTTATATATAAATTTTAGTTCGAAATCCAAATAATCCATATCCTAAATTAAGTGTATCAATATCAGGAAACATCTTTGCAATCGGCAATATGTTCAGCTAATATCAATGAGACTCAGAAATTACATTTTGAATGTAAGATTAATGTGGGAAAAATTTACAACTTATAATTATATAGTTGAGTATATGATTCTGTTTTTAAGACTAAAAACGTCTGCATGTAATCTTTGTTTTTACGCGAAAATAAATTAACTTAATTCATAGTATTTTGCATAACTGTTATATTTGAATAATAACATAAAACTTTGGGCAGTAATACAAATATATCATACACATTTTTAGTCTACTCATAAAATAATATTAAATTTTTATAAAATGTTATTTTCAGATCTTTCTTTTTAATGATGGTTGCACTGAAGAAACCCTCCGGTATACTTCTGTCTTCTTATTTAATCGTATCCTGTTTTGTTTTTACAAACGTTCAAGGTCAAGGAATGTCGGGAATGATGAGTTTGTTCGGGCGTCTTCGAGGAGGAGGAGGCGGTGGTGGACTGGGTGGTGGATTAGGTGGCGGAAAAAAACATGGTGGAGATGACGGCTTAGCAGCTCTTTTAGCAACTGGACTTCTAGCTAAATTATTATCACATAGGCAATCCAACTGTTACCACCAAGAAAGTAGGGATAATTCATTTGCCCTTGCACACCAACGGAATGCCCTCTTACAACAACACAACGCTTTATACCAGTTGAGATATGCTCAATTTCTACCACGATTTGCTCATTTTCAACCAAGATTTGCTCACTTTGACCCAAGTCCACTTTCTTTGCAACCAAGACCAACTGTTCCTCTGCAGCCAAGACCAGCAGTTCCTCTGCAACCAAGAGCCGTTCAGCTTCAGAGGTATGCTAATCAGGCAAGGCTAGCCTACTTACGACAAAAACAACTGTCTTTCTCACCTGTGGTATCACCTTTCCAATCTCAAGCAGAGTCTCAAAGAATACCCTTTGTACACAGTCTATTGCACGGATTCTTCTAGGAACTATTTATTATGCCAATGTACAGTATTTTTTTCACTGTAGATATGTCTTACATATGTATATTGTTACATAAAACTATTTTCATATCAATATAAACTATAGTTTAATTTGTCGAAATACCACTTCTTACCTGTATATGCACATATATTGCGTTCAATTATTTTTTATATACTATAATTTTCTCAATGATTCCGATTGTACCTTGTTTATCTTGTAATATTTTTCATAACACAAATTAAATTCATTGCTGCCGAGTACATATCTTTATGCATATAATTAATATTTTTCTTCTATGTAGCCTCACATCATTTTTAAGAAAAATGGTAAACTAAGTATCATTTAAAAAAATAAAATGTGAGGACATGTGAATATTTAGATCATTGTGTGTGCATTTTTTTACCACATGAATTATAATATTTTGAAGTTAAATATAAACAAACAAAAGCGTAATAATGTATTTAGTTGATGTGCTAAGTTGTAGATTCAAGATACTTATGATACAAGTATTTATGGATTCATTTATATTATAAATATATTTTGTACATTTAATATTTCTCATAACCACATGTACTAGTACAAGTCATGGTTATTGTAAATAAATGGTTTTCAATTTTCCCACTTAAAAAAGCATCTGTGTCTTTATTTAGGGATAAAAAGAAATTAAAAAAAATTATAAAAGTTATGGAATTTTTGAGGAGGTGTATTCTACCAAAATACATTCGACATTGATGCATAATTTGATGCATCTTCATATTTTAAAACAATTTAACAAAACTCAGTTCGATTTCATTTGCTTAAAACTTATATGTATCTAAATAAGTAACTATTACAATACCAAATATAAAGAAAACTTTTTTAAAACTATTTAATCCAGAGAAAAATTCAAAAAAACGATCAGAAAATTTTGAGTCATAAGCATCACGTGTCTGACACATTATTCCTTTGTGCCCTTTTTATTTCAATGGTCTATTCTTCAAAAAGAAACAAAAAAGAAAATTTTAAAAAAAGGTTAAAAATTATAATAATTTTTATTCTTATAAATATTTGGTGTTTTCCGACACTGAAAGAAAAGGAAAAAAATTAACAATAAATATGGATATTTTATATTTATATATTCAATAAAATTTATATAGGTAAGTTAAATGAAAGAGCAAAGAATATCAATATTGCAAACGTCGATATAGAACTATTAAGCCAGTCTTTTCGTTTAAAATATTTTAATAAAGCCTTTAAAAAAATTCAAAGAATCAAAATAAAATTGTTTAAATAGTTCAAATTTATTAATAGAAAATAGAAAACATCTTTTGCCGTTTTATATGATTCTAAGAGTTTAAGATAAAACATAGTAACACTAGTGTTATCTCAATAATTTGCTTTTAAATTTAAAAGGCAAGAAAGGCTTAAAAATAAGCTTTTTTCCTGAAAAGAGGTTATAAATTTCATTGCAGAAAATCAATGTTTAATTTAGTTTTATAAAACATAAAAAAATATAATATAAATATAACATTTATTGAGATGATAAAATCTGTACCATCTCCACAACCTGAATCTAAGCTTCAAAGATAGTGTATAAGTTCAGAAATTTGCTTCTTTCTCGAAAGGAACTCTCAATCACAATCATGTAACATCGTATATTGTTATCATATTTACATAAAATTGATATAAATATTAATAACAGCAAGTATTTATAATTGATAAAATAAATAGACAATATGCATTGTGTTAAGGTAAAAAAGAAAAAAAAAACTAATAAAATCATATTTTATACATTAAGTTCACACAACTGTGCAATTGACATCAAACTTTGGTAATTAAATAACTGTTTCCAAACAGAATAAAAAAAATTTAAGCTGCTTTTGGCTTGGGAAATGACGACCAGTACATTACAACTTTTACTATTATATCAGCCATAGCATATGGCAGCAAATGTAAAGTCACACTCAGTACAGCAGCGAAATCATTTCTACTTGGTCTGTAAGCAATGCTCGGGTACTCTGCAGACACTGCTTCCTCCAAAGCGTCTACAACTGGATCTATTTTTGGCGAGTAAAATTTCTTCAATAAATTGACCATGGCTGCTTTAAAGTTCTCGAAGTATTCTTTTCCATATTCCTGTACAAGTGTAGGACTGATAGAAGATGCTTCTAAATCGATTCGTTTGCCGACTTCTTCCATATCTGTGAGCATCGTTCTGGAAAATTTTTAAAACTAAATCTAAGCAACACTTCAAGGCATTTGGTTCTTAATAGAAAATGCGAACATTATAACAGTCACACTTTTTTAACTTAATAAAACAGCATACTTTATAATAACCAATTTATAAAAATATATTTAATCTAACACTACGTTGAAAAACATACGATTATATATATTTTTACTATATATTTATACATACATACATATATATATATATATATATATATATATATATATATATATATATATATATATATATATATATATATATATATATGTATAACTAAAATTGAATGTTAATACATTTACCTGCTCTTTCAGGTAAATTTGAGTTTTACATAAAATTCCATTTCTTTTATCAATAATAGTGGTAATGAATTTTTAGTTGACTTGTCATTCGATTGCTTCTTTTCTTAAATGAGAGCTTAAATCCTTGCGGAAACTTGATTAAAATTGACTTCGAACTATTTCAAATATTCATGTCTAAGGAAAGAACTAAACCACGTATTGTTAAATTGAAGATCAGAGAGGTAAGCATTGATTTTCTGGCCTCCTGTTCTTAAGTTCTAGTGAGTGTTGAAAAAGTTCATGTTGTGAATTAGTTTATACTAAACATTTTTATTACCTTTACTGCTTGAATCAGCTGTAGATATTACTACACTACTTATATGACTGATGTACTATGAAGGAGATGAATCTATCTATGGAACTTTCTAAAGATATGAATAAATCAAGTAAATTTTTCTAGTCCAACTGGAATTTTCTACTCAAACTATTATAGGACAGTGGTCAGTAACCTTGTCATTCAAAATAGCCAAATCTAGATAATTTACAAATTAAATTTATTCAAAGAGCATAAACTATAAACATAAACTTTGATTTTAAGCATAAGCTTTGCTTTAGTTAGAGACAATATTACGGAATTAAGATTAAAAGTACAGTCTCAAACTTGGCTTTGCTAAATAAGTCTTAGTTTTATTAACAGTAAATTAATATAACTTTTTTGGTATCATACTTACATAAAGATAATTTATTGAAAAATATCATATTAGTAAAATAATATAAAAAATATTCTTAAAATATTGCATAAAAATAACTGCAAATACTTCAGTAATGTGAACATTGGCCTCGCATTTCCTTGGAAAGTAAGGATAAGTCAGGTTTGTAGGATGTATTTTTTAATTTGAGGCACGATTCCAAGTTCTCATCGATAAGCCGATTCTTTAATTTCCTCATGATATTGTTCATGTTTGAAAATGATTGTTCACATGAATATGTAGACCCAAGAATAGAGCAAAAGCTAGTTTTTTCAGTTGATCATATGAGTCATGAATACTATTAAAAATGTTAAAAATCAGCATATCTTCCCTCTCCAATATTTTAAAGCAGACTACTTGTGATTTAAACTTAGTTCACAATTATTCCAGTAGCTCTAAATCAGTACAAAGATGCTCGAATTTTGAGCTCCATAATTCTTTACTTTTTAAATCAAACAACTTCATTTCAAATATGTCAATATCAATAGTAAAGGATGAAAAACAAAGCTCTGCTACCGTGACATTCAGATGTTTTGTTACGTTGCCTTGCTGTTTCTGAAGTCTTTAAATCTGCTGAGAAAATCATCCTTCATATTATTAGTGCGGTTTTGAAATAACAAATGTCAATATTAAATTTGCTTTCTCCACAATATTTTAACAGGCATGGAAAGGGAATTGGGATTTCTCTTTAAGAATCTTCAGCAAAAAGCTACAATTTGTTTTCAAATGAAATTACTTCTTCTAGCACCGAAAAAATTGTGTTTCCTTTTCCTTGTAACTTACGAATAAGCTGATTTAGATGTGATAAGTAACATCCACCATAAAATAAAATTTCTGTATCCACAGATCATTCGTTAGCTCAGCATAGTGAATATTCTACTCAAGAAGAAATGTTATTTGGCAAGGGTTGCTAAATTTGACGTCACACTAATGTAGCCTATTCTTATCAGTATTGATAACCATGATTGGATGCGAAATATTTCAAAGGGTACTTGCTTGCCTTATCGAAAACTATTTGTAAATGGATCATGGAGAAACGATGTCCCCGTCACCATCAAAATCATCGAATATTTTAAAGGAATGGTTTCAAAAATTTTTTGCATCATTTTTCTAGACTATATAGACTTTGTGCCATATTTGCTTTCTATAAGTATGCCCATTCTTTTAGCCGTGCGTTTCAAAAAATTTTCTCGTTTCTTACAAGGCAAAATAATAATAATATTCTGTGCATGGACTAAACATTTTGGAGAAGAGCTGTAGCCGAGGAGCAAAGAGTCGCAGGTTGCCGACCTCTGTTATAGGACGATAGAAGAAACAGGTGAGTGAAAGTCAGAAATAAGTTAAGGACGATTTATCCCAAAACAAAACATAAAGAATTATTTCAAACTTGTTGGCAGTTTTTATAAATCCAGCGAGAATGTTTACAATCCAACTCAAGGCGAAGTATTTTGGAAAGTTCAAAGCTACAGAATATATGTGAATGAACATATGCTTGGACAATGATGTCGAAAAAAAGGCAAATGGATGCTTTTTGTGAGATTATAATCGTACGTTTACGCTTGTGTGGTTAGTCTTATTGTAGTAGCACTGTTGATAGCTTTGTTTATGTGTCTACAATGCATGGAATTCCGATTAAATAAATAAATGAACAAGGTGCAAATAGACGCTTAACCATACATATTCCTAGATGGGAAATAGAACTCAGAGATTGATGATCTGGAGAGAAAAACTATGGGGCTTTCATAATTCAGCTACTTCAATGTTGATAGCTCTGGATTCTCCAATATTTATGAGATCACTTTCTCGATAATTGGCTGAGAGTAGCTTGCAGACATACTACGCTTTACCAAGTTTGTCATCAAGGACAAATCATTGAAATGAACGGTTGCAATGGTGTTATTTTCAACAAGGGACAGTGAAAACTGAATGGAATAATGGGGAGATCATTAGCGAATTTCGTTTCTGCTTGGAGACGTCGGGGATATGAAGCCAAGTTGATTACTGTTGTTGAATGATACCCTGCTTGTTGAATCGGAATAATGATTTGGAACGGCATCAAGTAAACTGCTTACTTCTAGATCACATCTAATATTTATTGCAGGTACATTGAGAGTAAGATGATATATCCATGAGCTATTGTAACCGGTTGTTCTAACTTGCCTTTTGCAGCTGCAAAATGTTATCTTTCTGTAGAGCAACGAGATGTAGAAAACGGCACTCATCAATAAATCCATTTGCTTTTTGTTGGCCTAAGACATCTCCTGGTCTTTCATTGTTAGAATATATATGTGACGTAAATGGACGTCGTTTGCTATGCTCCAACATACACTAGAGGTTGAACTGTGCAAAATGGTAACAGATAGAATTCCCTCTTTCCCACACAAAAATCAAGTCTGCTTTACACAATGTTTGCATCATCAGAAGAAGTAGCCATATTTCCTATAAATCTGTGTATTTCGTGAATGTATTTTTTATCTTTTTGTGAATAATATTCCTAATTATTGTCAATTTTAATGATTATCAGTTTTTAAAATATATTAACCAATATTTTGTGAAATTGCATTCACCATGTTGAGTAGTGTATTTACTTTTTTTATTCCAGTTCATAACTTATTCTTTGTATAATCCAATACTATTTTGAACAATAATTTTACATATGCAGGCTCACAAAGAAGATTCACACAGTTGTTTTTTTATATCATGAGAGTATTTTTAAACATTGATTTGAAGTTTTTCATATTTTTAAATTTCCACAAATCCTAAAAGTATTCTTACAGCGGAAATTAATCTTATATGATTCAACATCCTTATATAAACATAAAAAATAATAATTATTTAACTCTTAAAACATTTTTATACATCATTAATTATTTAACATTTTTTCCTGAACACAATTTACTAAACATAAGAGATTTTTGTAATTTGGTTGAGCACTGCTTGCGTAACGCATTTTCCTACATCAATCTACTGATATTCTCCAATTTTCTCTTTGATTATTTCTAATAAATGTATTCAGTAATCCAAAAGATTAAGTTGTAAAGTCAGTTAATAGAAAAGTTTCATTTCTTTTTACTTCGAATAAATTGAGCTAGTTAGTTTTGTTCGTCTTTGTTCATTTTTTAAAAGTACAACCTAAATTCTTCAGTATATTTGCATCATCCCATTAAAGTATAATACAATTATAATCTTCAACGAAAGTATAAGTTTTACTAGAATTCAGATTTTCTACTAGATTGCCATTTTCCCATTTAGTATTCCTTCTACACATTTACTCCTTTTTTCTGGATTTCTACAAATGTAAACATTATCACGTTTCATTTACAAGGTAAACAAGAAAGTTCTTTCCGTTTTTAGTGACTCAAAAGAACAAAGCCTACAGAAAGTGTAGTCTATTGTTAGCCCTAAAAGTAATCGCCTTTGTCATCCAGAGCCTTCTGCCAACATATCGCCAGTTATGCAATCCCCTTGCAAAGAAGTCCGTGAGTGCTTGGCGCAAGTCTGCTTCATTGGTAAAGGGTTTTGAATGAAGATGATTGTCCAGGGAATCGAAAAGATGGTAATCTGATGGTGTAATTTCAGGTGAGTAAAGAGGATGGTGCAAAGTCACCCAACCAAGTTGCAGTATGGTATTCCTGGCCACTTGCGGGATATGTGGCCTAGAGTTATCGGTCAAGAATAGTACACCTTTGAGATTAACCAGTACTGACTCCTGTTGCAGACGTTTCAATTGCTGCGAGTACAGATCCGCCGTGACCGTTTGGCCCATTGGTAGCAGCCTATTGTGAATCACTTGATGATTTGTTCACCAGACACCAGCTTCATCACAGAGAGACAAATCTCTCGACCTAGTTTTATGAAACCCATGCCTTACCGCACGTTCATTCACAGCATTATTTCTAAGCGTTTGACATATTTGGCGCCTTCATGCAGCAGCTGATAAGCCCATTTTAAAGTCGCAAAGGAATCAACACCGAACGAGCTCCTTTGACACGCTCATTTCTCTTTGCTATTGTACGAGTTACGATTAATGAATGCGTACAGTGGACCTGCTTTTATAAGGACTGATATTCCTACTCTTGACTGATCAATGTCTCAATCACGTCATACACTAACTTGCATACTTACTCTCATTTCATTCAATGCCAACGCAAAAATGGCAAGAACTTTCTTGTTTTCCTTATAACTGCCTTTTATATGAAATCAATTATTATTCTCATAAAATTATTTAAATTTTAAACCTTCCGTTACCTGTTACACTGTTCTATTATAATCAGAAGTTTGCATATGTATATATAAGTGATTTTAACTTTACCAGAATATCACTTTCTAAACAAAAACATCGAGCTTACTAACCGAAACAGTTCTGGCTCCACTTGGACAACTCGGATTCCCCATTCGTTCATTTCTAATCTCAGAGAATCGCTGAATCCAGCTGCAGCGAATTTGCTCATGCAGTAAGGAGTATTATGTGGAACAGCAACTCTTGCTGAAAAGAGCAAAAATTAAAAAGAATCTAATGTATTAAACTACACTTATTTTTTGAAAATTCTCCAATTTATACTTATAAATCTTTACATTTTTCATAGGATAGATTTTTTTGGTACATTTTTATTATCGGCACCTGATTAAGATATCGACAAAACTTCAATATATGGCGAAAAATTTAAATAAAAATAATCATCAAAATATGCGATTTGTCTATTGATGATAGAACTTCTAATGAAATGAACTTTGCAATATATTATTCTTATAAAGAAAAATGATTGGTGTAGAACATTTTTAGCAAGTCTGTCCTGATGAGAAATTTTTTTTAAGATTATGTGTTTGACATAAAAGATCTTAACTTATAATAATGTCGCTGCCATGTTAAATTTTTAAGTGAGATAACTATTTGATAAATGAGAATCGATCATCTGAGATCAAGATACAGATGAAAGAAACGCATCGCTTTTAAACATAAATTTTGACACGATTTTAAGAGTTTATGGGAAGACGTATGCTGTGCTGAACTCCCTCTTTAAACTTTATCATTATTTAACTGGGGCATAAATGAAATAGTTTTTGCATCCAATTTTAAAGATGTTTGATCATACAGTACTCTTAAATTTGTGCTTATACTAAAATTGAAATAAAAATTATTCCCGTATTGTGGTAGGAAACGATAGCATTTGTTTAAATAACACACGTTTTGAAATATTTTCTCTTAAAATAATAATAAAATAGTCGCCAAGTAATGCTTATTGTCAAATTCCGTTTGATTTCACATAAAGTTTACGGTGTCGAATACAATCTTAATTCTTTTTTATATCTGAGATATTTTAAAGAAATAAAATAATCTAAAGCAATAACATTCTCTTTAAATAAGTGATATATTTCGATTTATTATTGGTTAAAAATATAATGAGAGTTTTCATCTGAATTATACATTTAATTTGTGATTGACAGAAGAAACGCAAATATTTCATATTTAATTACATTGCTGGCCACCCAAATTGGAACACCAAGAGGTATCACAACAAAATTTATTTTGTAGATAACATGTTGACCAAGTATCAAATGATTAAATTTATAAACTTCTGTGAAGTGTGGTTCCTTCTAAAATCAGTAAGCTGAGTAGCCACCATTATTGGAGATCACCGCTGCTACACGTTTTGGCATTAATTCAAAGAGACTTTGGATACGTTCTTAGGGTATAGCAGAACAAGCAGCTTCCACACGTTGCCAAAGTTGATCTGGTGTGGCAGCTGGGGATGTAATCTGGATCAATCGTTGAGCAACCATGGACCACATGTTTTCTATCGGCGAAAGATCCGGAGAGTGAGCCGGCCAGAGAAGCAATTCATTTCAGACGATTGACGAAGCCTTGGACAATGCGTGCCACGTGTGGTCGCGCATTATCCTGTTGAAATATGGTTGGGGGCAAGCCCTGCAGTTAGGGAAGAACAGCTGCCTCCAATATTTCAGCAGAGATGTAGCGCTGGCTGTTTAAAGTATCGGCAATGCGTACTAGAGAAGTACGAGAGTGATATCCAATGCCACCCCATACCATAATACCTGGTGCCAGCCGAGTGTGGCGGTGCATAACGTAGCTGTTCAGCATCCTCTCTCCATGATGTCTCCAGACTTAAATGCGACCATCGTGGTGTTGTAGACATAAGCTTCTTGACTGGTCAATAAAGACAATTTCATTCCATTCTGCCGTCTACATCCTTCTTTCATCGCACCATTGGCGGTGGAGACGTCTGTGGCTCTGCGTCAACAATGGACGTCTTGCTGACAGACCACTCTGCTGTAAAATGCGTCGAATGGTAACACACAGACACTGGATGATGTGTTACCGACTGAATGTGCTCTGCTGTGGTTCGTGGTGTGGCTGAGCGATTCCTCACTGCTATTCGCAACATTTTCTGTTTTCACGTGAAGTTATGCACTGAGGTGGATGCGATCGAACAAATCGGTTCGTCGTACCCTCCTGCATCCAACGATCACATATCCGCATTACAGTTGTTTGGTTTCGTCCAACAGTACTACTGATTCCCCTGAAAGGTAATTTCGGTTGGCCACTATAATTCCTCTGTCGAACTCGTATACTTGATCAGAAAATGATCGCTGTTTTCTATGAGGTATAATTGATCGTTAAAAAAACTACAAGAAAAACACAATTATTGAACTTGAAATTGTCGAAATCTTTTTGCCTTAAACAGCCCTTTGAAGTGGCGCCACAGGCGCCCGTGTTGTGCGCCTGCGCTGAAACTCTAATGAATTGCATATCTCACCTCCGCTTATGCATGTTGTAATTTTCATGTTATTTGCATGCTTCCTTCAAGGTGAGACATTTACGGTGGCCAGCAGTATATTATATCTATTGTTTAAGCATTTAAAAACTTCAAATTTAGTAAAAGAAAAAGCAGATAGTTTTTATTTTTATTTATTTATTTATTTTGTAAAGAAAAGAAACATGAATGAATAAGTATGGTAAGTCAAATACAAAATTTATCATTCAACCAAAATGAATAAGTAACGCAAGACCAGCTGGATTATGAGGCAAACTAAGCAACTGCTTAGCATTCGAAATTCCAAAAATGAAATTGGATGCATGTTTGAGGGAAAAAAACATTATTTAGAATTTTAAAATGTGCTGGAACAGTTCTAAATAAGTTTTTCATACGACATTATTAACACGTATACTTTTTAAATGATGTGTTTGTTGCTTGATGACTTTTTGGTGTTGTGATGTGTTTGATTAAATAAAAATTCTTAATCTCTTGGATTAAAGTTAAGATTAAAATAATTAAAACCATCTGTATAGTTACAGGACTATATAAAAATTTAATGTGCAGAGTAATTTCATGAAAAATATTCCAAATTTGAAAAATTATATTTTCTATGCAATACATACTAGAGAGCGTTTCATTTTACACATTGTTTTGGGTAAAAAATTATGAAGTTTCCTTAATTTTAGTATTTATATTTTCAGTCAGAGATGGCGCTTCGAGCAATTGTTGGGAAGATAATGGTCACAATCTGATGAGATATTACTTAGTAGGCTGTTGAAGAAATAATCATAACACAGCAAATGCCATTCTGAAGTACTGAATGCGCCAAGAGTGATTTATTGACTGTTAATACTTTGTGCCATATTAAGAAACAAAATATTCGACTCATTCTTTTTTCAAGGGACCATCGTTAATGATATTTCTTTCTGGTGTGCACTCAGGGTGGTGCAAAATCCCACTGGCACCTTTCTGCGTTGGAATGTTTGAACGAGCAATTGTGCAAAAGCAGATTGGGCGCAGAACAGATTTTGACGGATGCTTTTTGTCAGTGGCACAGAAGAAACTGTGCATAATTCCATGTCAGCATTTTTTTTTTTGGGATTACATAAAAAAAATAAATATTTTATCATCTTTACTAGCAAACATTGTTGATTAGAAAACAGGAATTATGGCAGTTATTGAAATTACTATTCTAAACGCGTTGAAAAGTGTGTCAGAATAATTCTTAATATAGAATTACTATCGTTTATGCTTCTTATGGAGGTCGTTTTAAACATTTATATGTTTGAGTAAATAAAACAACATTTATTTCAATTCTCCAAAATGGAAGTATCTTGTGTAGGTTTTAAATAAATATATAATTTTCTGATGAAACACAAAATTAAGCTAATAGTTGTATAGTAATTTTTATACGATTAACATTTAATACAAATTTTATTGATTCCTTAGAATGTTTAACTTTGTATCACAAAACATGATAAAGGGGCTAATTAAGTTTAAAAAAATATAGACACGTAAGTGGAAAAGCAGTTATTTTTTTTAATTCAATATTGAATGACATTCAATTGATATATTCAAAATTGTAAAACCGAAAGTCAACAATATTATCATTTAGAATAATTTATATTTCGCAATTGTAGGGCAAATTTCAAATATTTCTATCGGTAAATGTTTCAAAAGCTACACATTTTTTTTGTTGAAGAATTTCTTTTGTGTGTGTGTTACATTTTTATCATATTTATTGAATGATGATTGTAAATAACCAACACAACAGATTTTTTTCAATAATCAAAATATTGATGGAAAGAATGTATAATTTGCTGGCAAGTTATTTTGCTTATATTAGTATCGGAAGAGTTTTTTTAAATATTCTGTAAAAAATTATAATTTCGATAAAATTGCAAAAATAAATAACTTAGATAAATAAATAGTAGAATAGCTGCCACGTAACCCTTTTGGTACGATTTTTTTGGTAATAATGTAACTGCAATTTCTGTTTTCATTATATAGATATTTCTCATATTTGGGTTGTTAAAATATAATATAGTATACGTTTTCTAAGATCATTGATCATTCTAAGGAAATAAGAAGCCTAGTTTGTAAATGAAAAAATAGCAAAAATTGAAGAAATGGCAAAAAATCATCAAAAATGAAATGATGCCAAAAAAAGCTATACAACATCTATTATTAATTAATACCATTGTAGCTTGTTAAGTTCACAATTCTTCCTCTGGACTGCTTCAACAAAGGCAGAAATGTTTTAGTAACTCTGACCATGCCGAATCCATTTACTTCCATTGTATCTTTGAAGTCTTGAAGACTAGCCAAGTCAGCAGTAAAACCCTTTTGTATTCCAGCATTGTTTACTATAGCCCAAAGCACTAAAAGAAAAAAAAAGAAATATATACTAAGTAACTACACTCTCGTGTTCTCAGATTATGGATAGTTCAGAATTACAAGAGAAATATCACATATTCCCAGTAAAACATTCTTGTGTTGTTACAAGTTACCTGATGTAAATACACAAGAATGGTAAAAAACAGTGCTGCTCAAAAGCTGGTTTTAAGCCGCACTGGCTATGACTAAATAGCTTTGACATAGAGGACAAATGTAGATGATATATTTCTTGGCGGAATTATCGTTTTTTTTAAATATGGACGTAAGCAGTGGACAATATCTTTGAAATTCGGAATCTGGCAGAATGTCACTTATAGACTTGGGCAACGGTTCCAAGAAAAGTATGAAGATATCAATCGACATTACACACGGGTCATTCTGGATTTATAAAGCCGAGAGACAACCAACATTTGACAAGAATTGCAAGATTAAGCAGTATAGCATTAAACATATATCGACATGTCTGTAGCCATTGGTACAGCAGCAGCTAAAAACATCTAAGTTTCGAAGCAAACTATACGTACGATTGGCAGAGGTCTGCCAATCGTTTGCTTAAATATGTGAGTTGACGTGTTCTATTCTCAGCAACTGACAATCATCGGCAGTTAGCATAGTGTAACGAATTTTTAATCTGGACTCTTATGCAGTGGTTGTGTGTGCTGTGGTTGACAGTAATTAATTTTCGATTAGAGCTGATACACTTTGCAATATGATTCTCATCGAAAATATTCACGGGGAACGTCATGGTTCCATTACCATTAAGACAATATTTCTTGAACAGCAGTTTTAAGAACTTACAAGAGTCTTATTCATTTTATATTTCAATTTTCCAGATAATTTAAAAGACCAATTTTTTGGCTGTTCTTATTCAGATAATTCTTTTCAATGCATCATCGTGAATTTCCTCTTAAAGACAAATTAAATTTTAATGTTCTTTATAATGTTTAATGTTTGCACTTTTTCTGGGATGTAAAGTTACAATTTATATATATGATTTTGAAGGATAAAGATAGATTTTTTAAAATTCAAATGATTTAGAAAAAGAAAAATAAGCGTTATTGTATTTGCATATAATATCGGAATCGAAAAAAATTATTTACTTTGTGAAACAAACTTAATATTTTTTTATATAATGATTTATTTGAGAAATTTAACTTATTTCAGTTGATTCAATATTTTAAAATTACTCATTTTATACAATTTAATTTTAAAATGAATGATATTATGATTACAACTCACTGTATTTTTGATGAAATATTCAAAATGGAATTCATTCGAATAAGTTTGCATGTACCATCTGACAAAAGTGGTATTGTCCATTTAAATTTATATAAAATAATCAATTTTTGATGAGACAAATTGATTTTTCAGCAGATGATTCATTTGGTTGAGTTAAACTGATGAAAACCACTGTTGCCACAAATGAAGAAGAGTCACTTCTGGTCGAAAGAAAAATAAAAGGTTCTCTTAAGTTTATATTTTTTACCTCAAATTATGCTGCAATTTCAAGAAGAAGACTACAAACATACTATTTTAATTTGTTCTTATTAAGGTAACTTAATGAAAGCAATTAAATCATCATACAGAGAAACATAAATCATATATTTTACATAATAATATAGAGGATTGACTAAAGGACCAAATATTATATATGTGAACATAGAAATTTGAAATAAATTTTGAACTGATTAAAAAACGAATAGAGCTCCTACTTAAATATGCTCTTTTTCCTTTTATACCTTCTTCTAATTTTTCTTTCTAAATGTAATCTTAACCATATCTCGTGTAAACACCCTGTAGAATACGACAAACCTGTTCTAGTCTCATCTTCTACATTTGTGCTCTTTATATCTGATATCTTGGTAAAACCTTTCACATTGTTCTTTATGGGCTGTTCCTAAATTTTCGTGGAAGAATTCCGCATGTTAAATGAAGAAAATGTATTTGATAGAAATTTTTATTCTTTTTTTCGAAACAAGCATTAAAATACACAAATTTCAGCTATCAGTTTCTTTGTATTTTTTTCATCGCACCTCTCTACCTTTCGAACAATTCAGCGATCAAAAAAATTTTAATATTTATTGATACGCATGGATGTTTCACTCTCGTGTGTTCCCTACGGTTCATGCTCAATAGAATACTACAAAGATTTTCTCTGTCTATGTAGTTCTTTCTTCATGAAAAATATTCAATATGGTGGATTGGCAATGTTGTTCATTGGCATAGTCTTCAAGATTTAAATCAAATTAACTTTTCAGTCGATTTGAAAAAAATGAAGTTATGATCCAAGAATTAGTGAAATAAAAACATGTGGCCAAAATTATTGCATAGAGCTGCACGTTCCACTGCAAGCGAATATATATGTCGTGTTTTTTAATTTCAGAAGTTATTTTTATAATGTAGTGTTAATCATGATCGGAGTTCACTTTGATTAAGTGACTCGACTGTTATTGTAATGCATTATACTTATTTAATTTCCTCTGATACCCACAATCAATGGTTATTTAGATAATTTTGTTTCATCTCGATATTCAAACCTAAGGTTTCATTGCAAAATTTAGTTTAATTGGCATTTCAGTCTCCACAAAAGACTAACCCTGGCTTAATGTTAGAGCCACACTTTTCAGAGTGCAAAATCACAGTTCTATCCCAAATACTGTCTAATAATAAGAGACAGTTGTTACATTTTTGACACACATCTTTCGAAATGGTTGATTATTTGAGGTTTTTACTATGATACTTGCTAAACAGTATCAGTTATTTATGAAAAGTTACGCTAAAAACTCTACATGGTATGGTTGATATTAAAAAAAAAATGATAATGACACTTATGGTTATCCATTAATTCTTATGCATTGTCAATAGTGAAATTACCAACATTTAAACGAATCATTTCTATTTAAATTATGAAAACATCACACATTTATATAATTGAGATAAAAATGGAACATAAATTTATAATATGTATTCAAAATATTTGTTCCTTCCAAAGAAACAAAGTCGAAATCTTGAGAATTTTATGGGAAATACTTTTCAAATTTCAGAAAGTGATTTGAATATGTCTAATAATTGTATGTCATAACCCCAAAAGAATTTTGCAAGTCCTAGTTAACATTTAAAGAAAATGTTTCAACAAGGAAATATTTTGCCTAAAATGTTCATGTTGACTATAATAAATGTTAATTATCGTCAGTGATGAAAAACTCAAGCCTCTTCAAGATAAGCTTAAACCTTAGAAGCAAGGACCAAAAAGAATCTCCCAATACTTGACCCGTTCCCCCCCCCCCACCAGTATCAGGTCAAGTACTAGAGGGCCTTCTGTTTGGTTTCGTATGAAACTCGTTAAAAATTATAAAATTTACGTTTATAAAAACAGAAAATACTTCTTTGAATTTTTTATTGATTTATATAATGCGCAGTATTAGTTAGTTGATGCATTTTTTGTTCTGTGATACACAGTTTAATTTTATAAAATATCAAAAGCATTACACAGTATATGATTGTTTTTCACTAACTTCTAATTTACGAAAACTCACGTTTATGCTAACTAGGGATTATCTCTATCCTGACACCATAAATACTATGATAATTTTAACTCCCATTTACGAACTAGAATTTTTTTTAAATTTCTTTTTCGTAAATTTTCATTTCTCACATAAATTTTCGTAAATTAAAATTTTTTTTTCTCTATTTTTATGATCTGATATTTTTTTAATTTTCATATTTGATGTTTTTTATATAAAGCTAGAGAACTTAATTTATTCTTGAATAATAAAACGACATTTTCAGGCATTCCAGACACCGGAAACAGAAATTTGAACGGAAAGAACTGTGGTGTCGAATTTGATTTCTATTCGCCGTGTAACTAAGAAAATAGAAGAGGGAAACTTTGGTCTCCTCTCAAAAGGTGAGAACATAGAAAGGAATAAAATTCTTTAGAAGTTTCAGCTCTGTTCTCCAGTTAGTTTCGATTCTCTTGAACAACTCAATTTATGCAGTTTCGTTTGCTGAGAGGGTGATTGAATTGGGATATGAAGAAACGAACGTATTTATCAGTCGAAGTAAGAAAGAAAATTATAAAAGAAGTAGAGGAAAAAATATTAAATAAGACAAAATTGTGAAAAAATATGGAATTCCAAAGAACAGCCACTCAACAGTTTTAAAAACTAAGAAAAATAAATCTTCGAAAAAGGAAACAAAACATTTTCAAAGGAAAAGTGATCACCCTCAAAAGCATTGTAGAAAAGCAAAGCATCTGAAACTGGAAAAAAAGTTTTGCATGCTTGGTTGAGAAAAAAGAGAGGAATGAACATTCCTATTCATGCTAATGTCATTAACGAGAAATCCAGCTGCTTTACTATAAGGCTGAACATAAAAGATTTCAAAGTATCAGATGGTTGGCTTCAAAAAAATTAAAACCAGGTATGGTATGAGCTTAAAAAAATTGCGTAGTAAAAATGGGAAAATGTGAGTAAAATTTCCGAAATTGAATGGAAAGAAGCTGTCAGCAGTACAGAGATTTCCAACGCGAACCTCAAATGGGCACATTAGGGGATTGATGGTAATTGAAGAAGATTCCTGTATTCCAAATATCTCCTGAATTAACTTTCTGTCGAACTTAAACTTTTCTCTTTAAATTTTTTTTTAGAAACGTAATTATTAGATAACAAGGCTCATTTAAATATTTATAAATACAAGTTTGTAAATATATATTTGTAAATATATATATATATATATATATATATATATATATATATATATATATATATATATATATATATAATATATATAAAGTAATATATATATAAATAAATAAATAAATAAATAAATATATATATATATATATATATATATATATATATATATATATATATATATATATATATATATATATAAAGTAATATATATATAAATAAATAAATATATATATATATATATATATATATATATATATATATATATATATATATATATATATATATATATATATATATATATATATATATATATATATATATGCAAAGTAATTTAAAAACGATTGATTTTCATGACGTTTTTGTAAGTGTAAAGTACCGCGGTCGATTTTTACTTGTTATCAATATTAAGACATCCTGGAAAAGAACTTATAAACTATATTAGTATGGGTACATTAGGGGATTGATGGTAATTTAAGAAGATTCTTGTATTTCAAATGTCTCCTGAATTAACTTTCTGTCGAATTTAAACTTTTCTCTTTAAAAATATTTTTTTAGAAACGTAATTATTAGATAACAAGGCTCATTTAAATATTTATAAATACAAGTTTGTAAATATATATATATATATATATATATATATATATATATATATATTGTAAAGTAATTTAAAAACGATCGATTATCATGACGTTTTTGTAAGTGTAAAATACCGCGGTTGATGTTTACTTGTTATCAAAATATTAAGACATCCCGGAAAAGAACTCATAAATTACATTAGTAGCCTGTAGCTTAGCGTATAGTATACTAAGATATTAAATGTTTTCCTAAAGTACTTTATACACAAATACTAACGTTATAATAACGTTGCGTTGTAAAGAAAAATATGAGAGATTCGATGATAAAATTTTTTTTAAATGGATGTTAATATAAGTAACAAGTTAGGAACCTCTGTTTTAGGACAAAAATTTCATGTGAATACTTTGAAAAGAAATTTGATTCTCTAGAATTCTTCCTACTTCAATTCGAAGATCTGCAACTTGAGATAATTCATTGTTGTCGGGAGATTTAATTTTGTACTTTCTTACTCTTTGAACTGTGATTTTCAGTTAATATTGATCATTAAATGAGCACTTTCCTTTTCATTTCTTAAGTATGACATTTTTTCCTGGGATATTAATTTTATCCATAATTTTGAGGAAAAATAAAATAAAAAGAATATATTTTATAGATAAAAATCATTGTTCTTTTTATAAAATGAGATCTTTATCGGCATTTCGTTGAACGAGATCTTTATCCTTTAGGAATACTCATTATGAGACAAAACAGTTATAAGAATTTCCGAGGTATTTTTCTTCTCTTAGTAAAAATTGCAGTCTTAATGAAAAGTAAAGGTAAAATCACTTTACCTGTTTCTCTTTAGTTCTGCAATTTTTCTTTGATTTTCGGGGGAGGGGAATCCTAATTAGCTCACTTTTGATTTTTGAAGCAGAAGATTGCTACTTATTTTTAAATTAAAATGTCATTAACATTGCAAATCAAGGTCTCATTTAAAGGAACAAACTACTTCTTTAAATAAAAAATTTATATATAATTAGAATTAGAAAATATAACAAATATAAATCATAATAAAATTTCCCGGCAAGCTCTCTTTTTGGTTACATTCATTCAACTATCAAACTGTTCACAAAACAAATCTCTCGCGTCGTCTGTGGTTTCGGTTACAGTTACAGTCAAACTTAAACATTCACTGTTGACTTTTTCGACACATTAACTAACTAAGTCATAAGCGTGAAAAATGTCTAAGTTCTGTCGAATTTGAAAAAAGAAGTATTTAAACAATGCATTTTGAATAAATTTATACTATATTGAAATGATTAGTATCTACAAAAGAAATCTTTTTGAAAATTTCTTTCGAAAGAATACCTACATTTGTTAGACAAAAATATGGAAACGCCTTGTGAAGTGCATGTTTGAAAAGAAAGATTGATTTTAATGAAATATGTAGGTGGCGCTGGCGTTTCCACCTACTGACGCCACCTATACAACTTCGTAAATGCGCTGCACAGTTCAGTCGTTGTCGGAGCACTGTTATAGGAGGTTGGCACTGCATTATGACAGAGTTAACAGACTTCGAACGTGGGCAAATTGTTTGAGCGCATATAGTAGGTGCTTCCGTGAGCAAGATAGCCGAGGTATTTAGTGTTGTTGTTGTTCCTTATTCCACTTGATCTAGTACAATCTAGACCAAGTCCAGTAGATCGTTTGCCCAGAGAAAGTCCCGAACCAGCGCAGGGTTATCAAAAGATTTCTCTTCTCCAAACCTAGACAGGAGAGCAGATGGTCCGGAGAAGCTTGGTGGAAATTACACCTGAGGCACACAGGGAACACTTTCTGAACCTGAACGAATGTAAGGGTGCGAGTATGTCCAGTAATGAGCCTGGTAAAGGTGGTTTGCAATTTCCTATTGCCCTTCAGCTCCAGGGCAGCCCCAGGATGGTTTTGTTCGTACCAGTCATGAGTAGGTGGGATCCTCCAAGTCTGGTATTTAGTGTTTTAAGGGGTATTGTATCAAAGATTTATTCCACATATTTGAAATGCGGAAAGACATCATCCGCTAAATCACAGCGCGGACGAAAGTGTGTGCTGAGCGATCGTGACAGACAATCATTAAGGAGGATTATCACGAAAAATAAGAAGACCACAGCTGCAAAAGTTACTGCTGAAATGAATGTCATGTTAGCAAACCCTATGAGTACCAAAACAATTCGAAGGGAGCTTCATAGACAGGGAATTGCTGGCCGTGCTGGAATTGAAAAACCATTCATCAGTGATGATAACGCCCATAACAGGAAAAAGTGGTGTTTAAGTCTTAAAGCCTGGAATATAGAGCAGTGGAAGAAAGTAATATGGTCTGATGAGTCATCTTTCACATTGTTTCCCACTTCTGGCCGTTGCCAAGAGTGAAACATGGCGGGAGTTCTTTGATGGTTTGGGCAGCCATATCGTGGTTCTCTGCTGGCCCCATGACAACTCTATCAGGGCAGATTACTGCCAAGACTTATGCGAACATTTTGGCCTATCAAGTCCATCCCATGGTATAAACTTTGTTCTCCAATGGTGATGGTGTCTTCCAAGACGACAAAGCCCCTGTTCATCCAGCTCATATTGTTCAGGACTGGTTTCTGAGCACGAGGATGATTTTTCGCATCTCCCGTGGCCACCACAGTCAACAGACCTGAATATTATCGAACCTTTATGGTCTATATTGGAGCGGAAAGTGCGTTCTCGCTATCCACCGCCAATATCGTTATCTGAACTTGCCACCGTTCTGCAGGAAGAATGGTACAATATTCCATTGGCAAACATACAGGAACTGTATTTATCCATTCCGAGAAGACTGCAAGCTGTTTTGAATGCCAACGGGTTTCCTACACCATATTAGGCAAGGAAACGTGTTTTTTAAGGTGTTTCCATATTTTTTCCAACCCCTGTATATTGTGAGTAATTATCTATTATGTCACTATTTGATCATAAAAGAAAAGTACATTTGAAAATAATTTCTTTTGTTATATTTCAGAAAGCAATAAAAATATTAAGTATAAAGTTTGAAAAGGGAAGTAAATAGTTTTTAAATTAATAGTGTAAAATTTTAGTAATTTATTTAAAAATAAAATACAGGTATGCTTACAATAAACTCACTTTCCAATTTTTTACAATATTATGTATTCTATTTTTTATAATTAAACAATTTTCTTGATGTTTTCGCATAAAAAAATTATATATCAGGAGTACTTTTTTGACATAATCTGCATTAAATTCTGCACTTAATTCTTATATTGTCTTGAATAAATGGTATACATACAGAAAAATCAAATTGTTCGTGTATTATTCAGACTTTTCTAAAAGCACCAGATCAATTTTTTTAAAATATTTACAATATGCAATGAAAAGTTATTTCTCACATCTCAGAATTTAAGATTTTTTTACCTACAAAGTATCTTGTCTAACCTCCAGTAGTTGTTGTCATATGAATACTAATTTACTTTAAAGATTTCAATAATTAATTTAATAAAATAATTTAGAATAATATTTCATAGAATGATGGTACAAGCAATTCTAAAAGGTAAGATTTGAAATCAGTTGCACTTTTTAATAAATTTCCTGTGATAAACAATCAAGATTTTTATGACTTATGAATCGTCTGATTTTTTGCACCAAATTTTAAAGGCTGTTGGAAGCTATTATTTTACTTTCGAACCTTGGGTAGAGAAAAAAAATATTTTAATGAAAAAACCTTACCCGAGTCACCCAAATTATCTTTGACATATTGAAAAGCTGTGTTGACACTTTCATCTTTGGTCACATCCATCCCCAAAACTTTGAGCCGCTCAGAACACTGATTGCGAAGCTCATCTGCCCCTTTTCCCTCTGGAAACAAACAAGTGGCGAAAACAAGAAATCCTCTAGAATCCAGTCTCTTGGCTATATTGTGTCCGAATCCAGAATCACACCCTATAGAAATAATATTCCAAAATGATTCATCAAAAACTTGCAATAAAAATGAGCAGCAAAAATTAAAAATTTAAACATACAGTAAATTATCAATATCAGTAAGTTCAACAGCATTTTAAAAAATATAATAAAGGTAAATTCATAATAAATTTTCTTTTCTAATTTTATTTTTGCATAAAACTCAAATTTTAGTTTGTAAATAAAATTTTAATCTATAACAGATAATTATTCAGCAAATGATAAAAACGATTTATATTGCAACCGATAACAGGATTCATATTGCTTTATGAAACTGCTGTTTCAAAATTTATGTACATCACGATGAAAACGATTTTCATACACCATTGATATTTCGGGAAGAGTTTTTGTAAACTGACAGATGTTCTAGTAAATCCCTTACGTATTCTATTTACATTAAATCCGATGAGTCTGTAGCCCCTCTATTTGAGTCAGTGATTTTCTTTTTGAGTATCATAATACTCATATCATAATACTTAAGTATGAGTATCATAATACTTAAGTATCATGTCTATTTATAGATATATATGCATAACAGCATATATATATCTATAAGTAGACAATTCTTTACTTGACATTTAAAAAGTAGTACAATGTTGCTTAGAAAGAGAGAACATACTCTCCAAAGAGTCAAATTAGATAATATCTTATACATTAGAGCTCCAGTGGCTCAGTAGCTTCATGCCACTTTCCATTAAGATAAGCAAAATGAAGCATTCGACTTTCGACTCTGCTCTCCGATTTTCATATTTAGTATATACATTTTGTTTCATTTCAGCTGTGAGAGATGCCTGTTCTGCCTCCCTTTCTAAATTAATTTTCAAATCTTGGAGATAATCTATGGCACTTTTTCCGATACTTCTATAAGAAAAATAATATAAGCATAAGAAAAATAATATTTTTTTAACAGTTTTTCAAGTCACAATCCTTATTCCATGGTACTTTTGTGTGCCGCCAAATTATAGAAATGTATATAGTAAAAATTATAATGCTGTTTTTATTACAAATAAAGTAATAAACATACAGTTGTTTATGTATTACATATTATATTATTTTATTTTACATTCAAAATTATTATCACAAACATTTTTAGACAGTCTAATGTCTCATAGTCAGCACTTGAGATTTTAAGAGCCTTTGATGGGGAGGGTGAGATAGGAGACGGTTGGTGCCAGGAACAGTCTGAAAAAACTGCTTAATACTTTTGCTTTTTCTTTAATACTTTTACTTTGGGCGCTACGCACGCGTGAGATAGAAGGTAGCGAACCCAGATAGGACTCATAATTTTGTTTCTTTGTTAATTAAATGTGTTTGTTTTCAAAATTTTTGAGTCATTGGTGTTTCATAACAACAGTGTGTTGTAGGTATGTAAAATCGGTATCCTAGAAAACGCCATGCTGGCGCCTTTGCTTTTTGAGGTAACTAAAAGGCTAACAGACTTGTATTACACGATTCACCAGTGGTCACCTAAGGGGTCTCAAATATGTGCAGGGTCAAAAGACTTTCAATGTGTGCACAAAATGTAAAGCTGAACAGGCATCGCCTGACCATATCTTGAGCTGCTTGAATTTTGACTTGGAAGAGGCTTTTTCAAAGACTCTTTTATGTTGTTGAATTTCCTGGCTGTTTATGGACTTTTGGAGTTGGTCTAGTATTGCAATTGGACCATCTGGGATTAGCAACAACAACACAACTTTTAAACTTTTCTTTTTATTCGCATGCAACCAAATTTTTAAATTATTAAAAATGCGCCGTGGCAAAAAAAAGTTGAGAATCATTGGCTTATACATTTAATTAACTTTTTAAATTTGTTTTATAGAAGACTATGGGTTATAAAAATATAAATCAATGTTAATCTATACATAGAGCTATATAATCATCGAATCAATTAATGACACTTGTCACTTGCTGCTAAGGTGAAATAATTATCTTAAAATAATGTCCTCCAATTCTTATATTTCAGCCCAGTTCGTTATTCTAGTTACTTTTAAATCTTAGTTTTTTTAATTAATTATTTGATTTTGAGGCGTGAATAAATATTTTACATTTATATGAATATACATATGTTGTAAGCGAACTAATTTCATTATATTTAAATGATTGTAAGTTTTTAATATTATATTCATAAAAAAATCATTTATTGACCACTGTGGTCATTTATTGGTCATTTATTGACCACACAGACTAACTATTATTATATGGATAAAGGAATCTTTTCATTTTGCAGCAATAGCTTTGATATTGCGTAGTTGACGGCCTAATAACCGAAGACTATTGTAAGACATTTTAACATCCAAATCATAAATTCCATTTTAGGATAATTTTTCATGGAAAGTGGACTTTATCCGTATATTGCAAGGGAGAAAACCCGGAAAATTACGAAGCACTTACCCACAGATGTGCGCGCAGAAGACAAATACACCCGTGGTTATATAGTTGTTATATCATATAATCTGGATGACGAAAAAATTGGGCCATGGTCGCTCAATCTTCCGTGACTTAATTATTGAAAGAACTACTAATGATGAGATATATCTTAATGAGATATTGTCATTCTCATAAGTATCTAATCGGAAAGTATACCACATCACATGATAAAGCGATTAAAAACATAAGCACATAATATTGCACTCTTCCAAAAGAAAATTGCCAAAAAATAAAGAAAAAAAGCCTAATTTATACGGTTATGCGAAATTAATAACACATCCACAAACGTAAAAGGAAGATAAAATTCTTACCGGGAAAAGTAATTATCTACAAGTTCAAAATACTCAAAACGATATTTGACAGATAAAATCTTTTAATCAAATATATAAAGAAAAAAAAAAACGGCGTATGAAAATATTCATGTAATAATGGAAAATATGAGATATTCTATGCTGCTTAAATCTAGTAAGTTTGTTTCTTCATTATTTTAAAAAATAGACGTGTGTGACAAAAATATAAATTAAACATTAAATAGTTTCAGATCTTGAGAACTTCTAGAAGAACTCTGTATTTTTTAATTAAGTGGTAATAGTACTATTGACTGAATAGCGCCAAATCACCTATTCTTTTATTTACTGCCAAAATATAATTTTAGAATACCCATACATGTTTGCGGAGCTATTATTTATAAATGAAGTGCGATTAATTTATAAATCATACTTTATTTACGTAATTTATTAATCGTAGATAATACAGTATTATCTTATTTAATTCTTATAGTGGATTTAGTTGTTACAACAGTAATTTAATGCAGAGTTGACTAAAGCAAAGCATACGGGGCAGTTGTGTCGGCCCCCCACATCAGAGAGACCCCCAATAGAATAGAAAATTTATTTTAAGTTGTCACTCAAATAGAATAGTTTGCCGATAGGAATATTTGTTATTGTTAAACAGAGGGGGGCTACTAAAGATGTTTTCCCCCAGGCCCCAATTAGGTGAAATCGGGCTCTGATTTACTGGATTATCTCTAATTATGGGGTTTTTATTTAGAATTTATTTGTGTGATTTTATTGCTGTTTGTATTATTACAATTCCGTGCAAATTGCTCGGTTTAGAAATTCATTATTATTTTCAGCCAAATCATTATTTTTGAAGTTATGTATATAATATTAATAGAATTACATCGTTACAACATTTCTTAATTCAAATAATTTAAAGTATTTAATGTAAATGGAGATTTTTCTTTTATTCATTTATGTTTCCCATGATACATATTTCGAAATTTTTTAAATTTATTTTTCCACTCAAAACAAAACATTATATATATATATATATATATATATATATATATATATATATATATATATATATATATATATATATATATATATATATATATATATATATATATATATTGTTTAGAAAATGTTTTACATATTCATCGATTTATTTATCTTCTTGAAGTGCTATGTAAAAATAGATAACGATTAAGCAAATGCTGGATAATTTCAGCTCTACCATGGTATTTATTTCGATTTTAAATTATCCTTTTTTATTTCGAACCCTTTGTTTTTGAAAGTGGATGAAATTTTTTTACTTGATTTTGAATTATTTAAAGGCTTATGTTTAATTTCAATAAAAATAAGTGTTATTTTATTAAGTATTATTATTTTATTTAGTAATAAGGATATTTACGCTTCATTTGTCGTAAAAATTTGTAATAAAAGTACTGGCCATTATATTATACGTATAATATATACATATATTATACGTCTAATGGGGTAACATCACTATTTTATCAAAGCTTGAATTATTTATGCAAAACATTGTAACGATGATCTGAACAGCGCATGCGCGCTGGAAACTGCCGTCCTGCTTTCTTCTTCCGATTTTTTTAATGACATTAAAAAAATTAATTGACTCAAATTATTCGTATAGCAATTTTTTCTGTTGCAATAGGAGATGAATACAATTTCAAAATTGCTTTCTAATCTCTGATCGTTCTGAAACAATAGATGATTCAAAATTAGATAATGATATCATACAGTCAAAAAGTTTCCATTATAAAACAGAATTTCCTTGTAAAGAATAAGTAAATAAATAACATTTTAATGAAATATTATTTACATTTTTTTTTAATAAATAAAAATATTATTTAATCATATAAAATGAAAATAATGTCTCATTTCTATTAGTCATATTTTTTACTATAAATAAATATTAATTTAATTATTTATTTTGAATACTTATTATATTTAAAATAATTTCTATACATAAGGCACATAACATTAAATAATAAAAATAAAAAGTAATTTTATTAAAATTTTAAAATTATACTTATGTTAGTGAAAATATATTGCAAAAGAATAGAATAGAGTTAAAATAACCTGGTCAAGAAAATTTGCTGTGAAATCAAAAAATTAATAAATTAAAGATGAAGTAAATAAAAATAACTAAATTGTTTGTCACTACTTGGATATTGCATAAGATCTCTTTGCCAAATTAGGGAATATTAAAATTCTTAAAGGTTAGTTGTAAAAGATCAAATTAAATCACATTTTCTGGTTGTTTTTCTCATGATTGTTTTCATAAAAGAAGTTTTTTAATTTTATTAATTTATTTTATCTTCATTTAATTCACAGAATCACTCACGTTAGCAATGCCAGTAGCTTTCAAACTTACTAAGATATCAATTAAAAAATAAAAAAAAATTTAATCCTTATACTACTACTCAAGTAAGTAATGTCATTTTGAGTAAAATATTATTTTTTATTTTTACAAATACATATAATGCTGCAAATCATAATCATTGCAATAAGTACAATGATTATGATTTTGTTCTCTTGTGTTATTAAGTACTCATAAATAATATATTTATTATTTAGGAGTACTTAACAACACGAGAGAACTTTTGTTTTCTCTTTTTTATTTACATTTAGTGAAAAATTTAGAAAGATTGTTGTAAAATTACTGGAAATATCTAACTATTTTCAAGTTAGTTGTATACAGTAACTGAATATAAACATTAATAATATTTATGTTATTTATTACTATAATTTTAAAAATTATATTAATCTAAAAAGAAAAAGACGATATAAATTTCATCAAAATTACTATTTTATAGGAATTTATTTCTTTTAATGAAATATTCCAAAAGGTAAATAAATGTAAAATGGATGTAAATAGTTTCTCAAAAAAATGTTTACTAACATTTGGGCAAAATATTAAATGAAAGAATTATTAGATTAATGACAAATAATTATTTTTAACTTACTTTAAGATACAAATAATTTTGTTGTGTAGAAATCAAATGAGATCACTTACCGGTAATAAGAACAGCCTTTTTATGAGAGGATATTTTTCCGTTTAGAAATTTACGTTTTGTGTAAACGAATGTATACCTGGCAATGATTAAACAGACGATAAAATTCACTATACTAGAAAATAAGCATTTCAAGAAACAGGGGGATGCTACACAAAATAACTTCAAAACCCCAGCAACACAAAGAAAGTGTAAGATGCTAACGAGAATGTAGTTAGCAGTATGAGACATTTCAATCAAGTTTCATTTAGTAAACACAGAGTGAAAATTTTTAGAGAGGAATTTCGTGAAATATGAAAGTGAGGCAAAAGATCAGCCTCAGTTGACGGCTGAATCAAGAATGATTTAGGTTCAATTTCCCCCTTCATATTTAATATCCTAAGCAGGAAAAAAAGAAAAAAGCTTCATTAGAAGTGATAGGGAAAGATTAGACTTAAACTATATGGTTGCTAGAAAACAAATATTTTAATTTGAATGATAAAGTAATGATTTATCTCTTATTGTGCAATTATTTGCGAGGAAAAATTGAGAAGGATTTTTTTCAGAAGTTTATTGAATAGTTTATTAATAGCAGAAGTTTATCAAGTAGAAATCTGTATATTGAAGTGTGTTTTATCTGATTCTAGGGATTAAAGGACAGCGTTTTACAAATTTCGAAGTTCACAGATGTAAAGCAGGCTGACCCATGGTGCTAACGAATTGGCGTTTGCTCCGTAGAACATATGTCTTGGAAAAAAGACTATATATAGAGTCAGAGCTTTCACCACAAGCAAAAATCTTACCACGAACCTTAGTAATGCAAAAATCTGTACCGGATTTTAACATTGGAATAGAAATTTCTCGATGAATGTTGAGAATGTTGAATAAAGGGAAAGCAGCCAATGTTATGTTGGATGCTTTCACTTTATTCCTTAACTATTTATGGGATGTTGGAGATAAGTAGTGGGAATAAGATTCCTTAGTCTCTAGAAGCCTTAATAACGAGGACCTTTCACTTTATTTCATAACTACTTATTTAATGTTGGAGACGTTGATAAGTAATGGAAATAAGATTCCTTATTCTCTGGAAGCCTTAATAACGAGGACCTTTCACTTTATTCCATAACTACTTATTGGATGTTGGAGATAAGTAGTGGGAATAAGATTATTTGGTCTCTAGTAGCCTTAAAAACGAGTATCTTTCCCTTTATTCCATAACTACTGATTGGATGTTGGAGATAAGTAGTGGGAATAAGATTATTTGGTCTCTAGAAGCCTTAATAACGAGGACTTTTCCCCTTTATTTCATAACTACTTATTGGATGTTGGAGATAAGTAGTGGGAATAAGATTCCTTGGTCTCTGGAAGCCTTAATAACGAGGACCTTTCACTTTATTCCATAACTACTTATAGGATGTTGGAGATGTTGATAAGTAGATGGAATAAGAATCCTTGGTCTCTGGAAGTCTTAATATCGAGGATTTGGGTTTCCATATTAGACAAATACATAGGTAGTTCTGTTCTTAAAAAAAGTATCAGTGCAGTGATACATTGTTAGTGGAATCCTTACCTTTTAAAAAAGAAACCACCATAAGGGAAAAAAGAAAAGAAAGTGGAGAAACAGATACACAATACACTGGATTCCCTCTGGATTTTGACACCCACATAAGAAAGTAAACCTCTGAGTAATTTTGTAAACTAGGTTTATTTCAGGGGATAAACCCAGTTTATTACTTTGAAAATTTTAAAAATACCCGAAAATTTTGAAAGACTATAAAAGTTTGGAAAATTTTCAAATGATTTAGAATATTTTTTGTCAGATATTTCTTAGAATAAATAAAAATCCACTTATTTTATGATTTCTACTACTGATTAGTAATAGAAAATTTTCCAGGAAAACAAAACAATTTTGCACTGATGACTAATTTAGAATGACTTCTAATATCAATGTTGAGGAAATATTTTTTATAGTTGTTTCACAGCATGAATTTATGAATTTGTAACGTAAGAAAACAGGGAAATTTCAGTGTTTATTCTGACAGTCCTGTTAAATATCACTTGATATTTTTCATTAATTCATTATTTTGACAAGTATTTTTGTTTTTCTTAGAACAAAACATTAATTAAATTTCATATTAGAAGACGGAAAAGATATTTTTTTTTACATATTTACATAGTTTACTTCACTTCTCTTCATATATGTAAGGCAAAACTATCTATTAAACGAAAGATGATAGGTTGAGTTTATTACCTCAAAATTCCCAGGAATATTACATCTCTACCCCTGAGACAAACATGTGATGGGACGAAAGCGGTAAAATCAGTAATAAATGCCACTGCCACTAATGGAAATGTAATTGCTGTTACATGTTATGATATTAGATAAAAAGAAAAAAATAGGCCTTGGATTTGTTGTAGAGGATTGACAGCCTTTACTGCCTTAACAAGTGGCCAAAAATGATATGGTGAAACGATGGGTATTGTATCCCGAGAAATTAGATTTCGGCACATTGGCCGTATAATCCAGGATGCAAAATTCTAAATTTTTTTGGCGATGAAAAACTGTTGCCAAGTTGACATACTAAGACGGGCGATATGACATTACTAGGGTTGCTGAAATAGAATTTTCTGCTTAATTCCTATAGGTCTCCGTCTCTATGACGTAATAAAAACCAGGTTGCCATACACATAAGAAAATCTGCCAAAAATCACCAACCTCAGAATTTGGCAACCTGGATTATACGGCATCTGTACCAAAAATTAGGCTTTTGGTATCGTTTTCAATCAACAATGTGTTGTCATTTTCTGCTTAAGAGGGCTAATTAGAAAGGGTGCAAGGGGGGGGGGACTATCTTGCCTTGGGCGCAGCTTGCAGAGAGGCACCAAATCATTTCAAAGGTAAGCAACATTTTCCAGAAACTTTGATTAACTTACTTTGATTATGATATCAATTTCACTCAGAGGGGATACTATTGTTCCGTACTTGACGTCCAAAGTCTTTCCGCTGGTGTGGCGTGAATGTCGAGAGGAGTGTGCCAGCGCAGGTGTGACCAAGTCACCTTGTGGGTATTCCAAACCCTTTTACCTAAAGGTATAGTTCGGGGCTGACCTGCACCACTATGTATGCATGTTTTGTTTTGTACTACAAATCTTGTAAATGAGTAAATAACGAAACTATCTTAATTTTTTCAAATAAAATATTTAGAATATTATATTTGTCTATTCGATTTTTATGCATATGAGAGGTTTGTATTTTAGTATAAAGTTATTTACCAAATTATTTGTGTTCATATCATAGGGTAAGTTTTGGATCTATTAATTCAGCGAGATTGCAGAAAAGTATTAGCTCATGAAATACATTTTATTTAATTTTGTGATCACACCAAGAATAAGTGTCCTTTATGGGTCTTAATTGTTAAACAGGTTCTCTAAGTCAAGTTATATGTTAATGAACGTGGTAACTGTAGTATGAAAAAAGCAAATAAGTTTGTTTAACTCAAAATAAAAGAACTTTCAAAAAATAAATATTATTTCCACTGTACCCATGTCTAAATGATTTAATTATTCAAAATTTCAAAACTTGAAATTTTTTTGGTCCAAATTTTAGTATTCTGAAATATTATTTGACGTGTTATTTAATTTCTCAAGAGATTAAATCTTTTTATTTAACAAGCAATATTTCGTTAATATTTTTGATACCTTATTATAATAAAATATGTGAAAATTTAATCTTATTTTAACTACCATAACATAATAAAAAATTAGTCGCTAATAGGAAAATTTCATAAAATAAAAATATTATTAAAGTAAACTTGTACGAATTTAAATGTGCTAATAGCATCAATAAAATAAGATTTTACTATGTTATCAAGAAGCGATGTAGAAAGATCAGTTTCAGTTGTTATTGAGGCTTTGTGAAATTATTATCCATCTTCCCCCTCCCCAAAAAACCTTGTATTTTTATCTCACACTTTATTGTGGCCCTTTAGTATAGTGTTGCGTTATACTCGTGAGAAAATTCCTGTTGAAAATTGTTTCCTGTTAGCGATCCCCTTTGATTAAAATATTGTGTCCGGCACCAGACTGACCTGCAACGAAAAGGATGGGGGCTGTTCTCAAAATAACGTTGCAGTATGCTGCGTAGGCAATTGTCTTCCGGGAATCGGAATGCTTGAGATCGAGAACTATATATGTATATATTATTACCTCCAAATTCTAAGAAAACACACACACTTTATTATTTATATTTTTTTTATTGTTCACATGATTAGTATTTCATTTCTTCGCTTCGTTAGGAACGAAAATTTTAACTTTTGAAAATCTGGTGTTTCGACATTTAAAATATAATGGCAGTAAGTTATATTTTAAAAACCATTCTTCATCAGAAAAACTTACAATAATGTTTTGAAAGAAATGTCTTTTATGTTTCATAAATTAAATAACAGATGGCGCCACAACTTTCCTAGTTTATTTCAACTATAATTAGCATTATCCAATCGCGTTCCAGAAAGCGTTCATAACTATATTACAGTTGAATTGCCTAACGTCATTTTGCACTCTGTCTACTATGTATTCTTTCGATTTGAATATTAAATACATATTTATGCCAGTATAAATTTTTACTAAAATGCTTGCAGAGTTTCGAAAAATAAAATATCAAATTACTCATTACTTAAAAATATTCATTTAAAATTAATTTATTTAAAGTTTTTATCAGGGGAAATAATTTTTATTAGACATGTAGTTTTGTTGGCTTTACATTAGCATCTTACATTGAAAAATTCTTTTTTCAAATGCTAAAAGAGTTAAAATTCTATAAATATTTATTTATTATTTTTTTTTTGGTATACGTAAATATATAGAATATATTTTGTAATTAATTAGTTCAAGTTATATAAAAATACATCTTTTAACGCGAAAAAATCTTCCAATAATATTATAAAAAATCGGACATATTTCTCATTTCTGCATTGTAAAATTTTAAAAATTAGGATCGTCTTTAAATGATACGAATTTATTGAAAAAAAAATTCATTGTATGAACAGTACCTCACAAATGATTCTTAATATAAATAAATTTTGATTTTAATAAAAATTAGCTTTTATTTTAATAATAAAATATACTTCAATATATTAAGAAAGTAATTTTATTAAATATATTAAAGGTAAGAAAATTTTCACTAATACGATAACCGATTAAGAAAATTTCTTCAAATAAAACTATGCAATATAACTGCTAAAATGTATATATATATATATATATATTTTTATCTCTGTAACTGTACTTCCTGATAATTATTTGAATCAATGAAAAACTTGAAAAGCAACGTCGAGTTTAGGGAAAAAATTACTTTTCAATGATATAATATATTTACATATTGTTTGTCTGAAAATTTCTCTGATTTTATTAAATATATACAATTTTATTTAAATTTATGTATGTTTATTTATTTTTAATTTAAAAAATTTGCAAAATGTGTTTGTTGCCTGTATTTGTGTTTTGTTACTTATCTGCATTTTACACTGATAATCCAGTGACATAATTTATTTATCTAAACTGAAATTAGAAGAAGACTTATTAATAAACTGTTGAGCAATACCACCATTTTCTTCTAATTTTGAAATCAGAAAAATTGGTTTTATGCTATGAAAATAAAATATTCATAAATTATCTATATTACATTTCGTGATGTAAATTTATTACAATAAAAATAATTTTGGTTTACATGTGTGAATGGTCTGAATAAAATATAATTTATTAAGCTTTTTTAAATGTGAAATTCCTCATAAAGTTAAAATTGTTTTTCACGGGAACTTTTCTGAGTAGAAAAAATACATTTAAATTTTTCGACATTGTTATGCAAATGTTAAATCATTAAAATCAGTTTTCATGAAAGTCAAAAATTAATCGATAGATAAATATCCCGACTTCAAAATTGAAATATGCGGGGCAAGGACTACAATGACCATATCTGTTTTCCTAACCGATGGCCCTGGGATGCGAAACATATGTCCTGGTTAGACGGTCAACTCAACGCGAAAGCCACAGTGTTTAGTTCCCAAGCATTAGTTGAGCGACCCACTGAAGGGATATAGGTTGAGTCGATCTTGACCATCCCAAGGATCGAAGCTTTGCCACTAAGTCAACGGACTTAATAATTGTAAAGGTTTGGTTGCATTTTATGGATTAAAATATTTTAATGGAACAAAACTCTATGCAGAAATTTGTGACTGCAAGAAGTTATTTTGTGGTTTTTACTGAGAGTAAAAAAGGCGTATGAATGCCTGGAGAGTTCCACCTACTCATAATTGGTATCCTAGAAAACGCCCTGCTAGCGCCTTGCTTTTTGAGGGAAAAAGAGGTCAACAGATTTGTATTTCACGCTTCGCCAGTGGTCACCTGAGAGGCCTCAAATATGTGCAGGGTTAAAAGGCTTTTAGTCTGTGCACAAAATGTAAAGCTGAACAGGCATCGTATGAGCATATCTTGAGCTGCTTGAACTTTTGACTTGGAAGAAGCTTTTTCAAAGCCCCTTATGTTTTTGGATTTCCTGGCTGGTTATGAACTTGCGGAGTCGGTCTAGTATTGGAATTGGACCATCTGGGATTAGCAACAATAGATGTTATTCTGCAGTAGAAAAGAAATTAAAACTGAAACTCCTTTAGAACTTCTAACCTCTCCTAATTCCATCCGTTTTCCCAAGTATGAGAAACGCCATTCAAATTCTCTTAAATTATTTCTACATCAATTACAAGTTGTGAAAGTTCGTTGAGCAAATTAAAATTAATTTTTACGTATTTACGACCCACTATAAGTCAAACCCTCAAAATGATTAAACTTTTATAACTACAGAAAAAGAAAAATCTCAAATGATCAACTTTGATGAAGTAATTGATCACACACACACTTCTCTTCAACAGAGGTAAGAAAAATGTATAAAGAGTATTATATTATGATAGTAAATAATTACATCTACTTGTATCTATGATATCAAGTTAAAAAATGTTTTTTTTTAAATAATTGTTTTAGTGTGTGAAATAAATAATATATTCTTAATTAATTCTAAATCAAATAAGTCCGGTTATTCCTTTGACACTTTTCCGAATCCAATATAAGTTTATTTTTTCTAACTAGGATTGAATTTTGTTTCAAACTTAAAGCTTAGCCTGAGACTTTAAATTAACATATTTTCGATTATTTTATAGTAGGTACGACATTCTGTTATTATTTGCATTGTATTCGTATTACATGTATACTCTATTTATTTATAATTTTAAGAGTTTGAAGAAGTTGAAGATTGCTCCCTGCCATCACTGGTACGCCGGCAATGAGCCTGGATCTTTATACGCCCTCAATTGTGACAGAGCCTCTTATACCTGAGCATCCAGATTAGAAACCGACCACATAAGGGGTCTCTCGTATCTCAAAGAAAATCTTTACGGTTTGCTCTAAATGTAAAACCGAGTAGGTTTCTCCTCAATACATCCTGGACTGTTTGGGACACTCCAGAGAGGATATATACTCTACCCCACTTCTGGTCCTAGATTTCCTCAGGGTCAATGATCTGATGGACCTTGTCTGACTTAGTCAAACAATTAGAGGATAAGCCACAACAACATACTCTATTTATTATAATGTATTATAAATTGTTATATTATAGTATACTCTTATTACTTAAAACATTTTATTTTCATATTTATATATTTTATTACTATTTTTATTTTCAAGGGGGCGCCAAAAAGGTATCGTTTCAGAGCGCCATTTATGCTCATTACGCCCCTGTTAGAAAGGAACTTACAGTTTGAAGTGAGTTCCAGACCATTCGAAACACAAAGGGGGATCAAAAGTAATGAATCGAAGGGCTGGATCGTTGGCAAAAGGCCTGATCATTCGGCTGTCAGCTTTGTCCTTAAATTTTGGAGCAGTCGGGTTTAATATGTGAGGGATCTGAAGAAATGAAAGTAATGCAGTTTGGTTGATTAAATTGATATTATATATTTTACATGACAGTGTGTGTATCTGTATTTCCAGCTGAAATGTGGTAGCTTGTAAGATTTGAAGGTAAGCTAGAGGAACAAATTAAAAAATTGTCATTTATTACTTTAGCTGATCAATGCACTTAATGTGTACTATTGGAATGCAATCCAATACCACTGTAACGTCAAAAGCCCCCATATTGAAAGTTGGGAAGTGAATAATTGCCATAGAATTTTCAAAAGCTTTTTTATAATCAAAACGTAAAACATTATAACAGCTCTATTTAATTTCCCTTTCTGAAGTAACAATTTAAAAAAATATTACTGCTTCTTGGAAGGAAAAAAAAATTAGATCTCCAGTTAAGAAGTTCTACTTCAATATTTTTAATACATAATTAAGATAAAATATTTTTTAAATGTAATCAATTTCGATTAATATAGCATTCTTCTAATGAATTTTAATTACTGCAATTAAATTCGTGTTTCATGTTTGAGAATCATAAATTTCTATGTCGGAAACATTTTCCAGTGTGGATAATATATTGGATAAATAAGACAAAAAATTGGATGAATCTTAGAATTCCTTCCTCTCCTAAATGAAAACTTAAAATATACTATAATTTCAATTTTCAAAAATAAGTTTCACATCAGAGTTTTGTTCCAACAATCTGATTTTGTTATAATCAATCTTTATTTGCTTTCAATAGATGGCGCCACAAAAAATTTAATTTTACCCAAATTAAAAGCAGTTATTTTGTATAAATATAATTTTTATTATAAATTTTATCTTTTAAATGATAACTACCCACAATAATTATTATCATGTATATTATGCCCATATAAACATTTACTTAAATTTATTCTCAAGTTTAATAACAATTATGTAGTTGTAAATCTGGCTTTGAATACAAAATTGGCACAGTGAGATTATTATTGTAAATAATTTTATGGTGTCAACTTTATATTCTACTAATATTTACATTATGAAATTGTCTTTGGTTAATTTCATCAATTATGGTAATCTACAAATTTGACGATTGTAATTATTTGGTGCGATTTTTCTTTTGAATTGGTTTCCGGATGAGTGTTTTTATGCAAATGGAGATTTTTGTCGGCAGATTTTGTAAGTAGACAATTTTTTTTCTTTTCATTGTATTATTTCCTTTTGTTATTAACAATGAAACATCACTCAATAAACAGAAATTTTTTAGTGCATTTTATGCTGATTAATTATAAACAATTGTTATAAGAAACCAATAATTCTAGTTATTGATTTAATGCTATTTCCTTGTAGTTAATCCATGGCTGCTAGCACTACAATGTTTTCCAAGGTGTAGCACTTCTCAATCAATTAAAAGTCAAACATTTTAAAAACAGATGTTATTCTCATTATTGATTTAGCTGTAACATTTTGTTGTTGATATTTCCCTGGTAGCATTACATAGCATAATTTTTTAAAAGTGGTACATCATTACTCGATTAATTAAAAAACACTCATTGTATAAGCCAGTGTGTCCACATTGTTGATTTACTGCTCAGTTATTTTTGTGTTAAGTATGAAGCGAACTACAGTGGGTCAGTAGCTTCACACGGCTTCCATCTATGATCAGCAAGTTGTAATTGGGATGGTGACCACATTCTTCCTGACTGGGTTGCTGGATCTTCTTGAGTTTGGGGCGTAACCACATAAATCTGTGATGTCCAAAGTGCTTCCTCTGGTGTGGATGGGGAAAGGAGGGTGACAGCTCAGGAGTGACCTCGTCACCTGCCCGTGATTCGAAATTACAAGGTCCTTGGTGATGGATGAGTATTCCAAAACTGTGAAACTTAAGGTACAGTCCAGGTCTCATCTGCACCGCTGTCTATGTATGTATACCAGATACAAATTGCTATAAGAACCATTATAATAGATGTTATTGATTTAGTTTCACAGTTAAATTGTTGTCTCTTTCTCGGGAGTACCACATAGGATATCTTTTATTTAAGGTATGACAATTTGAATTCATTATTTATTTAAAAACCAAATATTGTAGAAATTGATGTTATTCAAATAACTGGTCTAGTTTTATTGCTCAGAACTTTCTCCCGGTTTAGTTGAAACATTATTAAATAAATGATCAAGTTATTGATCAAGCATAAACAGCAACAACAAAAAGTTTTTAAATTTACTTCAGAACTCCTGTAGTATTAAATAAAAGTGAATATTCAAAATAACGATATCCAAAATTAAGCGAAATTGTGTCATTTTGATTGGCAAGAAAATTGTAAAATGGTTGAAGAGTAAATTAGGAATTGCACCAAATAGATTCGCAACACTTCTTAACCCCTTGATGAAAAAATTAAATGGAAATTGAGAGTAAAAATTACTAGCTAATTTCGATCAACAGAACAAGAAAATATCCTCTGAGAAAGAGTACATTTTGTTTTAAAGTTTGGATTTTTATTTAAGAAGAGTGATGCATAAATTTTATTTCGGGACATAAAAAACGGAGAGTAATATTCCTTGAAGTCTACAGTGGTTCGTGAAATCAATGACGAGTCTGATACATCATTGAATGTTAAGGATTAATAACTGATCAAATCACTTTATTTCTCTTCTATCTACAATAATGATTTCAGTTCAATCAAATAAATGTCTTATTATATCAATTCATCAGTAATATAAAAAGAGCATTATGTTCGAAATTAATTAAAATTGATTTGAAATAGCAAAATCATTTATGTTAACATTTATTTGACAACAATTGAAAATATTCCAAAATAAAATAAAGAAAATTATACATTTTATAGTTTATTTAGTTATTTCAGTTTATATAATAACTTATGTGCGACAAGACTTTTTTTACTAACTTGGTAACTTTAAAACAGTTATTTTTATGTAAGTAATAAATTGATGTGAAAAAATAGACATTTTAATATAGTGAAAAAGTATTAATAGCAATGACCTTTTTTTTAGCAAAGAAAAAATTTATATCATAAATTCATGAGAATAACATTTTTTTAGCATTTTAAAATCAAAATTTTCAACAATTTTGCGAAAAGCGAAGCATAAAATTGTTCTGTTTTACAGTGAACTAAATTTTTCTCACCATCTGTATTGTCGTGAGGTATAGTAAGTGCGGAATAGAAAGTTTTAGAAATTCTTTATCTCTCACCATTAGTTTCCTGAAAACAATTCAAATCTCGAGTGTATTTCTTTCATATTAACAGAAAAAAAAAATTTCAAATCAAAATGCTGAAAAAACTGTTTCTATAAATCTTCCAAAATATTTACATCTTCCTCGATATTTCAGAGAAAAGATAATTCACAAACAAAGCCGAAATTTACAAAAAAGGTTTTGTACTACATTCTTTATATTTGCCCTTTTTGTACTTTTTTTCAGGGTTTCTTTATACAAAACATTCTTGCACAAATATTGAAAAAATTTATAGTTCATAATACAAAAATGTCTTGTTAAAGATAAAAACTTTCTTTGCTTATCAAGGAAAATTGTGCTAAAAGTAATATCAAAACAATTGTTGTAAAAAAAAACACTCATAAAAGTTGGTAAGAATGTAATATTATCCAAAATTATTTTAGGAATATTGAAATAAAAAAGGAAAGAGAGAGAGAATATTCATCAAAGAGTAACAAATTAGAATGAATAATTAATTAGCCTAAAAAATTCTAGAATTTCTTTAAATTAAATGTATTACGTAAATGATGAAAAATTTTTTAAAATTAATTTCATGGCATTTTTTCTAATCTTATTGCATAAAATTGCTGTTTTGTTCCATTAAATTCCAATTCATAAAAAATTGTATTTAAAATTAACAACATATTCATTATTTATATATTCATTTATAATACATTTTTGAAGAACTAAGAAAATAAGTTAAATACTCTGCTAAATATAATTAGCAATTTATATTTGTTTTACTTTTTACTTTTGCATTTAAGTAAATGTACATAAATTCACAAAATTAAAAAAATAATGTAAATGAAGTCACAATACTATGTATTTCTTTGCCTCTTCCATTTTATTTGCAGATAAATTGTTAAATAAAATATTTACGGATTTTTACTTTTTGGACATTATTTAAATTGCATAAAAAATATTATTTCAGTTGAAAATAAAATAAAAATAATAATTTCAAGCTTATTAAGTATGGTAAGTAAACAAATACACAACCATTGCAATATTCATGAATTAAATAAGAATACCCTGAAATTTAACTTTTTTTTGTAACTGGTTATAATAATGTGATATATTTCAATTACCTTAAAAATTGTCAGAATTTTAATGATTATTTTAACGGTTAGATTTTATTTTGTGCTGCCATCTGCCGGACTTAAAGACAATGACAAGGCTTTTAAAAATGTATTAAATTATATAAAAAAGTAAATAAAAGAAATAAAGGAATAATTAATTATTATTAATAATAAATTGTTCTAATTAATACAAAATTACGACTTTTTTGTTGCTTATATTTGCTTATAACTGTAATAACCGTGTAATAAAGCTAAATCAATAGCCTGAGTAATCTCGGCTTTTACAATAGCTTGTTTTATAGTTAGTCATGCAAGGTGATTCAGATTTGATAAAAATTTGAGAAATAAATATATTTTACGTATTAAATGCATAAGAATTGAATATAATGACTTCAGATATCCAATCCCCACAGTCAAAAAAATCCTTGGATTAATATTGAATAACTTTGGTAGCTACTGAAACGTAAAATGGCAGGAAATACCTTTAACAACAATATTTTGTGTAATAAAACGTTTAATAGAAGATCTACATTTAAGAAAATGTCACCTTGCATCCACTGGACATAAAACATTTCGCTATTGCATTCCGGGTATCACGCAAAGGGTCAACATTTCTAAATTGCATATAATCGTTAATGCACGTCTGTGATGAACTTTTGAGGCAGTAAATTCTACAGAAATCTGGGGCCCGAGAATGAAGTGACTGCACCAAGCAATCATTTCTTTTCTCCATGTAATAGAGTTTCAATCAAATTACAACAGTTTCTGTCTAGTCTTACCCCGTCAGACCAGTATATGAAACCGTTAACTTTAATGAAGTCCGATACCAGAAATGTCCAGTCCGATACCAAATACGTTCCAGTCCAGTCTAAAGTAGTCTAAGATGTGCTGAGATTTTGCCTGTTTTTGCTGGAATTTAGGGCAAATAGGAAATCACTTATTTGCTCCAGAGCAGGGATGGGCAAACATTTTCATTCGCGGGCCAAAAATCGAAAGAAAAAATGGTGGGGGCAAGATAAATTTTTCTAAAATTTTAAAAGCAAATTTTACAATTTAAATATGCTAATGAAATGAGTGAAATTGTGTTATCTCTTGTAAAAGTTCTTGGTGCAGCAAATCCATTTTTGGACCTTGCGCCATAAAACCCAACCAAACAGGCGATCTCCCTAACCAACCAACCAAACAGGCGCCAAGGAGGCCAGAAATATCAATCCTCCTCCCACGACTACCACTTTCTTCGATTCAAACGCCGTTGCAAGGCATCAGCTCTGCGGGGGATTAAGGAAAAAATGGTGCCTGCCGGAGCTTAACCCTGACCATGGTATCACCTCTACCATCAGCTGAATGCGGACTGGGCACATGAGGGGTATGAAAATCATGCCCGACGGATCTAGAACCTACGCAGAATACAGACACTACACAGGAGTTCCACTGGATCCGAGGCATCTCTTCAACTGCATCTCAGTTGCCTCGACCCTTTTCAGTATCGACCCCAACTGCTGTCATGACACCCTCTATACCGAAAAAGCTGAAGATGTGGCCAGGGATGTGCTCCAAACCTTTGGTCTCATATGACTTGTGTTTTTTTACCTTTTCTTTTTTTTTCTTCTCTTTGCATTTGTCACATAACAACAACAACAACAACCAATTAACCAACTTGTAAAAAATCCTTATATTGAGGCTCGAAGTGAGATGTGCTGATTCTAAGGAATGAAGCTAAATGCTTACCTGTCAGTTTACTTATGAAAGGATTCTTTCTAAGGTTCATAGTTGAAAACACTTGTTCACATATGTAAGATGAAGCAAACATAGCACTAATTTTATGGGTTGGCTGGAGCTTAAAATGCGCAGTCTGCTACATGTGAGGTCTAATTCACCTACATTGGATTCCCTTATGTCTGATCCCCGAGAAAGAGATAACGCTTGTTGCTGTCAATCTACAGCTATAACTGACAAAGAGCTTCTACTTTTAACACTTTAAAACGATTACAGCTGTCTGTACTTGCTATTTCCACAGATTTGTGTTTTGTAAAACAAAAATAGAGAAAGTAAAACGATCATCAGTCCTTTGAAACAAATAATATTTAAACAAAATAGAGTAGGAGATGGATTTATCATATATAAATCACAGATATTTCCCTTAAAATTTCATCCGTTGGCTTCATAAGACCATCCTGCGGGCCGGAATTTGCAAATCCCTGACCCAGAGTATGTGAGATTTTTTAAGTGCCCAACTGTTTTGAAAATTCCTGATAGTGACACAGTATATCAGTTCAATTTCTCACTATGTACCATTCGCTCTAATTTAGAAGGTAATACATTTGGAAAGGGGACATCAACATATTTCAGATATTTTATTCATGATATTTTTAATCACTTCTTATTAATATCATTCTCTCGTTTTAAATTTTTAAAAAATTACTTTTATGAATCTTAACTTGGGCTAAAATAAACGAATACAAGCTAAGGCAAATTTTGCTCATTGACTTTAAAATTTTTTGTTTTAGGATAATTTTTTAAATATTTTTAAATTTTTATTTCCAAAGTTCAAACATTTTAAAAGAATTTAAGTAATTTGATTCCCTTTTTTTTTCTTTTTTTTTAAGAAACTTACGATTTGTAGTCATTCAATTATTATTATTAATAAATTATGAAAATTTATTGATTTTTTTAAAAAAAAATTTCATTTTTTCATAAAAGGTAAATTTCAGTGTAATTTAAAGAAATCATTTGTCAAATTGCGTAATTTGAATATAAGTTACATTATAAAGTACTGCCATAATAATTTATTAAAATTTCAAGTAGATGAGTACGTTAGGCATAATTTATTAAACTTATATGAAAATCTAGGACAGTTCCCAATGTTTCTATAAGTATTATTTTTTTCACTGGCTGCCTAAGTCAATTTAGATGCCTTTAAATTATACAATAAATGTGTAATTAAAAAATCTAACCAATTAAAAAAGTATTAATTTTGTTTGATTGCCGAATCCAGCGTAAAGGCTCTGTATGTGATTACTTAAAAATTAAAAAAAAAACTTTTGAACTAATTTTATTGCCCTGAAGCAATAGCGTTACTGACTCCAGAGCTGTGGGTGCTGGGCTCGAATCCCGGTTCTGGCATGGATGTTACTTTCTTTCTCTGTTCTCTCTGTGTTTTTCTGTCATTTCTTCTGTGATGGTGTATGAATGTGGCCCGCCCTATAAACGGGTTTGTAGTGGTATGGCGAGGGCAACGCTACTCGCCTCCGTGATTTGGTTCACAGGTGCCGGCTGGGTAACGACAAATGAGTAGCAGTTTCTGATCTTGTTGTGGCATAGGGTTCGTCACCCAAGTGCCCACCGTTGGAAAAAAATATTAGAAAAATTAAATTCAATTAACTTTAACATAAAATATGTAAATTAAATATTATTTCATTATACTAAAATAATTCATAAAAAATAGCAAAGGTACTTAGTTGTTCCTTTACATATCATTTGGTTACATGTTTGTCTATAAAAATTAAAGCTAAACACGTTTTCTGTGCTCAGTTTGAAAATGAATACATAGCGAAACAAAACAATTGAAAGAATTGTGCTTTGAAAAGTTCATCATGGAATTGAACATTGAAAATTACATATTCTCAAGCAAAAACAGGACATGTAACAAAAAAGTACGCTTGGCAAAAAATCCCTTCTAAGAGAAAATAATACATTGCACACTTATATGCGCAAAAATGACATGAAAGCATTGCAAAAATAGTTAATCCTAATAAGGAATGCGTCCACTTTTACCTACACTACATTAATGTCATCGACTTTCCTTGATACCAATTTAGATGTGGAGCACCAAAATGAAAAATGGCATCCGGATGCAGTTTGGTTTTTGTTCCAGTTCACGAGACGATTGTGGAGTAGTACTCAAAGAAGATACTTCTTTGCTAAAGTAGCTCTACATATGACTGATCAAATTTAGTTCTGGTTATTGAATTGGTCTTTCCATTCGCTCCAAATTGTAGCCTTCGACTAATATTAAACAAGCATTGCTCACTGAGGGCATGCTATAACGTTAATAAGATTGAAGGTATCACCAACAGCAGCGGCATTTGGATGGAATTCGGACCAATGATCTTTTACCGATTACTCTCACCAGCCAGAGTTCTTCCATGGTAAATATACAGATTAATATGATCACCGAGAGTGTGATCCCTGCTCAAACCCTGTTCCCACCATTACTGTAACTCAGAATTTCGACATTTTTGGATAGGTTGTATCTGATGTCTCTTCCTCAGGATGAACAGATATTCTATATAACTCTGAAATATAAACTTGAATTCTTCAGTGAAGAGTATAGAAGCACATTGTTGTGTGTTTTAAGAAATTTGTTCCCTTGTCTAACATAAACGGGGCTTATTCGTCGTCTAGGTGAGTCATAAAAGGATGGATAGGATCGTGCGCTTAAAATAAGTGGTAATCTTGTATAGACACCTGTATCTTGCAGGATTCTTAGTACTTATGAGATTCTATGTTTTGGTACCATGAAATGATCTGCTGTGAGTTGAATCATAGCAGTATTTCGCCTCCTTCCGAATGAAAGAATAGCAAAATATCTCCCTCATTTACTGTTTGTAGTGCCCGGTCTATAGAACGTCTCTTCTTGATACAGAACCTTCAGACTGAAACGATCCTATAGTAGTTGGATCACATTGCGAAGTACATTGAGATATCTTCAGACTTTTCTTTCGGCAAATCCATTTCTATCTATACGACCACCTCATTCCTTAATGAACCGTGTAGACGACTTCTGAATATGTAGACTCTTTTGAAGGTTTACCATAGAATTACCAACAAAAATTGAAGTTCAAAATCGACTATTAAACATACAGATGAAGTTACGAAAGTTTGTTATCCTGTTTCTACATATTCCTTTGAATGATAAATATATTTCATATATATTTGCCATCTTTTTTTGTGTAGCTCATTAATGCTTTTGATGTGAAAGCCGTTAACTAATCAAAATATGTTGATTTCACAATATCTGAAAATAAGTTTTGGAGTGTTAAAAACATAAGATTTTAATAAAACATTTTTATATTAAATGAGTATTTTAGTTTTCTTTGTTCATTGTTAATTTTTTTTGAATCAATGATTCGAATAAATTAACTAATAGTTTGTAATTGGTTTAACAGTAAGTATATTTTTTGTCCGAACATGTATATCTCAATGGAGATTAATAACATTTACACAAAAATGAGCTTTCGTTTATTAAAAAAATTTTTGAATGTTCGTGCCAGTTCGATGATCCACACAAAAGACAATAGGAATATACTGAGGTAATGAATAAAACAGAGAAAGACTTAACACCCCATACACTGGATAACAAGGCTCTGTAATAAAAGTTGATTACATTCATGGGAACCAATTTAGATATTTTCGCTGAATAATATCTTCTTTTATTTGCTACACAGCATTTTTTTGTCTAACTTACATAATTAATTATTTTGTATTCACTATTTTGCAAAAGATAATATACATAATAAAATCTCTCATACGAAAGAGACCACTCTATCTCAATCACTCTGCAATTGTCCATTTTGTCCTTGCAAGCTCTAGAGATTTAGAGATAATGTATACTTCCTCCCAGGTCTTCTGATTAATGGAAACACCAGGACCGGTTTTCGAGATAATAGGGCATTTAAGTTTTTCTGTGCGCGTTGCCACAATGTAGAAAGCAAGATACGTTCATACCAAACTAAAACCTTTCAGTAAAGCGTTTTTCTTGTATGTTTAGTGTTATCATTGTCATTGATAACATATGACGATAAATCAAATCCTCAACACCTTGTATTTTTCATCATTCATAAGCTTTAGAAAAGAATGCTTCAGAATTATTTAATTTAATTAATGCATAATGTTAGGAAATAATAATAATGAAAGGAACCTAACACCATGCTATTTAAAATAAAAAATGTAACAGTAATAACTTTTTGTTAACATCAAAAAAAGTGTTAAAACATTGAATTTATCAAAGATTTTATTATAATTTAATATGAAACAATTTTATAATATGCAAATTAAAAAAATAAAAAAGCAACACTATTTAAATGATGTTTGAAAATGATTATTATGTATGCATTGCAAACAAATATTCGTAAAAAATGAAGTCAGACATTTAAAGATCTATTCAGAAATAAATTATATTATTTTTGTATTTTACTAACGAAATTAAGTTTTCATAATTCGTGCTGGGACTTTACCATCATTTCTACATATATTCCGTTTTTTATATAGTTATTTTAAGATAGAAAAAAACTATAAATGTCTTCATTTACGTCACTAATAAGATAAGAACTTCTACTGATATAAAGGTTTTTAAAAGGCAGTAGTTTAAGATATGCCTATTATTTTAATTACTTGAATAAACTCATTTTGATTACATTCTCACATTATTTGTTAACATAATGTAGAACATTTTTTCAATCATCGATATGTCTTTTGTAAAATCAAGTGTAAAGAAGTAAACTTTAGAGAATCTTACAGTAAAAGCCTCTACAAATATAACAAACATTTCACCTCTCTCATAGTTGAATCAAACATTCGGAAGCTGTCATGTGACTCAGCGATATCATTGTCATTCTGATAATGTTTGAGCTAGTAACAAAATATCAACTGAAGAATACTTTTTGTAGTCAATCATAAAGAATTTACGTCAGAGAATCTTACAGTAAAAGCTTCTACAAATGAATCAAACATTTCAACTCTCTGATAGTTGAATCAAACATTCGGAAGCTGTCATGTGACTCAGCGATATCATTGTCGTTCTGATAATGTTTGAGCTAGTAACAAAATATCAATTGAAGAATACTTTTTGTAGTCAATCATAAAGAATTTACGTCAGCGAATCTTACAGTAAAAGCCTCTACAAATGAATCAAACATTTCAACTCTCTGATAGTTGAATCAAACATTCAGAAGGTGTCATGTGACTTAGCGATATCATTGCCATTCTCATAATGTTTGGGATAGTAAGAAAATAATAACTGAAGAATAATATTTTTAATTAAATTACTGTAGAAATAGTGATCTAATTATTTGTTCATTGGATAAGATATAGTAAATGTAAAATTAGGTTCTATAGGAAAAAAAAAGAAAGATTTTAGCACTAAAATACTTGATTATCATGTGATTGGGGAAAAAGAGAAATGAGAGTTTTAAGGAAATATCTCACATGAGATTATGGAAAATAAAGACAATTTTTATTTCCTGCAATTTTTTCCTGCTAAGTTAACAAATTTTCTTATGTAATTATTAGTATCGTCTGTTATTACATATTAATTATTTAAAAATGTCTGTTATCGCATAAATTAGTTATATTTTTGTGTAATTTATAGAGAACTGGAGAAAATACGATCGATGAAGAAACTTGTCAATAATCGTGATTTCATGTTCTTAAACTTTACACATTTGACATTTTTTTAAAAAAAAATACTAAGCTGCCAAGCACACACACACACACACATAAACTAAATTCACAAGCCAAGGTCAGGTTGGTATAACGAGTATATTAGCGACTGAATAAAATTCGTGTTTCTATATATTTTTCTATTTAATTTTAAATAATGACATTCCAAATGTATATTTTATCATTCAGATATATTTTAAAATATAGTTTCAAAAAAGTGTACTTAATAAATCTAAATATTAGACATGTACATGTACTTTATTGTTATGAGATTATCAGTATCTGTGTGGTGTTCATATGTATATTTTCCTAGGTACATTTTGAAATAAAATTTTAAATGCGTGCATTTTATAAATGACACACATATGTACCGCAGTATACTATACGATTATCAGTTCCTATTGTATTCCTGTGTGTACTTTCTCATTCAGATGTAAAATTTTAGAATAAAATTATATTTTATAATTTTAAATATGTTAGACATGTATGTATACCTTATTATTATGAATTATCAATTCTTATTGCAATCTTGGGTATACATTCTCATTTAGATGTACTTTAAAATAAAGTGCGTTCTCATTTTTTTACACATGTTTAAAAAAATCTTATCATTAAGAAGCACAAACTTGAATCATGTATAGTTTCCTTTAGTTGCAAAATTAGATATTTTAAAATTTTGTATAGAATTTCCGAACTTAAGATATTTCACTGCATCTGTTTTACAGGTAAACCGACGAATCCATGGATATATGATGGTAAAATGAATCTTCTTTATTTGAAATGTAAAAAAGGAAGAATGCTATTTCTATAATCTTCTAGTTAATAGAAGTGGTAAATATAGAATTGCTTAAAATAAGGCAGTTTATCATAATTATGCATTAACGAGTTTTTAGCTTAATCGATACTTTTCAGGTTATTCCAAAATATCGGAAAATAAGGCCTCATTTTTCTCATTTCTTCATATTTTATCATCGTGTTCATATTTTTTACGTTTACCCTTAAAAGCAAAAACTGAAAATTATCTATGAGAACGCGCGCGAAAATCTTTATTCAGAAAAATAAATAATTCCAGCTTCTTTAATTAATAATTCCGCAAAATGCTTAGATAGGTTTTGGCTTCGAAAATATTTGACGACAAAATATAAATAAATTTTAATAGCTCAAAGAGTAAATTGCACTTACGATGATAATACTGATATCTCTTCGGTACTTTTGTTTCTATGTTTAAGTAACAAACTAGGTTAAAAATTTGTGCTTTTTTCGAAAGGAGTTTAAAATCCCATTGCTTCAAGCAGCATCCTTAATTTAGCTTTGTAAACAAAAACTATGAATTTAATTATTTCAAGCTAATACTAGTTTCCCCTCAATAACTTAACTCTAAGCTCAAAAGATACTATGAGTTTTGCTTCTTTTACAAAAGGAAGTTTCAATCCCACTCAAGTGACATTTTAAATTGATTTAATATTTATATAAAATTGATGTAAATATTATATCCAATATCTATACTCTATAAAATAAATTAGTACATGTACACTGCATTGAGGTGAAATAAGAAAAATAAATTGATCATAAACACATTTTTTATAAATAAAATTCATAATTGTGTTGTTGAAATCACCCTTTGTTAGCTAAAGGATTGTTTGTTCGAAGAATAACGAAATCTTAAGCTGCTTTTGGTTTGGGAAATGATAAAAAGTACATTATAGCTTTTGTCACCGTGTCTGACACAGCATATGGCAGCAGTTCTGCTATAGTAGTTAGTATAGCCATGAAATCATTTCTACTTGACCTGTAAGTAATGCTTGGATACTTTGCAGACACTGCATCCTCCAAGCTGTCAATGACTCGTTCGATTTTTGTTGAGTAGAAATTCTTCAATAAATTGAGGGAAGCTGTTTTTAACTTCTCAAAGTATTCTTCTCCATATTCCTGTGCAACTGTAGTGCTAACAGAAGACACTTCCAAGTCGAATCGCTTGCTTACTTCATGGACGTCCGTGATCATCGTACTGAAAATGTTTTTAAAAATAAATTTAAGTAACATTATATAGGAATAACATAATTTTTTTCTAATAAAAATGCAACTATGATGTTAATTAATTGTCTTAATCTAATAAAATATCATGCTTTATAATGACGAGGTCATACAAATATGTTTAATCAAACATTGCATTAATAAGGAATATTAACATTTGGTTAATTTCTTAGTATTAATGCATTGAATATTCATATATTTACTCCCTTTTTCACAAGGTTGAAAATCGTTTGTCAAATTCAATATTTTTCTTTTATCAGCTATTAACATTTTTATTGATCAGAGAAAAATGGTTGGTGAATTTGTCACTTTATTATCACTTTTTCAAAACAAGGGCTGAACTGATCATAATCTATAGGATAAAGTTACTCCAAGTCACTACAATATCTTTATCTGAGAGAAAAACTGAATCCAAGAATTGTGGAATTGAAAATGAAAGAGTCAATCATTCAGCTAGAGAGTAAATATCTTATTAGCATGTTAAGTTATAAATTGATGAAAGAAATTCATTGATTCACAATACACTGCTATAGAAAGGTCAGTTTTAATGTGTTTATATAAAAATCTTTTATTATATATCCTCCTGCTGTAGCTAATATTTATGTCATTAATGAACTTTCAAAGCGTTAGATCTGTGGATGAAGCCGCCAATCCATTTCTTTAATGGATAGGTCGAGTCACCATCTTGAATTTTATAGTCAAATTATTCTGAGATGAAAGAAGAAACAGATATGCGCAAGCAAGAATGTCTGAATATTCGAAAAATAAGATTAGGGGACTTAAACCATCTTAAACTTGAGAGAATTATTTCAAATACTCAGTCCAGTCACATTAATGTAACCATTTATCAAAATCCAGAATAACCACCTTTCGCAAAGCGGACTGCTATCAGGAGTACAGAAAAAGAGTCAATTAGGTTTCTGAAACTGTCCACTGGAATGTTGAGCCATGCCGACACCAGTGCCGTGGCCAATTGAGCTAAATTATGCGGGTTAAAACTCATGCCACGAACATCCCACTTGACATGGTGCCACAGACTCTCGATTGAGTTTAAGTCACGTGAGTTTCCTGGCCTAAGAGGAACGGTAAACTCATCCTGGTGCTCATCGAACATGCACATGCACTGCCAGCTGTATCGCATCTCACACTGTCCTGGTGGTCGATGCCATCATCCAGAGGAAAAACAATGCGCATATAGGGGTGGACATGGTCCACAAGGATAGATGCATACTTGTATTGTTACATAGTGTCTTTCACAAGGATGAGTGAGCTCAGAGAATGCCGGGAAAGCATTCCCTAGGCCATAATGCATCTGCGTCAGGTTGGTCCATTCCGGCAATGGTTGCGGGGTGTTTGCTTTCAGAGGTGTTACGTCGTATACGCCAACGTCCATCTGTTTAACGGAGTTTTAAACGTTATTCATCAGGAAACGCTCCCTGATGCCACTCAGTGTACGTCCCATTCGAGTGCAAATTCTAGCCTTCGTTGTTGAACAGCAGTCAGAATAGATGTATGAACCGAGCATCTGCTTGGGAGGCCCAGACGCAGCAACATTCACTGAATAGTAGTTTGAGAGAAATTGTTGGCAGCCCCTAGGCTCATGTGGGTGGTCAGTTGCTCAACGGTAGCCCGTCTATTCACCCGAACGCATCTCTGCAGACGTCTATCATCTCTTTCATCTATGGCTTTTGGTGCACCAATGTAGGATGTCGTGAATATGGACAGTCCTATTTTACCATGCACGGTATTAAGATTCAGTCCGGGGCTTGCACGCATTGTTATATATATATATATATATATATATATATATATTGGGTTGTTCGGAAAGTAATTTCGTTTTTTGCACCTGGATAAGTTTGTTGCTTGTAAAAACCAACGATTTTGAAAGTGTTGATTCATGGTACTACCAAAAAGAGGGCAAAAGTTATTGCACTAGAATTGCCATTATACAATTCAATTAAATTATCATTCGCTATACGTTTTTCATTTTTATAAAGAACGAAACAACTTTCCAAACAACCTAATATATATATATATATATATATATATATATATATATATATATATATATATATATATATATATATATATATATATATATATATATATATATATATATATATATAATATATATATATATATATATATATATATATATATATATATATATATATATATATATATATATATATATATATATATATATATTGTTAGCATCAAGCTGTATTATTACTTAAAAAATGAGTGGCCACTAGATGGCAGTGTTTAATATGTCATGTTGAGAGGTGTGTACAAGTAATTGAGAAGAGAGATTGTAAGAAGGAGCTCACTATGAAGGAGCTACCTTAAAGTATATCTGTAAATATTCTGTAAATAAACCTTTAAATATTAGTAAATTTATAAGAACTTCTTCCTTCCCCTCCTAAGCTACTGACTCGTCATCTGACAAATAGTATGAAACCGATAACAAATCAGAAGAGGGATATAACTCGCGACGCTTTCGGAATTGAGGTAGGCGAATTTTAATTGTTTCGTTTCGAAATGTATATTAACGTATTAAGTAACGTATTTTGAAGTAGTAAACGATATTTAAGAATTTTGAGTATAAGTATAAAGTATTTTCTTAATTTCGTTTGCAAAAAGTAATTTCGTTTTTAAAGAAACAATTATTTTCGTTTTGGGTGAAGTAAAAGTAATAATTTCGTTATTGATATAAAGTATTTTTATGTATAAAGTAATTAAGTATTATAATTTGTAAAGTATGGCATTTTGGGGGAAGGCTAAAAAAGTAGATTTAATAGAATTAGCAACAGAATTAGGTCTCTCCGTACCTGAAGATGCTAAAATAATTGATTTAAAACGTATTATAACGGAATCAGAGACGTATGATGAAGAGTTTAGTAAGAGCTTATTAAGTAGGATTACTGAAGATCGAATTGCATCAGAAATAGCCGCCAAAACGTTGGCTGACCGTGAACATGAACTTGAACGTTTGCGTATCGAAAATAGAGTTCAAAATGTAAATATTTCAGATATAAGTAGCAACGATGAAAGTAGAAACGTACACATAGATTTTCGAAAGTTAATGCACGAATATAAAATTAAAGATGGGGATATAAATTTTTATTTAGTTTTATTTGAACGGCAGGCAAGACGAATTGGGTTGAATGAAGAGTATTGGGTGTCACAATTATTGGGACTGCTCCCATATGAAATTACGCAACTAATAGCGCGTGAAAACGAAGATAATGCAAATAATTATAAATATGTAAAATCGTTATTGCTTAAGAGATATAAGTTAAGTGCTGATAAGTTTAGATTTAAATTTTTAAATCATGTTAAAAATCCAGAAAGTACATGGAAGGATTATTCATTCGAATTACAAAACTATTTTGAGGAATGGATAACGGGACTCGAGATTTCAGATTTTAATAGTTTAAAAAATTTAATTATTACTGAACAATTAAAGAAACAAGTAAATTCAACAACTCGGGAACATTTTGTAGATGAATGGCCTAAAATTAATTCTCCAGACCAGTTAGCCGATAAATTGGATAATTATGATAATGTTCGATCTATTAACAGTTTTAAATTAAGAAACTCATCGAATTATAATTCTCGTAATGATAAATTTCAGGTAGAAAAGAAATCATTTCCGTTTAGTGAAAATAAAGGTGTTAATCGAAAAAAGGTAGTCAGTTCGGATATTCGAAATGAAAAAGGGGAATTTAAATGTTTTAATTGTAATGATTATGGTCATATAGCTCGTGAATGCCCGGCGCCGAAGACTTCAGCTTACTGTAAGAAATGCAAAAAAGTAGGTCATTCTCAGAGAATGTGTAAGTTTGAAACCGATCAAAAGCGCGAGGGGAATAATTTATCTGTCAGTCAAAACAATTCGGGTTCAAGTGCGTCGTTGGCGCCTACGAACTACTTGAAAGATGCTTATATTTATGGAAATAAAATGGTTGCATTAATTGATACAGGAAGCAGCTGTTGCCTCTTAAAAGAAAGTATCGCAATAAAAATGAATCTGAATATAACCCCAGATAGCAGTAATTTATTCGGTTTTGGAAATCAAAATAACCCAGTAACTAAAGCTCTTGGAAAAGCTGTAGTAAATATTCGTGTAGATGATGTAGTTGGAAAATTTATTCCGTTATTAATTGTCGAAGATAATTCCCAACCATGCGATTTAATTTTAGGTAGAACATGGTTAGATTTACCATACATTGCTTTTACGTGTATTGGGGGTAATCTAAAATTTGAATACGCAAATGACGATGTTTTTTCAGAAATTCAAGTAGATTTAAAGGAAAATACAGTTAAATTGAAAACATTAAATGAAACAGAAATCGAAAGTAAGTCAATTAATTTAATTAGAGCGAAAATTGAAGAAACCGAAAATTCGATAGTTAATGGAACAATTTTAGTCAAAAGTATAGGACAGAATTTCGATTCTATTCTTGAAGTAGTTAACGGTGAAACAGTTGTACCAGTAATAAATAAAGAAGAATTTAACTTAAAAATTAGGAAAGGACAGTGCTTAGGTAGAGGAATGGAAGTAAGTGAGGAAAGCTTAACCCTATCTAATAAAGTTAAAAGTAATAATGAAAAAGTTGAAGTTATAACAATTAACAAAGACAAGTCTCCTATTTTAATGAAAGATATTAATTTCGACAACTCTTTAGAAAGTGATAAAAAATTGGAACTTTTGAATTTATTAAATCCAATTAAAGCAGGCCGTAAACCTTTTTCAATTATACATATGGATCATTTAGGACCTTTTGTTAAGAGTTCTAAAGGTAATCAAGAACTTCTGGTCATAATAGATAATTTCACAAGATTTGTCCAATTGACTCCAGTAAAGAGTACGTCAACATCCCATGTGCTGAAGGCTCTGAAAAAGTTTGTAAATACTTATGGTCTACCTGAGAAAATAATAACAGATCGAGGAACTTGTTTCACTTCGCATCAATTTCAACAATATTGTACTGAAAATGGTATACATCATACACTCAATTGTACGAAGCGACCATGTGCAAATGGAATGGTTGAAAGAGTTAATAGAACAATATTGTCTACCATAACAACTGGTATGGAAGATCAGAATCACAAAGACTGGGATGTTAAAATACATGAAGTTGAGAGAAACTTGAACAATTTTGTAAACAAGTCAACGAACAAGACACCATTTGAATTGCTCCATGGTTATTCTCCACGATTCAACGATGGAATTTTGAGAAAGTTAGCTGATGAAGAAGCTCAGAGTTGGCAAGATCCATCTATAGTGCAGGAAGAATCTCGAAGACAAATAGAAGAAAGTCAACAAAAAATGAAGCAGTATTATGATAAAAAGAGATGTAGAGCAATGACGTTTGAACGAGGAGAAATCGTCGTAATGAAAAGAGCCCCGAAATCTTCAGGCCAACCTACGAAGACACAATTTAAGTACCGAGGCCCTCTTATTGTTACCGAGGTATTGCCGAACGATGTCTACCGTGTGACTCAGCTAGAAGAAAAAAGAAAGGCCACTTCTACGCAACAACAGCTCACATTAGTCAACTAAAACCATGGCTAAATGAACCAGATTCGGATGAAGATGATACCGATAGTGCCAATAGTGATGATGAGGACTACAGCCCTAGACGCAATCCACATAGATCCACTCGCAAGGACTAAAGCTGAATGAGGGATCCTAAATGGTGAGATCTTTCCAATTTTATTTAAAGAAAACGTTGCAATTAAAAGACAATGAACTTATCATAAACTATTGACTCTAAAAATAAATAACTTTAAAGATCATTTACTGTATACTGAAGTATTCATCAAGTATTATGAAAATTTGTTAAATTTATTCTGTGAATGATTTAATATTCCTAAGTTCATTTATTTTCTATTAAACTTTTGTTGTAAGTAGTTTTATTAGAATTGTATCAAGAATTACTTTTGTGGAAAAAAGTGTATTATATATTATTATAGTTTTTTTGTAATCTAACTTAATAATTTTCTACTTTTAATGGAAGATGTGTATTATTAATGATTATAATTACAGTATTTGTTTGTGTGAATGAAAAATAATGATAGTTATGTAGTTAATAATTTTATTTAATCTGCTGTGTTTAATTTAATTGTTAATGTTAATATTTGTTGTATTAATTAGTAATTTAGTATTATTACATAAATTGAGGACAATTGTAAGGTCAGTCTGGCCGAATGTTAGCATCAAGCTGTATTATTACTTAAAAAATGAGTGGCCACTAGATGGCAGTGTTTAAGAGGTCATGTTGAGAGGTGTGTAGAAGTAATTGAGAAGAGAGATTGTAAGAAGGAGCTCACTATGAAGGAGCTACCTAAAAGATGTCTGTAAATATTCTGTAAATAAACCTTTAAATATTAGTAAATTTATAAGAACTTCTTCCTTCCCCTCCTAAGCTACTGACTCGTCATCTGACAAATAGTATGAAACCGATAACAATATATATATATATATATATATATATATACTTATTTTTTCCGTTTTGTGTGCAAAAATAATATACTTACTGAAAGAGCTCGGGTTCAACTTGAATAACTCGGATTCCCCAATCCTTCAGTTCATTGCGCAATGCGTCGCTGAATCCAGCAGCAGCGAATTTGCTCATGACGTAAGGAGTAAGATGCGGAAGAGCCATTCTTGCTGAAAAAGTAATTGAAGTTACTAAAACGTGCATTTGAAATGTTTTTTGTCATCTGTTATTAACCTTTGCATTTTTCATGCGGATAATATTCGACGCATTTTTGTTATCTGCATTGAATTCAGATCTACCCAAATCCTCAAAATAGGGTGGAAAATTCGAAGTATAAAAATTATCGACAAAGTATATCTGATTATCCACGGTAAAACTCCTAGTGAAATTAGCTTCGCCAAATGTATTATTCGTAAGACATACCATGGTCTACAAATAGGACACTGTTCTTCGGAGTGTAAGGTTCCGGTTAAGAACTCAACCACTGTTGGACAACAGGAGAAAGAGGGGGACCTATACTTTTGAATTCTGTTTGCAAATCTGTTGGGATAGGTGCTTAGGAATTTTCCAGCTTTTCTCTCGTAACGTGAATTTGGTCAACTGTCTATGAGAATCTCCCAGAAGGCAGTGTCCAACAACGGCGTTCAGCCGTTAGGCTGTGGCCTATGCTTTGTCTTATGCTTTGCCTATCCTATTGTGGCCTATGCTTTGTCTTATGCTTTGCCTATCCTATTGTGGCCTATGCTTTGTCTTATGCTTTGCCTATCCTATTGTGGCCTATGCTTTGCCTATGCTTTAACGTCAAAGTATTGTTCGTGTATTTAGTAAGACAAGTATTTAGTATCCACACTTTATAATTAATTTCCCGCATAATGTTTTATAAATAATGGGACGCGTAGGAAATCTGAAAAATTGCCAATCACTCACTCAGATAAACGAGCATGGAGAAAGTAGAAACACAGGATTCATCTAGTATCGTTAAACCATAACATGAGGATCGAACCCAAAAACTTTCACCCTGAAGAGCACTATCCTACCACTAGACCATGATGAGTCTACAAATAGGGAGCTTACCTTATTTATGAATGGAATATCTTATACGTTGGTTTCGTAAATTCACTAAAAAAAACTGCATTGATATTCATGGTCAAAAGGTTCTGATCAGCTGAGTATTATTGAAGATAGCATGTAACGAACTCAGCAAACGTTTGCTAATAAGTAAACTTGATGAACTAGTTGGGAACTGAATAGTACTCAATCGACGGTTGGAAAAACTCCGAGAAAAACAATACTTTTAAATGATAAAAATTAGAGTTTGTAGAAACTTTTACCTAACATGATAATAATAATACCGAACATGGTTTACTGAAGATGATAGTCAATTTTAACAAGTATTTTTAAGAGCTTAAAGGAAACTTACTTTTATGCATGGTGGATTTAGATATGAAGCGACGTTTTACACCAAAGATAAAGTAAACTGATACAATGTTAGGTTCACATAATCATCACGCAATCCTTAAATGCAATTCTATTTAATGTCTTAATTAATGTGCTTTTTGTATTATAGAGAGACAAATGTTTTGGGGCATTAGTTTTTCAAGTTGACGGATTTTTCAAGTTGTGATACATGATTGTTTTCAAGGCTAGCAGAAGAAGGGGGATATAAGTTCCAACAGGATGGTACATCTTTAACAGCAACTTGCACGAGAATTTTTGAAGCAACCTTAAAGATGTATTGTTCTCAAACACTATTTTCGGTTATGTTCTTCATTAAGGTGAAGCTAAAAACAAAGATATAACCTGCGATTTATTTCTTTGGGACCACTAAAAAATGTATCTTTCCTCCTGTAAATGTTGACACTATTGAATCGAGAAAAAAGATAACTGTAACCATCAGAACTGCAACACCAGGCATACCACATAAAAAAAAATGAGTGAAGAATTCTGCTACATAATGAATTTTTCGTCATTCTTTGATCGTTATCACATTAAATACTTATAATTCTATACAATTAATAAATTTTCAGTGTTATTTTATTATTACAGTCTTAAGTCTCATAAAATTCGTGTGAATTCTATAGTTTCTAAAATTTTCAAAGTTACGATATTCATTTGTAATCAACTTGTATATTTGAATAATATATAAATAAGATTTCTTTGTTATTTAATACTTTTAATCGAAAAATATTCTCAAATTTATTTGTCAAAACAAAATTATAAATTAAATAATTAATGTAATTTTTGTGTGGTTCAATTATAATGCAAGTTTTGCGATTGTTTTAATTAAATTTTAATTTCAAGTTAAAATAGTGAATAAAGTATTAGTAACACACACACATACATTAGCTCTCTAATATAACTTTTTCGAATCAATATTGGACAGCTTCTCCAACAATACAGAATTAAATACAATTAATTAACTTATATTTTTTATTGAACCACATATTTCGAACAATTTCTGTCAATAATTTTATCAAAATGTCTCGTTTTCTACGGAGGTATTTTTTCAGCTACATTTTATCAACATTGTTTTGCATTTAACTCATGTTGATTTCAAACTATTGAAACAGCAAGTTTCTAGTTATCAAAATACTAATGGAAAAAAGCTTGATTTATATGATATAAGTTATTTTTAGCTTATATTTGTATTGGGAAAGCTTTCTAAATATCCGACAGGGAAAAAATTATTAATAAATAAAAATTTATAATTTTTTAAATTTATTTTTTTCTACGTTCACACACAACATAATTTAGAAAAATGTGTGACTCTCTCTCTTTAATAGCATTACAAAAGCAAATAACTTAATATGGGAATAATAGAGCAGACGTCATTTTATAACTCTGCTATGATTTCATTGGTCAAAAATAATAAGCTTTTGTCATTATGTAATAGCAATGTCTACTTTTCTAATATTTGGATAACTGTTAATTTTATTATTACACGTAAAGAATTCAACTCTTAACAGAACTAAAATGTTTTAATTTTCCCTTGCCAAGCGAAAATTACTGTTGAAAAAATACGTGGGTAATTAATGAAGTGTTTTCGAGATTATTGATCATTCTATAGCAATTAATAGTTAGGATAGCAATGACAACGAAAAATTATTGCAAAATATTAAGAAAAACAAAATTCCACCAAAAGAATTATTAGAAATTTATTCTTAAAAAATACCTTGAAAGCTTGTTACGTTTACAATTCGTCCTCTCGACTGCTTCAACAAAGGCAGAAACGCTTTAGTGACTCTGATAACGCCAAAACTGTTTACTTCCATGGTATCTTTGAAGTCTTGAAGACTTGCAAAGTCAACAGTAAAACCCTTTTGTATTCCAGCATTATTTACTATAGCCCAAAGCACTAGAAGAAAAAAATAATGGTCTATTATATATGAATACAGATATACGGAATAATTGCACATATGTCCATAAATTAAGGATAATTCAGAGCCAGCTTCAAATCTTGTTGATTTTTAAACTTTTGCTTGGTACAGCTTCTGTCTAGACTAGGTACAGGAAAGTAGTATGCTGGTGCAGAAGAACATTCATTTGGAGAATCTATTTTATATTTAATTTTTAATCATGAGTGTAATATAAAAAATATCTCCATAGAATTGCCAACGAATTTCAAGTAATTCTTAGGTAAAGTGTGTGTTCAATATGAAAAAAATTGTCTTGTGTTGATTTGAAATCTAATTATTTAGCGTGCATAACATGTTACTGTCTTTTTGTTGAAGGGATCTAGAAAATAATGGTTCTAGCAACTGAAGTATGAAAGAAAATTTTAGCTCCTTTTTTGGGTTTTTAAATGTTTACGTTGATTAATTAGTAAAACTTATTTAAAAAAATCTTAAGAGGTGCTTTAACAAATCTGATGAAACGGTTTTTAAGCTATTTTCTAAACATCATTTTATTATCAGAAACAATGAACAGAGTAAAAGGAAAATAACTAAGAAAACCAAAATACATCATAATCCATGAGGAATACAAATTATGTAAAAAGTGAAGGAATGCATTTTTTATAATATGATTCTTTTATTACGTGTAAAGTCACTTATGACTCATATTTCGATGAGAGAGAGAGAGTCGACTTTTATCCCAAATTTAAGTGGTGAAATTTATAAAGTTGTACTAGATGCTGTTCTCTTTTGTCAGTTGATTAAACAAGGTTGACGATGAGACGTTCTTTCAAAAGAAACACATAAACGATGCAAGTAAATACGGAGGTTGGAGAACAGAATAGTCCATTATAGGTCGAAACCCAGTTGTTATGAATAACTCCTCGCAGAACTGGAGAATTTGTTGATCTATATTTTGAGTATGCTAAGGCAAGATATAATGATGTTTGATGGGCAAATTTAATGAGAATAATACTCACACCGTTGTATTCCTCAACATTCTTAGCTTGCTAATGTAAACAGCTTTGTAAAATTAATTTTTGGTGAAAAATTCATTTTTCAATCAATGTTTGCAAATGAAATTTTAATGTAAATGTGAAGGAAACTTTCAAATTTTTTTACATCCTCTTGAAAATGTTCTATCTCGCATTCCACATAGAAGCAACCAAGAAAACTACAACATTTAACAGAAATGAATTAATTTCACAATTTTCTTAGTTCATGTCAAAACGCAAAATGCAGTTAGTTTTAAGACTTGACTTACTTACAAGTCTTTTGATATTTATTGTTTTACTCACTTGTCTGTAATATCTAAGTTTTATTTTATGATATATTTTACACTATTCTTACATATCAGAAATATTTGTTTTTTAGAAAAATACTATCATAGTTTAAACATGACTAAATTAAGTTTAGAAATATTGCTGTCTATTGCTTTGGATTGATACAAAAAATTGGCTGATGCTTCAAAAATATCTTTCACACCTCAATTTGATGAAAGAATAAAATTCTCCATAAGAAATAAATGAAAGTAAAAATAATTCGTAAAATAATTTATTGATTGATTAAGCTATAGTTACATAATAAGAAGGTTTAAAACTGTAATAAATATGATACAAAATAATATTATAATCACTTAATTTAAAAGGAATTAATGATAGAAAATTTAATGCAATTCCTTAACTGAATTATAATATTTTTTATTTTAATACAAGGGAAGTCAAATAGTTTTTAGCATTCATTACATTTCTAAACAATATTTCACTGTATGAACATATAATAAACATGATATGAATACATAATAAACATAAAAATTTTTTTTTTAATTTTTTCGTCAATTGTTGCAAATTTTAATCAATTTGTAAATAGCATATAATTTTTCATACGATTTCTTTTTATTAGTTTTGTATAGTCAAGGGGAGGCCAAATTGCGGCTCGCGAGCCACTTTGAGCGCTCTTTGTCCCACACGAGCGGCTCTTTGAAAGATTGTTTCTAACTCTTGATAAATGTACCTTCAAGGCTTGCCCACAGCTTTATTTCAACAGGATAATACACGATCACACGTGGCATGCAAGGTTCTTCCAAAGGTTCTTCGTCATTTACCAGATTGAATAACTCCCCTGGCCGGTTCGCTCTCCGGATCTTTACCCAACAGAAAACATGAAGTCCATTGCTCAAAGAATGACCCAGATTATATTCCCAGCTGCCGTAAAAGATCAACTTTGGCAACGTGTAGAAGCTGCTTGGTTTGCTGTACTCCAAGAACACATCCAAAGTCTCTTTGAATCAATGCCGAGTCGTGTGGCAGCGGTGATCTCCAACAATGGCGGCTACTCTGACCACTGATTTCGGAGGGAACCACACTTCCCAGAAGTCTGTAAATTTAATCATTTAATGCTTGGTCAACATGTTATCGACAAAATAAAATTTATTGTGATGTCTTTTGTCTTTCTTGTCACAACTAGATGTATTACGTGGTGGAGCCATACCTGGTAATCTAAGGTACAGATCATGTGTTCCGTAGCGTATGTCTGTGTCTTTCTTGTTGTTGCAATTTGGGTGACCAACAGTGTATGAAGAATATTAAATCAATAATGATAAATCATGACATGTCTAGTAATCTACAGGCCTTAAATCAAATAGTCATCTTAAGCGAATAAAAAATATTAAATTTTTACCTTATAACACATTTAATGAAATAACATATCGTCAAAATTCTGTTTACTATAGCATGTTTTTTTGAAAATGAATGTCCCGTTTTTTAATTTGCAAAGATTAATTTTACAATACATTGATCAAACTCCACTTGGATCAGCTAACTTGAATGTTATCATAGTGAATTTCACTTCAATTTACTGAATAAAACTTTAAATATTGAACAAGAAAGGAAAAGAGAAGCATAAAATTATAATAAATGTGTTTAAAATATCTATTATTAAAATAACATAGTCTAACTATTAGGAATATTTTGAACAATAGATTTTAAAGGGCAGTAGGGGATTTGGATACTTAAATAATAACAATTTTCAAATTATCTTGTGTTTGAAAATTGTCATCATGAATTCTGTTAAAAAGAAGTTGTGGTGTCATAAGAACTGGAGATTTCAAAAATAGAAGTCTCATTGAAATTATTATGAAGTATACAACATTTACTATGTTGCCCCAAAATGAGGAAAATATTGAATCGATATATTAGACTTGTTTTTCAAACGCAACGATTACGCGATTCTTTCGATTCCAATTTCCACACCATATTTGAGTATGTAGAAGAAAGTAACTTATTTTCTCTTACAATTTCAATATGAGTTTTCTTCATGAAAACGATTCCCAACGGCAATCCTAGGTAGACACATTGGGCATCGATGAAAGTTAAGAAAGGGCTCGCAGTTCTAGAGGTAGTCGTTATTTTAAGTAACTGTTTTTCATAACAGTTATGTGTTTGTTACCGTTACTAGAATAACCAGTTATTTTAAAAATAGCTCTATTTCATAACCGACCTTTAAATTACTCCGAGCTGCCATGAGAAAGCGTTACACAATTTGGCAATTTTTCGCTTTATTAAGCAGATTAATTTTAAATTAAAATTGTTGTCCACTGGAAAATCAGTAACAGCACGTTGTCTGGAACAGTTATGCGGTAACAAAATATAGTTGGGAAATTGTTCGTTATTCAAGGAACTGTCTGATATGCACGAAATGTTGTTTGACAACTGCTCGTTATTGAAGAACGATCTATTATTCAATAAAGAGGAGAACATCTCGTTATTTTAAGAACGTCTGTTATGTAATAACGAAATGTTATTTGATAACAGTTGATTCTCGTTATTTCAAGAACGTTATATGTGTGTGTTGCTAGACCACATTTCGTTACTTTGAAAGCAGTATTCCATTTGTTGATTTAAGAAATGAACAACTGGTTTCTTTTTCATTTTTGATATTTTACGTATCTTTTGTTCATGCTGCGCTTGCAATAGATTTGGAATAGGGAAAATATTAGGATATTTGTTTTTAAAAGGAATATACCTTCTGATTTCATTAAAGAAAGAAATTTCCTTCCAGAAAAGAAAGAAAAAATGAAAGACGGAAATATTTTTCATAGATATAAGTCATTTGATTTGAAAATGGTAACGCATTTGGAAATAATCTGAAATTAAAATATTTTAGTTTGACTTTAGTTATGATTATAGAAATGTTAAATGAATATAAATGATATTATTTGATTTCTTAAACATTAAAAATTATTTTTGTCAGAAAAGATCCTGTCTAAATGAATTATTATTTTTAAAAATAATCTGGAATTAAGAAAACTTTTCAGTTTATTGAAAACAGTTTTACTATAATTGTGAAAATTTTAAAAGAATATAATAAAATGTAATTCATTATGTGATTCCTGAAACATTAATTATTTTTGTCTCAAAATAAATCCTGGCTAAATAAATTATTCATTTTGAAAGTAATCTGAAATTAAAAAAAATTACTTTTGCTATAATAATAGAAATTTTAGGTGTAAATAAAAATGATAATTATTATGTGATTCTTCAAACTTTAAAAGTAATTTTTGTCAAAAAAATCCTGGCTAAATGAATTGTTATTTTTGAAAATAATTTGAAATTAAAAATTTCAATTTTCCTATAAATTATAGAAATTTAAAAAATAAATAAAACTATTATACATTATATGATTTCTTAAAGATTAAAAATTTCAGTTTCACTATAACTAGAATTTTAAAAAGCGTAAATAAAAATGTTATTCATCATAATTGCTTAATAATAAAAAATTATTTTTGTCCAAAAAAATCTAGATTAAATGAATTTGCTATTTTCAAAAATTTCTAAATATTTACATTTAATAAATATTTAAAGGGTGATTTATAAACAAATATATAAACATTTAAAATATTTCATTTAATATTTTATTTTACTTTTGAGTTAGTATGCTATTTTCACGAAAGCAAAAACAGTCATTTTGGGTATCAAGTAATTAGCATATTAAACTGATAAAAATCAAACTAATATAAAGTTATGTTTATTATATATTTTTTTTATATTTTATATACAAATAAAAGGCATGCACAACTTTTGTAATCATGCCACTCATCAATTTTTGGAATTTGTCCTGTATTATTAAATAAAATAATATATCTCTTACTACAAATATTTGGACATTTATCAAAACTTTTAATGATCATACAATGGAAAATGATATAATTTCTAAAAAAATTGATTAGTTTCCAGTAATAGCAATTATTAAGTACCCGATTAGAGAGTAATTAAGAAAAGATTAGAAATTATTTGAAAATATTTTATTTCCAATAAAGAAAAAACATAAAAAAATTGAAAAAAAATTTCAATAAATTCACTTAGAATGTCTTCATATAAAGATTTACATGCATAGTAAAAGATACTAAAAAATACTAAAAAATAGAAACAGAATAAGAGTTTCTAACTTAAAAGGTAAAATTTTAAACTAGGGTACATTTTTTAATAATAAAAATAAAAAACAATAAATAAATAAAATTATTTTATTTAATGTGAATTTTTTTGAGAATATTTCTTAAATGCATATAAAATATATTTAAATTTAATTTTTTTTAGAATAAAATATACATATACTTATAATTTTTTAAACATATGTTGCATTCCATTAAATTCTACAAAAAATTTACTAATGTTTGGCTAAAACATTTTTTTAGATTATTAAATTAAATAATATAATAAATAATATAACAAGTATATAACAGTCATATCAATATATTTACATTTATATTTATATATTGTCAAAATTTAACTATTAAACACTGAAAGTTGAAACAGTTTATGTAAAAATGTATTGATAAATATAGTCATTAAACGTCAGATTAAATTACCCACAAGCAAATATTTTAAAGGGATACTTATTTTAATATAAAAAACTGAATAAAGCAGTTTTATTAAAATAATTTCTTATGAAAAAATGTTTCCATGTATAGCCAAAAAAGGTAAGACACAATCAAATCAAAATCAATATATTCATAAAAACAAAATATTTTTAAGGAACAAATTACTCTTTAAAATGCATATTTATTACTTTATGCATTTTTCTTGCAATAGTGCACTATCTGGTTATCAATTTGCCCTTCACAAAATTCGTTTTATTTATTTTTTTCAGCCCTTGATTAAATATGAAATCATTGAAAATTCATGTAAAGTAAATAATATAACAATAATAAAATCAGTGATTTTCTTATTTTCATTCTATTAAATGATAGTGAGAAATTAGTAATTTTTGTATCAAGAATAGTAACTATCAAAATACTTTTACATCTTTTACGTCTTGCAGTTATATAGTCAATAAATCAATTGAAACCTACTTTTTTAATTTTTTTAATAAAGATAAGTAAGATGAAAATCTTCATGTATAGAAATTTTAAAAGTTGATGTCTATTAATTTAAATATATATATATATATATATATATATATATATATATATATATATGAGAGAGAGAGAGAGAGAGAGAGAGAGAGAGAGAGAGAGTGGGGATAACCTAATTGGTGAAACATGTTAGGCTTTCTCCGCATCCACAAAAGATTTCTTTTTCGAAAAACATTTTTTATTTAATTTTTTGATTTATTCAGGTGTGGAAAAAATTTGTATAAGTCCCAACTACCTTTCTACTATATTTTTTATCAATATAACAAAATTCATCACAATAATCCTACTTTTAGATACTTCTATAAATGAAATGATAAAAAAGATAAATAATATATATATATATATATATATATATATATATATATATATATATATATATATATATATATATATATATATATATATATATATATATATATATATTATTTATCTTTTTTATCATTTCATTTATAGAAGTATCTAAAAGTAGGATTATTGTGATGAATTTTGTCATATTGATAAAAAATATAGTAGAAAGGTAGTTAGGGACTTATACAAATTTTTTTCCACACATGAATAAATCAAAAAATTAAATAAAAAATGTTTTTTGAAAAAGAATTCTTTTTGTGAATGTGGAGAAAGCCTAACATGTTTCACCACACAATTAGGTTATCCCCACTCTCGATAGTAAATAAGTGAGTTGCGTGGGAATTATAAGGAAGAAGAAGGTTGATTAGAAATGCTTGAAAGAAAATGTAAAAGCTCTCACCAAATCCATTAAAATAAAAGCAAAAATCTGTGAAACACACACAATAATTATTTAAAATAAATACATTTTAGAATGTTGTGAAATGAATATTAAATTAGTTATGAGATGAATATTTTTGGGGTTTGATAAAACAGTGGGACTTGTATAAAAATAGTTTTGGCTTTCTTGATAATAATTAGAAAAAACGGAAAACTGCTACGGTACTCTGTAGGAAAAAAGCTATCACAACTAAAGGAAAATTAAACCATAAAAAGAAAATAATTTTAAATTTTAAATGGAAATAAAATGGGAAAATATTGAAAACATTTATATGTAAAACTTTTTAAAGTAATTTTACAAATTAGAACACAATAATTAGCATTACATAAAAATATATATCATTTATGAAAATATTTATTTTCATCAAAATATACATTTATCTTGATTTTACGCGTCTATTTAATTCTGTATATTTTTCTTAGTTAATAAATTTCTACGAAGAACATTTTCTTAAAAGACACTTTAAAAATTATGTTAAAAAACTCAAATATTATTTGAATTTTAAAATTTTAACTCTAAAGAAATTAATCATAGATTTATAAAGGTAGAAGCAATAAAAAATAAATGTTTCCGAACAAATGCAGTTTTTGTTGAAGATGTATAGTTTTAGATGCCTATAACTACATCTGTATATATAGGTAAATGCAAAATTTGTTGTTAATTATTTATTACCTGTTCTTATCACACTTGTACACTATAATCATTTCAATTTTAACAATAGCTGTGACGAAGAAAGGCCTTCTATTAAACGGTCTATTATTTATAAAAATTATTTAATTTTAAATTTCTTAAAATTATTCTATGTATGCTTTGATAAAATCCATAAGGAATAAGTTATTAAAATTTTAAAGTTGTTCATTCATAGGTTCCAAAATGAAAAGGAAATTTGACACTAAACGAGTTTACAAGAAAAGTGTGATTGATTTTCCTTTGCGAAGGAAAATCCTTAAAGTATAGTTAAAAATACTTCCTGGTGTAAATTTTGAGAAAAATACTTAAAAAAATCAAGGCAAGACATGATATAGCAATATTTCCAAGAAATGCAACTCTCCAGAGTAAAATTTCAACGATTTTCATAGAAAGGCACAATAAGAAGTTTGATCCGTTAACTAGTCACTCAGTTTAAAATCAAATATTTTCCAACATACAGTATATGAGTTGGCTCCCAAAATATTATTTGATATACCTAAATATCGCCAATAACATCTCAATATTGCTAATAACAGTTCGTTATTGGCGATACTGAGGTGTTCCTACATAAAAATGTAGAGTTTATCGTATTTTTAAACTAATCAAAAGTAAACAATTTTATTCGTTTTTTTATAACAGTTATTGGTAACTGTTATCAGCTCAAAATATAACAGTAGTTATTGAAAAATACCGAGTACAAGCGATATACGTGCTCGTTAAATCAGTGGAATCGAAAGTCCTGTGGTGGGTCGTTGAGCAGTTACCATGGGTGCAATGGTATGGAGAAATTAACTACTCTTTCATATCAATGCCAAAATTGAAAGAATAGATACTCTGATGCTGCCATCTATCGGAGGATTTGAAGAGCAAAAGTCGTACTTTCACCTTCATGGTGCTCTGATTAAACGAAAGACGCTTCCAGTTGACTTAAATTCGCATAGCCAAGGCATAGCGAGCTTGGCTTGTCCAAGTGTCATTAGTAACAACAAGTTATTGAAAAATAACCATATATTTGACACATCCCTACGCAGTACTCATTTGTAACTCAATATGAATTTTCTCTACTAATTCTTAATTTCTTATTAGATACTGATCATTTTATTTCATAAATATAGATTTGAGTACTAGCTACTTTACAATAAAAATTTATGGACCTGAAACAACACATAAGATATTATTCCAAAGCAGCCAATTAAAAGTTTCGTTTTATTTTGGTGATGTTATCTCGAATTTATATAAACCAATATAATTTTTTGGTTTCTCTGTAGGACTAAGGAAATCCCTTTTTGAACAAAATCAAGGTTTTCTGCATAAGAATTGTCTTATAATATTGCTGCTTATAGCCTTGGCGATAGCTTAGTAAGATTTCAAATCATTTAACTTTGTTTGTTTATGAATCATCTTTATATTTGCAAAATGTTAAATGAAAATAACATTATAATAATTAGTATATGTATATATGTTGATGAACAACTAAATATTTTTTCGTTCCCATCCTTATCATATTGTTATCTCAAGGGCTTTAAATACAATTACTACCAAAATGATTATGCAACGTAGAAAAAAGTTTGAAAAATTGAAAAAGCAAATAGCTTTTTCAAAAGCAGTTGATGTAAATAAAAGTTTGGAAATTTTTCTTTCGTACAGTATATTCATAAAGTATTTTGATATAAATTTTTATTGTCTTGAATTCAAAGACCTTTTTGCACATTAAAGAAAAATGTAATAGGTTTGATGGATTTTAAGGGGTGTCAAAATAAGTTATAGGTTGGGAATCCTTTATCTAAGACAACAGTTCCTTGCGAGTATTTTGAAATGAAATTTTATTCCAATTTAAATTCGAAGATTTCCGACTTGGAAGTTAACTCATTGCTTCCCGGATTAAATTTTACACTTTTTTACAGTTTGAAATGTTGCTTCCTTTAATTGACGATCTTTGAAGTTGAAAGTTATGACACTTTTTGTTTACGTATCAAGTATTAATCTTTAAGAAACATTTTACTTTTCTCACTAAGACATTCCCTCTTTTTACAATATTAATTTTATCCAAAAGATTAAATAAAATGAGCATAAAACAATGATTTGATTGCTAATGAACTCGTGATTTGATTGCTAATGAACTTCTTTCTCCTCGTGGAATTGAAAATCCTTTGACCAGTCTTTGAGTTATCATTGGCGCAATGGTCTGGAGAATATTGCCTCCCCCTTCAGATCAATGTCAAAATTCAGGAAGTGGATCCTCTGGTGGTGCCATCTATCGGAGGATTTGAAGAGCAAAGTCATACTTTCACCTTCGTGGTGCTTTGATTAAACGAAATACGCACCTTACTGACTTAAATTCACATAACCCCTCATTAAACGATCATATGACGTTAATGAAAAATGTTTAATTGTTTTTATTCATTTTCTGTACATTGCATAGAAAAGACTTTATATTTAATATAGTTTGATTAAATTATAATAAATTTAAGTAACTCATTTCTATGAAAAATAGAAAGAACTTTTTTTTTTTTTTTTTTTGTAATTATCTACGCAAAAAATCATGTTTATATATTTTTTTCAAATGAGTAAATTTAAACATTTTCTATTTTTATTTAGAATAATAGTAAATATTTGTAGCCTAAATTTTAAAATGGAAAGCAAACATTTAGTGTAGAATTCTAGTAAGTTACTTAAATATAGAACGCATTCATGATTAAGTTAAATTCCTTTTCCAATATTTCTCGTATATTGTTAAATATGTTTTTTACTTCATCTATGAATAACTGCTTTTAAATTAATTAGTATGGATCGATAAGTTCATATAAAAATGTAGGAATCATGTGTACATTTAAGACACTTTACTTAAAAATTACATATTTTGAATAGAATAAATGATTTTCTTAGTCAACCTTTTCTCACTAAACAAATTGTTAATATTATCTTAATAGAAGCTTTAAGTATAATAAAATATTTTGCATCGAATTAAATTTTTTTCCAGAGCATCAATTAAAATTTTTTTAAAAATAACTTCGTAATATGTGATAGAGTGATTTTTCTCCCATCATACCAATTTTAAGAACTTTCTTTCAACTGTAAAGTATTTTGTCTAATCTCTAATAACCATAGACATTTGAATATTAATATTTTTCTGGCTAGATTTCATAAAATAATTTAATAACTGTAATTTAACGTGGAGTCCAACTTCCTCAGTACACACATGCCCATAGGTATCCATATATAGGTAGGCAACCATTCATACTAGGAAACAGCAAAGACAGGAGAGAGAGAAAGAAGATCCATGCCTGAACCGGGATTCGAACCCAGGACCTCCCTATGCACAGTCAGGCACTGAATAGGGTGGGCGGTGAGAAATCAATAGAAATTTTCAAAACATTTTTTGGATAATTTCAAACTAACAATCAAGATTTACCAATGCTTTTTATCAGTCATCTGGTTTTTACATCTTATTTCGAAGATAATTGGAATTAAATTGGTTTTGGGGGAGGAGAGAATAAAATAATAATTTAATAAAACCACCTTACCTGAGTCTCCCAAATTATCTTTGACATATTGAAAAGCTGCAATGACACTCTCATCTTTCGTAACGTCCATCCCCAAAACTTTTAACTGCTCCGAACACTGATATCGAAGCTCATTAGCCCCTTTTCCTTCCGGAAACAAGCAAGTGGCGAAAACATAAAATCCTTTGGAGGCCAGTCGCGTGGCTAAATTATGTCCGAAACCGGAATCACACCCTAAGGACATGTTAAATCAAATTATTTACTTTCAATACAAATTAGCACCAAATATAATGTAAACATAATGCATAGTTAATAGGAAAGGAGGAAGATTCAAACCAAGTATTCAAACTTTCATAAAGTATTATATGATGTTAATTTTTATATTTCATTCCAACTCATTATTCTGTTCATCTTTGAGTGTTAGATTTTTTAAATTAATTAATTCCGAGGTGTGAATAAACATTTTAATGTAATAAGAAAAATATAATTGGTTAGTATTCTAATTTCATTGTACTCAAATGATAATATTATTCAAATATTCTTATGCATTATATTTATGAAATAATACATTTATGACCTATTTATTTTGACTAATTTACCTTTTCTTACTTTCAACAATATACTACTGCTTTCATCTGAATATTTTTAAAATTTTAATGAGCGTGACTTAATACTGAGAGTGGCTTTCTACCCAAAAATCAAAATCGGTTACTCAATTATCAACAAAGTATCGATAAAAATCTCACTCGCTTTCATGTTTAATAATTCATGTAAGACACATTGATTTAAATTATCAACATAATTGTTAGAGAGATTTACAATTTTTTTATATTGGTGTTAATAAACTTTTATACATGTACCTTTCTCCTCATTGACGATAGAATGATACTTAATTTCATTTGAAATATGATTTAACAAGTGTATCAGCTGCAACTTTTGGGGTTAAAGTTTTAGTTTTTCAGAAATTATTTTCTGCAGATACTGTTTATTTCTGTTTATTATAAATCCTTAAAAAAGTTTATCCTATTGAATAAAACATCGCATCGCATGAAAAAAATAATAAACATATAAAAGATAAAAATACATTCTTACCAAAACGAAGAAAGAATTATGTAAGAAATAAAAAAAATATAATTAATATGTTTCTGCATAATTTAAAAAAAGAGCAAACGATAAAGAATATTCGAATAGAAAAAAATTGTCTGTCATTAAAGACGACCAGCTATACTAAATAAGCCATAGGACATTTGTAAAAGAAAAGCTTCTTTAAAAAGTGTAACTTAATGTGTGTCAAACCGCTCAATACACAAAAACAAATGTATAAAAAATATATTACACTTATTCATGTCTTCGTCATGTTAGAAGGAAATATGAAAAAGAAATATGAAATGTAAAATTTCTTTGTAAAATATTCAATTACATTTTGAAAGTTATTAAAAGTAAATAAGTATTTTATGTGTACTTTTAAATAAAATATTTATTTATTTTTAATAATGTTAATAACTAGTTTTCTATAATAATCTATTCATAATAAGATATTTATTATATTTAAATTATAAATATAAGTACAATAGTTATTTACTTACAATACATAATATATTTTAACAAAATGTAAATAAATATTTTATTTAAATAATTACATAAATTATATCTACTTATTCATTAATATATGTAAATTATAAATATAACTATTATGCTTATTGTTTTACAATGTATAGTATATTTTAAGTAAATAAGTTAATTAATTATATTTATAATTTATATAGGATTAATAAGTTAATAAATCTGATTATATGTTCTATTGAATAATAAATAATATATACAAATTAATAAGTATATTTTTATTACAGTAATTATATTATAAGTATGTAAATAATTGAAACACACAAAGCAATTTTATTGAAGTGTTAACAGAAAACTAATATTAGTTTATATATATAATTTGTCACAGAAGAAATAAATTACAGCTATAAGTAGCATTGCTTAAAAACTTGTTATAAAATCAAACAATTAATAAATTATAATATAAAGAGAGAACCAAATAAATATGAATTAAATAAATTATTTTTCACAACCTTAAAACTAAATTAGATTTTTAAAAATGTGGCAAAATGGCTTATAAATTTTAAAGTATTTGTTGTTGTGTGCCAGCTAGGCTGGCAATATGGGGTGCGCTGCTCGACTTTTCCAACTGAACCATATTTAGGTGTGGAATCCGACTTTCTCAGTACACACATGCCATAGCTACGCTACCCGATTATAGGGTAGGCAATTATTCACAACACATTCATACAAGGAAAAGCCAAAGACAGGATATAGATAGAGAAAGTACATTCATGCCCGAACCATTTCAAAGCTAGGACCTCCCTATCCACAATAAGACACGCTGACCACTAGACAAGTTGGGTGGCCTTAAAGTATTTAAAGGTGAGTTATGTTAAATGAAATGACATAAAAAAATATTTTTCTTGTTATGTTTCTCATGACTTTTTTTTAAATATTTTTTTCTATTTTAATCATTTATTTTACCATTTCATACCATTTTATCTTCTATTTATAAGTTTACAATTAAGCAGTTTCTAAAAAAAGTTTTCTATTATTTTTAACCAAAATGAATTTTTATAAAAATGCAGCATTCTAATAATTTATTTATTTCTTTATTAACAATTTTTTTCTAACTTGAAAGCTATTATTCTGATGCAATGTTAAATAATTAAAACGAATTCTTTCTTAAAATCAATTATGTTATTAAGTACCAGTATTTATTCAAAATTACTGTTACCGTGAGTTTGTAACTCTACTATCATTCAATTAAATATTGCCATTTTGAGTAAGACAAAAGTTTTTTAATATTTTTAGAAATATATGTAATACTTTTTGTTATACTTACTGCAATAAATAAAATATTTTTATTAAAATATTATATTTATTATAATGAATATAAAATAGTTATTTTTATTGTAATATATATATATATATATATATATATATATATATATATATATATATATATATATATATATATATATATATATATATATATATATATATATATATATATATATATATATATATATTCTTGTATTGTTTATATTATTATTTAAAAGAGTTCTTTCCTTCATTTCTTTTTCAATCTCTTTTATAGAAAATCTCTAATCTCCAACCGATTATTGAAAAATTGGTGAAAATAACAGTTGATAAAATTATTGGTAATTTATAATTGTTGAATAAAATATAGTATAATATAGATTGGATAAATGAGTTACATTATATTCATGACTATAAACATAATAATTTTTGCATTATTTATTAATAGATGTTTGAAAATTATGTTAATTAATAAAAAAGAACGGACTAAACTCTCATAAAATTATATATTTATGCAAATTTGACAAAAAGGCCTAAAATTACAATTTATTGTGAGTTTATTTCATTTTATGAAAACTTCAAAATGCAGAAAAGAAATTCATAAAAATAGTAATATTATAAATTAGTTGCATAAAAATGAATATAAAAGAATTCTTAGATTAACAAGACAGTAATTATTTTTTTAGATTATTTTGTGGTACAAATAAATTTGTTGCTTACAAATCAAATTTAATCACCTACCTGTAATTAATACAGCTTTTTTTTGCGTGGAAATTTTTTCATTTAGAAATTTACGTTTCGTGAAAAAGAAAGTATACCTTGCAACAATTAAACAAATGATAAAATTCACTGCAGTAGAAAAGAAGCATTTCAAACTATAGGGTGACACTGAATTAAATAGTTTCAAGACCACCGTAACACAAAGAAAGTGTAAGATGACAACGACAATGTACTTTGCAGTGTGAAACATTTTTTTGACAATAACTGAAAATGATTTAAATTATTGAAATAGCTTATTTATAAGACAGAAGAAGCAGGTGTGATGTGAGAAGGATTTAGTTATCTGCCTGAATCAACTGCAAAGTAGACAAAGGCCTAAAAGAAGTATTGTTTCCATTTTTCTTCCGTCATATATAGCCTGTGATCAGGAAAAGTTTTACTAGTTGTGATAAGGTGAGACTAGCCTATAAAGCAATCATTACAAGCAAAAATATATTAGTTTGAATGAATGACCAGATAACTAGTTTTATTTTTTGTTGTAAACTAGTTATTTTTCCATTCAAATTCGACAGAAAAATTACAAAAGAATTTCTGCTAAGAACTTTAATGAATAGGGGATAATGTCCAAAATGCGTTTGAAAATTTGAAGGTTTACATATTTAGCATGCTTTGGCTTTTTACATTAAAATATTTAAATTAAGGTTTGATTTTTGGAAATGAAAATTCTTAAATTAATATTATTCCTTAAAGATTAAGAAAAATATTGGAGATTTTAATTTTACTTTTATTTTTGAAATGTAATTAAAAATTTCTAATGAGAGATTTAAACTTTGATAACATTTTCAAATATACCAGAAAAAATATTTAAATGAAGATTTTTGAATTATTATAATCTGAGTCATTTTAAGACCCTTAAAATGTAAAAAAAAATTAGTTTTAGGTTTTAATTTTTTATTTAAGAAATATGAAAAAAAATTCTTGCTCCAAAAATCGTTCGATATTTCGCACTTCTATTAATAAAGTTTAATCCCACTTCTCAAAAGTGTCTTGCTCTGATAGATTGATTAAATTTAGAGTCAGTTATTTATAAATTGCCTTAATCAGAGGTTTGTATGTCCTTAAAAATTTGCAACAATAAATTTTATATCCAAGAAAAAATCGTCAAAAATTAAAACATACGCTTTACATATTTTTGAAATGCTGAAAATAAAAAAGAAGTTGTAATATTATTAAAATTAATAAAGAAATTTCCAAGTGTTTCCATTTTATTTTGTGAGTAATTAATAAGAAATATAAAAATATGATTCCAATTAATTTGCTTTTATTATGCAATTATTATAGACATTGTTTATCATATATAACCTTTTAATACGATTTTATTTAACCACATTTTTATTTAGTAATTAGGTTTCTCCGTGGAGATTAAAATGTTTATTTTTTAAAATTTTTCATAAAATTGACAATTTAAAATTTTTTCTAAAAACTTTTGAAACCTATGCATATAAAATCCTTTTTATGTTTTTCTCGAAATTTTTGTGCAGGGCTCAATATGGCAATACGGCATTTTCTTCTGACATTCTCACAATATATTATATTTGTAAAATCTCAAATTTTGCGCAGAAGAACTCTTTCTTGAATATTTTGATTTAAATTCTCAAAAAATTCTTTTACAAAAATTGATATTGAGCAAGCATACAATATTTTAGGTAAAATTGAAATTTGTTTAATAATTAAACAAGGCTTTACCAATCTTAAAGAATTCTTTTAAAGAAAAAAAAGGCATGGTACAATGATAATTTATTAATTGCTGTTAATATATATTGATTGAAAATTGCTGTTTTAAATCAAGATTTTTTTTAAATTTTCAAAGAAATAAAATTTAGCATTGGGCACTGAATGTTTTAGGGAAATTTTCTTTTATTTGCATTTTAATATGCATATTATTTGTATTAAAGATTCAACATCTTTGCAAATAGTTATCCAAATCGAAGGATTGGACAGCAATGTCAACCATTCCGTCTCCTTGTACATTAAAAATTATTTTGCGGCTTGTAAAATATGCAAAGATTTGTTTTTATGTATTCCACTATTAAAGTTTTCATTAAAAAAAACTAGAATTAAATTTTTTATTTAAAAAATTTACTAAAATTACAATATATTTTAATAAGATGTATACCTCGAATTAAAATTTAAAAATGAATAAAATTAGAAACCAGAGTGAATCAAAATTTATTAGGTTTTAAATTTTTCGAACACTTTTAAAATTAAAACATTTACACCTCCTTTTCAAATTGAATAGAATTTTTTAAAATTTAAGGTTTATCTAGTATTAGGAAGATACCTCTATTGTCTAAACACGCCCTCTAGCAACAGTTTTTAAAGGTTGTGAACGGAAGTTTCCAAGAGATCATTACTAGTTAAAATTGGTCGTTAACCCGTCAAAATAAACTTGAAGATTTTCTTGTTTTAGCTTTATATGAGACGAAGATAAATTTACGACTCCCCTTGAAACAATCAAAAAGGTTGTTTCCTGGTTCCCCATAATCTAGATTGTTAAACTTTGTCGGCTTTAAATTACTCTGTGGGAATTTAGTGGGCACTTAGTCGAGGCCATTTCTTATCACTTTTAGGTTGTTTTGCAACATCTGGATTTACCACGAAAGGAAATATTTGGTAATCAGAAAAAATTAGTATATACGGATGTTTTAGCCTCTCACATTGAAAACGTATCGCTTGAAAAACTGTAGCATTTTCTAATCAATTGTTCTTTTTATGGTCTTTCTTTTTCATTCCAGTTTCTAATTAATTTCAAATTTCTTGGAAATAAATATAATTATTTGGCTTTTGCAAGCATAGTTTTGAAAGTTAATACTGCTAAAATCTTTCAAAATAAAAATTTAGATAATTTAAATAAATTGAGTCATTGTATACTTTATTTTTTGATTATTTACTTTTAAAATACAAATTTCTCATAAAAATTTAATAGTTTCTATGAATAAATGCGTGTCTGCAAGGCAACCTACTTTACATACTTTTATCGTTTTTGCTATTCTAAAACTTGTAATTTGCCTTTTGTAGTAAATTTGATGCATATAATATTTTAAGTTTTAAATCACATTATTGCAAAATACCAAAAATTATTATTTTAAATATAAATTAATGTTAAAATGTTTTAAAGTTTTTACATGTTTTTTTTTTAATCTATCTAACAATATCTTACATAAAAATTTTGTATAACTGTAATAATATAATAATAGTTGCCTTAACTTATGATTAAATTTACTGATAAAGTGCTCAGAAATATTCATGTTATCATAAATAAATGAATCTATCTTCTAATTTAAGCAACTACAATTAAAATCTCTATATTCTAATTTAAATTATTAAAAATGAAGTTTACTTCGGTGACTTTGTACCTGAATATTGAGATTTAAAGGATTTTAAAATTTCTTGCATAAATGTACTAAAACCGTTTTTAGATGCTGATTTGTTTTATGGTAAAAGCAAAATTAGAAGAGCTAAAATGCTTATAATGTAAAATTTTAGGTTAATTCGACTAAAGTAGGCGGTTTAAGGAATCGAATAGGATTATTCGAAAAAAATATTATTAGATTTTTTCGATTCCTGGTTTATTTTTGATAAAACTAGAACAGTGCTGAAATGTTCATTTTAAAACACCTGGTATAAGATTTTTTTTCGACTGCTCGTTTGTTTCATAACAAAAACAAAATTAGAACAGCACTAAAAAGTCCATTATAAAAACACCTGTCATTTCTGTTAAAATAGATAGTATATTTAAGAAAAATGCAGAAAATATGAGAAAGATAACTTTTGTCAAAAGTTTCTTCTTTTAGTTAACTATTTCTCAGATTACACATAAAAATACTTATTTTAATTGTGACTTAAAATATTCAAACTATGACTTAAGAAATTTAATCATATTATGCAATTGAAAAAAACAATGTTGAGCATGTTTTACTCTGTAGTCTAAAATTACATTTTTGTTTAACTTTTTTTATTTTTGTCTAAAAAAAGAGGAATTAAAATTCATATTATATACAAAAATAATATGTTTTAGAGATTTTTAAGTATAATAACTATAAATGTACATTGAAATTAATGGCTAAAATGTTCCTAAAAGTTTTATTGATAAGTTATATTTACAGTAGATTAGTATGTTGTGACTATAAATTTTCATTAATAGAAATAGTAAAAAATTAATAAAACTTACTATCTCATTTTGCTCAGAATTAATCCACTGAGGCATTTGTGCTTAGTGTAAACCATATTTATAAAGCATGTGAAATTAAGTACAAATATTTCATGCTGTTTAACATGAAAAAAAGTCAATATTAAATTATAATGCGGCAATTTTTTTCTTTCAAATAAAGTATTTACATTTTATAATGTTATATTTAATACTAACTGAAAATCACAACGCCTTCATTGCGAAAAGGAATGTAAACACTGGCACCGTATAATCCAGGATGCCAAATTCTGAGATTGGCGATTTTTTGGCGGACTTTCTTATGTATCTGGCAATCTCGTTTGTATTACGTCATACATAACTAGACCTATAAGAATTATGCAGAAAATTCTATTTTGGTAACTTTAGTATTTACGTCATCGCGCACGTCACGATGCGTCATCTTGGCAACATTTCTTCTTCGCCAAAAAATTCAGAATTTGGAATCATGGATTATACGGCACCTGTGCCCAAACACTTTATAGTTACAATTAAAATACAAAAAAATTGTATTCAAAATTAAAAAATGATTGCAAATGGAAGACTAAAATCACAAGTTTGTGAATAGGAGTAAACTTTAAAAAAGTAATTGTTAAAATTAAAAGTTACTTTCTATATATCTAAATATCTATTTATAAGATTATATAACCTAAATTTCTTACATACATTATTCTAGAAAGGGATGATCAAAAATTTCTAGCAGATCATCGAAACAAGTTTCCATTAATTTAATAAGTTTTAATAAAAATAAACTTTGATTTAATTATGTTTTCTAAAAGAAAACCTGTTATCAATGTTGATACATTTTGTAGACCACAACTGACGCAACTATGAAGGTTTCTTTCATCTACACGTAGTTGGTTTTAAATTAGTTTAATAAAAATAGTTTTACCTTACTTGCAGTTTCTTTTGTCTCACTGTTATAAAGTGATATTTGTTTTTGATACAAATTCATTCGGATGAATATTTGACATGTCTATGGTAAATTTACTTTCGTAATTCTCTTCTTGACACAGTCACTCATAAAAAATATTACAAATATATTCAAATATAATTTTTGGTTTCAAGAGGGAGTTTAATTCAATTGTTTAAAAATAATACATAGCTCTTATATATGATTAAAAATTCAAGCTTCATAAATTTTAACTTACCTGTTGTTGTTGTTGGTCTTATTAACTTTCTAAAGTAATTCTGTAAACACTAAAAATTTCGGAAGTAACTCATAAACTCATGGTGTGAATATATGAGATAGGCTACAGTAGTTTAGAAAAGGAATGCATGTATTAAACCAATGTAGTTTTGAATGAAAATTAAGTTTATCATGTGAAGCTGAACTAATTTAAAAAAAAGTATATAAAAATGAGGAATTTAGAATCAAAAATCTGTAAATCCATAAGAAACAGAATAATCCGTATCTTGTAGGAAAAAAATATTTTTCAAAATTCAAAGAAAATAATTTAAAGAAACGGCTTATAACAGTTTACACACTTAAATAATTTTATTAGTTTTCATTTTGAGAGAAAAAACACTATAACTTGTATATACTGTTAACAAAAAATCGTCAAATTTTCTGCTGAAATCTATGATAAATGCTTATTATATATTGATGTTTTCAAGATAACTTGTTCTGAAGCATCATTATCGCTTCAGGAAATAGTACAAACAAGTCATAGAATGAACTGCTGAATTCCCCAATATTTAAATCATCTGAAAAATATCTCCCTCAATGGTATGTTATAATATGCATCTATTTTTCTAATGATAATTTTTCATCTTTAATAAAACATTGAATAATCGGAAGTTATATTTTCGATCACTTGTTTTGCACATTGTTTATGAAGTGAACTTAGTTTTAAAATTCTAATTTTTTTCTGAAACATTTGGCAGACAGTTAATGAAATAAAAAAACGTCAATATGTATATCAACAGCATTTTCTTTTATTTGTCATTTAAAAAGCTTTTTAACAATTTTTTATCATTGAGCATTCTACAATTTTGTTACTTGCATTAAATATTATAAAATTAAATAAATGCAAAAGTTGTGTAATATTATATTTTTAATGTAAAAAAAAATCAATATTTTTGATGACAAGAACTATTTATTTTTAATAATATTATATTGTTTGAATATCGCATTTTAACTTTATAACATTATTTTATTATATTCAACTGATACTTTAATTTAATTGAATGAATGCTATAATTTTGTTAAAAAGGAATTTTTCAAATGAAGTAAAAATTTTATAAGGGATTTTATTGTTTTTGGAAGCAATACAATAATTTTTGTTCGATTAAAAGCAGCATTTGCGTCAGCTGTTTTAATTCTTTAAAACTACAAAATGACTCTGTGACTACTACTATGAAAAAAACTATTAAAAGGAAAATATTGAAAGCTTGAAATTTTCATAACTTTTCATCAATCAGCATAAATTTTCAATATTTTTTTCATATGGTTAATACACAAAATGACTTTATTATTTTTCTGAATTCATTTTGTAATTTGACATTTTGATTTATAATTTGTCACTTTGCTTTACTAAACACTTTTCTTAAAAAAATACCAGTTTTTCGTACGGATAAACTGTTAGAGATTTAATAACTGCTTCTAAGGTACTGCCATAAATGTGAACAAACTTTCACTGTTTTTAAAAATAAATATAAATTACAGATAGAACTGTGCAAAGTATAAAATTTGCTCCCGACAAATGTTTAAAAAGTCTGTCCTACTTCTTACTTTCTTACATACATCATATTAAATGAAGGTGACTAAATACGTTGAGTTGAATTGATTTCAAAGATCTTGCTCTTTCTAAGCAATTGGTTGAATGAGATATTCCCTTTTCAAACATGTTTGTTCTTTAATCTTCACAGATGAGTTGTTTTAACGTGTAAACTAATTGAAAGCAGGCAAATTATATAACTCTGTGTTAACTGTGCACTTAAGTCAAAGTACCAATAAATTACGAATAATTTACGAAATTAATTTAAATAATTAATGCAAAATCCTGAGCTCAAATGTAAATAAGATATTTTTAAAAGTTAAATCTTTTTAATTTTGATACTTCGCTGTGGACGGTCTATCGGTATAACGCTGTTGTATGTCACTTAAGCATTCACAGCGTTATTGCTTTCCAGGGGGATTTGCCATTGATAGTAGGCCCTGCTTACACATCACAAGGGAGAAATTCCAGGCTCCCATTTCAAAAGACTCACGGGCAGAAACACAGCATTTGTTGCTCAACAGTGGCTAGGATGAAACGTGGATCTTTTCGCTCTTAAAAGCGGTATCCTATCACTAGGACACGGCGAGGTCTTAAATCTTAACTTGTCTGCATATGAAAGACCCGCTTACAGCAAAGATTCTTTTCTTTGCTGCTCAATAAGAAGGCCATATGTTACCATTGCAGTAAATGCTGATAACACTAAATTACGTTTGAAAACAAAACACTTCCAGGCAGTCAAAGTGCAGTATCTTTTCATATTGCGATACAAGCAGTAATTTACTGCATTTCCTGGGATTATTAAACTCTCTAACCTCGCGAAATACGCTTCAACTTTTGAAATGCAATATCTTTGAGTAGAATCGGCTATAAGTATTACGATAATCATCCAGATCAATGTTTGAGCGTCTATTAAAAAATAGACAATGAATTTGGCCAAAGAAAACACTCGACGGGAAGTGAAATGTATAACTAGCATATAAACGCTCACAGAAATTCGTATTAGGACCAAAAATATAGGAAAAGACATAATGTTCTCAAAATCTCTCACAAGTCGAACCAATTCTTGTAAATTTCGATAAGATTGTATATTTGGCTCAGTCCATGTGGTCATTATTAAATAGCAGTATACGCAGTAAAGGTAAGCCGCTGAGAACCACACTCCATTAGAGACAGTGTATGGCAGACATTCCCATAAGAAAATAATATAAATGTTCAAATACTGCGGTGGTATACCTATATAATAGCAGCGAGAAAATTTGCTGAAATTTCGAGAGTAAAATTTGTACACAGTATATATAAATGGTGGATATAACAAAAGGGAAAGGATGAAAGATAGTACAAGTGATTTTTCACGTTTTTGTTTTTCTTTCTTACTTTTCAAGTAAAGATAGAATATTCGAATTTTCTTTCTTCTCAAGAATATAGCCCACCAAGTCAGAAAATCTAAAAAATCTTCATATAACCTTCCACCATAATAATCTCTTTCATCTGTCTGTGAAATAAAACACCTCAGCGATTTTGCAATTTTAATTAGTTGACATACGCAATAAAACAAAGGAAAAATTAATAATAGCTTATTACGTGCATTTATGATACCAGTAGATGCTAATAACAAATCTACAAAGCTTAAGCAGCTTGGTTTTCTATGTTGTGGATTGAGTTTCCCAGAATACTTTGCCATTTCATTAAACTGATTAAGGAAATTTAATTTTGGTGATATAACACTGGTTTTATTCCATAGCTTGTGTTTTTAATAACAGTTTTTGAAACGGAATTTCTCTGATACTGTATATCACCATTTGTACTGTGCAAAAAAAGTGTAACATAGTGTAATGTAAAAATTATACTGGAGCAATGAAATAATCTTAATTTAATTGCGAACAATTTTTGAAACTCTTTAATTTGAGTAGAACCAAAAGTAAACATCTTCGAAGTACAAAACACCTCTTTATGCGCGCAATACTAAATTTTACGTACTGCTATAAGCTTTATAAATCGACATGCGTAGATCTGTATTAAAAATAATATCTTCAACTTTTCTCCCACAAAATTATCTGCTAAGAATTTAGTTCTTCAGAAAAATTGCAATGAAGAATCAACTCATTGTTCAATAATATGAGGCAAAAAAAAAAAAAAAAAAAAATTATAACGAATTTAGTTCAATATTTCGTAATTGATGCACACATATTGGTTCTCTTTCCGAAATTTAATGAGTGTGATATATACTATCTTTCTGTTAGTCTATGTATTTGTTACAATTTTCTGATATTTTATCATTTATTGGTCCGCTGTAAGAAATAATAAATCAATTATAGCAATAAATGACTTGAGAAAATGTGTTATTGATTTTAAGAATACAAAATATTTTACCTCGTAAACATCAATATAAATTAATTAATATTTCTTGTACACATTATCATTATTTCCTTATTCATTAATTAAAAAAATAAGTGCGAAAGTTAAATTGTATTTTTCATTGAGTGATTTTTTATGGCAAAAAATATTTTAATCTTACTTGGAGAATTTTTTTAATGCTTTTTAATTCGCAATTTTTATTAAATGAGAATCCATTAAGTGATATGCTAGAATATAATCGACGTTTTTAATTTATAATAATAAAAAAAGTTGAACATTCAACAAATAAAGTTTTTTTTATAAGATAATAAGTATAGCAGAGTTTTTATAAAAAGTAAAATAAAAATGAAGGAAGGATTGTCAGGAGGAATTGAAAAATTATTAAACTTTTTTCTATTTTTTTTTACTGTGGAAAAATATTAATTGATAGCATTGAAAAAACAGTTTACTCAATCAATATCCTTTTTAAACTATTATTTTAACATTTTTTTTCGTATTTGCATCGATTGTTTTGAAATATCTGTCTTTTACATACAATCAAAAATAACTGATAATTCATTTAAAATATTCATATTTATTAACGGGTGAAAAATCACAAATAATAGTTTCTAGAATATATATAATTGAAGTAAGTCAGAAAAAATCTTTTTAAATTTGCAAAATTTTCTCAATAATGCATTATTATTTCTCTAATTTTGGTATTTTTAGTCTAATATTTCATTGAATATTCATTAATATTCCTTTTTAGTCTAATATTTCATTGAATATATTCATTAATATTCCTTTTTAGTCTAATATTTCATTCATTCAGGCGGCAATGTTACTCGCGTTCGTGATGTACTTAATTTACACACTACGAGTTGTGCTAAATGAGCAGCAACTATGACTAAGTTACTAAAGGCAAATACGTTATATATGCTGCAAAAATAATACTCTGAACCAGAATAGAGTTTATAATTATGGCTCCAAAATACCAGATAATACTAAAGCTCATATACAGTAAACTTTTTTTCAATGCACTTCTGTGGTATACTTGTGTGCTTGATGCAAAGATCTTTGCAGTCTCAATGAAAACTTCAAAGCAAACATCAATTGTTTCTCTAAGACAGTTTCTAATTGTTTCTAAACCAGCTATACACGCAGTAGCCATAAACCATGACATAGATAATCAGATTTTTACAGAAATAAGACATTACCGATCTTTATCTTTATTTATAAATACAACACAATCGTTTTATAATGAATCCCTTCAAGTGTGGTTATCGACTAGCAGGTTCACTAGCAAAGAGAGAGAAACACTTGAGCTACAAGACTTTAAACCTCTTTCTCCAGAGTCAAATAAAAGCACATTTTTAAGAAGTTAATGGATCAAGAGGCACAAAATCAACTTTGGCCTAACATTCAAGACACTTGGAAAAAGTTTTGTCAAAAATCCTGAAAAGGAGGCTGTAGGAAATTTCAGAATGCAAACAAATTATGATTGTCTGGCAGAAAATCTAAATAAAATAGAATTATTTTTCATCTAGCTTTTGCCAACTTTGTAATTCGGGCACGGTGAATGTAGAATATCTTTTTTTGTTCCCAAAATTACATTGAGATTCTTAAAAATGAAATGAGATAAGCAAATTGTTCTGGAAGACCGGAAATTTCATGAGCGCTTTTTAAAGACCAAACCTCTTGTATTTTAACCCTTGTTAATTTTTTTTTAAATTTTTACCTATGTTCTCCTGTTATTTTGTTCTGGTTATTATTTTAGATGCTTTTTCTATTTATTTTATTTGTTCTTCTCTGATACGTGAACTGTTTTGTAGTTTGGTTTGATTTTTCCAATAAAACCATTTGTAACAACAACAACATTTGATAGATCTGATAGCTTTGGTGTTATTATTCGAATTATAAAAGCAAAGTTAAATTATTTAAATGAAAATTACTATCATTCATATATCAAATTTTTGCTTTCAAATATTTAAAATAAATTTTTCAACCATTACGTATTTTTAAAAATGCTAATATTTTCCCCGCAAGAAGCACATATCATTGGAAATGAAGTCCATTAAAATAAATTTTAAAAAGGAATTTGATATTGTTGCCCTATTTCACATTCATTTTGGAAAGTTTGAAGAAATAAAGCTATGCTTTTTCAGTGATAACAAAATTAATAAATGAATTCCGAAAAAAAAAAAATTCAGTATTGTAACCAAGTAAATCAGCAATTTCTACGAATTTTATTTTTTACATCTGGTGTAAAGATAAATATAGAAAGATGATGCTGAAAAAAATTCGTAGAGATTTTAAACTAAATACACTTAACACGTTTTTAAATTTCTGCACAACGTAATCGTGCCCAGAAGATTTAAAAGTTTCTTCTACGTGTTTTGAGCCTTCTAAAATTAAGCTGTTTGTCATGAAGGAAAAAATAAATTTCTGTAAATTTTAGTTTCAACTAACTGTACATTTTTATTTTAAATTGAGCACTTTTGTCAAATTTTTTACCATTGTAAGAGTTGTATTATTTTGTGTAATAGAGTGCTGGCATAATATAAGTGATATCTTAAACATGCTACATTTTAGAGTTTTACTTTAAGTATGTAAATTTTTTCTTATTGTATTTATAAAAGGAAAGTAAAAAAAATTATCATTATATATAATTAATTGGAGAAAGTTCCACTTAGATACATTTATTTTAATAGAATATCCTTGTTTGACTATTATATTTTGAGAACTTCATAAACTCCGGTCGTTTCCATCTTAGAGAACTCGGTCAATGGAACGGTGGTATTTATAACTTGCTTGGCGTGAAAGTCTAGGTCTTCTCCAAGCTTCTGGAAGATTTTAAGGCTACCTCGATTAGTAACGACCCTAGAGTTTAAGTAGTGAAAGTTTCTAGAACTATTTATTTATCGCCAAATTTTGCCAAGTAGTCGCTTAGCCACCAAGAATCTCGCCAAATAATCGGAAAAGTCGTTCTTAACGTAAAATGTGCCTACATCACGTGATTTTTGTTCCAGAATCCGAGTACTTCGAATCTGTTACAAATATTTCAAGATGAATACTAAAAATACTTACAAACTTTGTAACACTATGTCATTACCTATTATCATGCTGGAGAGTTTAGAGTTGTAAAGATATTCCATGCTTTTTGATGTGTATAGTGAACTATTTTATTCTTGTGTACTATATGTACTCACTTCCAAATGTTAAGCACGAAGATGTGAAATGCAAAAAAATCAACAAATACTGCTTTGATTGACATAAAATTCGGCAGGAAAGTAGCATATATATTTAGGCATAGAATAAAATCAATAACTATATACAGAAAGGAAAACAATATTAAATTTCTGTAAGTTATCAGATAATGACATACTGGAGATTTAAACAGAATTATGTATAAAATGAAAATAAACAGCATAAAATGAAAAAGGACATTAACAGGGTATGTGATTCCCCTCATCTGTATACAAAGTTTACACTTTGTGACCATGCTTTCAATTAGGTGGTCAACCACCGCAGAATTAAGCAATAGCCATTCTTCTTGTAAAGCAGTTTCCAGCTCAATAAGAGTGGCTGGAGGTGGGAAAAGTGAAGATACAGCATCCCAAAGATTTTCAATGGGATTAAGGTCGAGCGAATATAATGGCCACGCCATACGTGCAATCCCTTCACTCTCCAGATAGTCATTGACGATGTCATCTCTATGAGGACGTGCATTATCGTCCATTAAAACAAAAGTAGGGCTAACTGCTGCAAAGTTCAATCTCACTAAGGGTTCTGGGACTTCATCTCGATACCGGACAGACGTCACAAAACCCCGTTTAATGATGTGCAGGTCGGTGCGGTATCCTAATGAAATCCCTGCCCACACCTTAATGCTTCCGACTCGGAATGCGTGATGTTTGATGATGTCTTGGAGCTGATTGCGTGTTCCTTGTTCATGCCCTATCCTTATACGCTTGTCATCTGCCTCAATAGCAAATCTTGAGTCATCAGTAAACATTACATTGCCTCAGTCAGATAAATCCAATTTACATATTCCCGACACTGCTATAATCATGTCCCTCCTAATTGGACGGATAGACAAACACAAACTCGAGGTACCCGGGTGTACAGTCCACTCATACGTAATCTTCGGCGTACAGTAGCTGCAGATATCACCTTACCAATGGACGCTGTAACCATAGATGTCACACGTGTGGAGGTCGCTCTGTGATTCCGCTTGGCTAAAATCGCAATATATCGATCTTCCGCGGGGTTTGTAACCCTTGGGCGACCGGCCTCATAAGCAAGGCCTTCGGACAACTGTCTGTGTGGTTTGAAATTGTTTCCTTAGCTGTGAAATTACAGAATGATTAACGCCGAAGAAAAGAGCAACATCCGAGATAGACTGTCCTGCTTCAATGCAATACGCCAGCACTATAAATCTTCCATTCGTCTTCTGGAAGTCATAAAAACACGCATGTCTTGAAAACAAATCGTACGAAATTTTTAAACACCTTCTCTATCAGCCCTTACAATCAACGTCTGTAACCCTTCATAAAGCTGGTATCTAATAAGACTCCCTTTTTTGCATATTTCTTGACATGAAAGCGCGATTGGCTGTTACCTAACATATTTGCATACTTCCATCCACCTCTGCAGCGATTTGCATCCTCTTCAATTCTGATTGGCTTCCGGAAATTACAATTTTCCTCTCCGTGCTTAACTTTTGGAAGTGAGTGTAAATGAATAGTGTTATTAATTATTTGTTTCGCATGCACATATATTGGAGGGGGGGTGAGAGCTCGGCAGTTTTCTGGATTTCCACTCGACCACACGACCACATGATTAAAGATATTCAGTTATGTGAAAATACTCATTTATAAGGTAAAATCACTTATAGTATCATAAGTTGTAAAATTTGGAAGTTAGCAGTCCTAGCTTAAAAACTAAATAAAACACCAAAAAAGTGATTTACTAAGTACTACATCAGCTATTTGACACCAAATAACATCTTATGATCATAGATATAGTAAAAAAATTATCAATGAGCTCTGATAACGCTTGAGTTCCAACATATTCATATCACGTAATGTATAGAAAAAAAACCATTAGTTATCAATGTACATTTATTATCTGTTCTTATTATGCTGTCCATCTTTTGGAATACATGTGTGGACTGTGGAGTGAAATTTCTGTTACACACTTTGATAGTTTTCTTTATGCGCGTTTCGTGATTTAACAGTGTTGGAACTCGCACATAAGCCAGTGCCTGTTGAATGCGGGACTTTTCCTCATATGCAAGGTATCATTTGAAACTGAACCACTAGATTTACAACTTTCTAATTAATTTTTTTAATGTATCGCCTTTAAATTTCTGTGTAAAATTGTTAATTTCCGAATTTTTATGCTACAGGAGCAGCAAGACATCTAGGTGTGTGACGCATAGAAACTTCCCTTACAGCTCAACATTATTTTTGCTGATCATAGCTTCTGGAGTTCAAAAATTAAAAAAGGTAAAATAAGATTTTACAGATCAACCTAAATACAGTTTTGTTTTACCAAAAAGTATTTGACTTTATTTTGATTTTATTATTCGTAATTTTCTCAAAATTAAATTTTAATTCTCTTTAAAACTGATAAATTATCTCGCGCTATAAAAAAAGAGTGGCATTTTTGATAAACTCACTTCCTCGCGATACATTAATCTCTAAATCAGATGTATTTGAGAAGCATTCGCAATTATACAGATAGCATGATTAAGGGTTGAGTTGTTTCTCGCTCAGGTGTAATTAATTTTATCAAACGAGAGCTAATGAGATCGAGACTTGTGGTTTAAAGTGGATTCTAAACCCCAACAAACATACAAGCCCATGGTAGGATTCAAATTCACGAACAGTTGAACTGAATGCAAGAGTTTTAAGCCTGTTAGAGCTTACGAAAATAAACCTATCAATTCAATTTAAATCATTCTGAATTAGCTTATTAGAATTAAAATCATTAATTTATTTTTTACCAAAAAAGCTATTAGTTTTCGTAGAATTTATTTAATACGAGCATAATGCAGTTTCAATGCATACAGTGAATATTGGTATGTCTCGCCTTTTCCTAATTTTTATTTGAAGCCTAAGTAATTACTAAAAATGAATAATAAGAAGAACAAAACTAACTTGTGAATGAATTTATATTGATGAATATTGATGATATTGTATTGATAATATTATATTAATGATTGTTTTGTGTGAATCACGCAAATTTAAAAAATCTAAGGTATAACACGCACGCATATATTAAGTTTTTATTATATAAAAATTATAATATTCATAATAGGATGTGTTTGTTAAATTTTACAAAGCGATATGTAATATTTTTATATACACTCTATTTGTGCTTATAATTATTGAACTCATAAAAGTTTTAACTGTTAGAGACTAGCATGTAAATATTATCATTTTGTTATGTATACTATCGAGTAAGGAGTGACTGAAATTGGAGATTAGAAGATATAATTAAAGAACACACACGAGTTTAAATATTAGGAATATTTAGGAATATAATCTAGAAATATATTCCCAGCAATAAACTATAAGGTTTAACGTATTAATCTAATAACAATGCTATTAATGAACTGGTATAATGCTATCTACCAACAAGTTAGGAAGTTTTTACGAAGTCGAAATCGCCATGCTTCAGAGGATGAATTGAAAAAGAAGTAGAAAAAAAGACCGAATTCACGTGTTATTAGGGAGGAAACCCAGAAAGATTCCCAATTACTCACCAGAAAATGTAGAGGCAGAAATACAAAAGAGTCTCATTTTCTTTCGCTTCCTCTCTCTTGAGGAGCATGAATGAGTTATATGATGGAGTTGTTATTGGTGAAACACCCTCATCAATGAAATTTGTTTTATAAAGAGCTATATAGAATCAGATTTTGGCAGTAAGAAGATGCGCAACGCAATCGTGGTTATTTAGCAACAAAGGGAGTAATAAGGCATCAAATTGTGCAGTTTTTCTTATGAAAAGAGCTTTTTTATTTACAAACACATGGAATATTGCACAGAAAGTATATATGTGATACTGACATAGATGAAATGTTTTTTTCATATCTTGTTTCAGTAGAGTTCAATAAGGAAAAAATCTGGAAGTTTTTTAAATTCTCTGTTAAAGAAATTCAGAATTTTGTTCAATTTCATTTGAACATGTAATTTCTAATAAGATATTTAAATTTTATAAATATGTATATATTAGAGATGTTCAAGCTTAAGGAGAACGCTAAATTTAATATTCCATTGATATTTATAAAAATATATAAATTTATCATTTTGGCACAGCATGCATAAATTTTAGGCATGGACACATAGACATGGACACGAAATGAATTCAATTTCTGTGTAATATATAGTCAAATTTCACAAAAAATTCGTGAATTTTAAATTTTCTTTTACTTCAAAATCTTATTAGTATTTGAATATAAAACTCTGTTGCTTCTAAAATTTATTCTTAAATATTACTTTAAGAAAATTAATACTTTTATTTTCATGTTAATATTTTTAGGCTTTTGTTTTGAGATGGAATTTTAAGTTTTATAATTTAAATATTTCAAATATATATTTTTTCCAACTCTTATCTTTATTTATCAATTACAATAGCAAAAGCGATATTGCTTAAAAATAACTTTTATAATTTCCTTAACATAAGAAACTTTTATGACGTTCCTTGATTTAGATAGGTTCCATCTAATAAAGAGTTTCAGTGAAAATTTCCATCTCATAATGTTAACATAACATACAGCTTTTGAAATAAGGCCACGACGACGCCTATAAGCACATCAGTGAGACAGACCGAAGCTTGCCAAGAAGTGAATGATATTAAATCATGTATATAATTTTAGTATACAAATCATACATTAAGTTTAGTTTTTATGTACACAATTTAGTTACAATAATATTCTTTCGACGTCGACGTTACATAATCAATCACAGAAGGCAGCACAGTGCAGTTCTACGTAGGTGTGTGAGGGCTGCCAAAAATATTACCATCGTTGGCATAATGCAGAAATGGGGAGATTTATCCGACGTCCAAAAGGGCATCCTCATTGGCTTTCGGGACAAGGGTGGAAGCATTTCCAAAAAGGCAAAGTTTGTGAACTGTTCACGCAGCGCCGTGGTAAAAACATACGGTGCATGGTAAAATAGATCTATAAATCAGCGACATATAGTAAACGTGGTGGGCACAGGTGCCGTATATTCCATGATTCGAAATTCTGAATTTTTTTGGCGATGAAGAAATGTTGCCAAGATGACGTATCATGGCGTGCGCGATGACGTAAATACTAGGGTTACCAAAATAAGAATTTTCAGCATAATTCTTATAGGTCTCCATATGTATGACGTAATGAAAACGAGGTTGCCAAATACATAAGAAAGTCCGCCAAAAAATTGCCAATAACAGAATTTGGCATCAATGGATTACACGGCACCTGCGCCATGTGGTGCACCACAGACAATAGAAGACAGAGGTGAATGAGGATTGTGGAGAAGTTCTAGGGGAAATAGACGTGCTATCGTTGAGCAACTGACAATCGTTGGCATAATGCAGAAACGGGGAAATTTATCCAATGTCAAAAAGGAAATGATCACTGACTTTATGCCATTGGCCATAGAAGACAGAGGTAAAAGACGGCTGCGGAGATGTGTTCGGGTGAATAGACGTGCTATCGTTGAGCAAGTAACCACCCATATGGATCAAGGGTCTACCAGCAGTTTCTCCCAAATTACTGTTTAGAAAACTTTGTTACACGTGGTCCTTCGAAGCAAACGCCCTTATGATGACCCTATGCTGAATACTATTCATCGGCGATGATGGCTGGATTTCGCCAGCGAGTACCGCAATTGATACCCACTGAGTGGCAACAGGTGAATTTTTCCGATGAATGCATTTCACACTCTATCGGACAAATGGAAGTTACCATATACAACATGAAACCTCTAAAACCTAATAACATGCAACCATTGCTGGAATGGGCCAGGACGGAGCATTATGGTCTGGTGAATGTTTTCCTACAATTCTCTGGGTTCACTCATCATTATGGAAGACACAAGCAATCAATGGAAGTACGCATCTATCCTTCTTGACTATATCCACCCCTATATGCGCAGTTTTAGCTTAGAATGAGTGTACAAAGCGAGGTCTCATAGAGCTGGCAATGTATGTACGTCATTCAAAGAGCACTGGGATGAATTTCCCTTCTTCCCTGGTCAGCAAACTAACTTGACTTCAACCTAATCGAGAATCTGTGGGACCATCTAGATCGGGTTGTTCGTGGCATGGATACTCACCAGCGCAATTTAGAGCAGCTGGCCAGAACACTGGAGTTGGCATGGATCAACATCCCAGTGAACACATTCAAGAACATAATTGACTCTCTTCATATATGTCTCGCAGCAGTTAACTTTGCGAAATGTGGTTGTTTGATATGTAGTCACATTAATTTAACTGGACTTGTATTTATGTAAGCTGTGTATGGTAGTTATGGAATGACAACGGAAGGCTTCACTGTACTTTAGGGTACATCTGTAATTTGGTTTTTTCTATCATTTTAAAAGATGCAGTTGTGTATAAAAATTTTCTATTTCGTTTCATAATATTTCAGTATTCGTGGATTGTAACTTCTCTATTGCACTTGCTTTAATTACATTTTAATGAGACTGCTATAATAACGAATATAAAAAAATAACAATACTTTAAAAATAAACTATTTACTTTTATAGACATTACTGAAAAATTATTCTTAACTGGAAAATATTTTCTGTATCGCCACTGCAACAAAATCCTAATAAAAAAATCAACTGCGCAGCAAATGTTTTAGTAATCAAATCATTCATTAATATAGATTTTGTGAAAACCTAAAGGAGAACAAATATTCTAAAAATAATATGAAGTAATTCGGTGTTAACAGAAAAGCGAACAAAACCACAGGACATAATTTTGAAATTTTATTATTGGTATTATTACTTTATTTTAATAACAACAAGTAAATTTTCCATGCAAATGTATTTAACAAGAAAGAATACAAGGCACAGATAAAAGAAAATGCAAATGTATCTACGAGGAAATCATTACTAAAGATTTTATTCACAAATAGCCACATAGCAAGGGAAATATATCGCATACATATTCACAAAATGTACACTACTCTTATATCAAATTTATAAAATTCACATCAATTTTTTTTCTTTTCTATAAAAATTGAACAAAAAATAACGGAATCAACATCGATATTTTTATTTCTTTCAAATATATATATAACTAGAGGGAAAAGATTTTGTTAATCTTCGTAAAATATAGTCGTGAATATATATGATATATATATATATATATATATATATATATATATATATATATATATATATATATATATATAAACACAATTTTTAAATAGGAAAAAAAAACAGTACTGTACATTTCTTATTTACACCACTAAAATATTCTATAATATAATAAGAAAACAATTTCTGGTAAATCTATAATACAGAAAAAGAATTGTCAGCGATGGTATCGAGTATTGCCAAAATACAGAAAAAGAATTGTCAGTGCCTATTATACGAATGACCATCTAGTGGTCAAACTTATTGCCTCTTCTAGGATGTCATGACCGAATATCAAGCCCGGACTATTAAGATAGTACTTGAAAATTGGAATTACACCATATTTTATGAAAGCTTACATTGAGTTTATCAAAAAGTAAGAAAACACTTGATAGCACCAGACATTGTGTACGTAAAGAGGCAATGAACCAAGACACCAACAGTGAAAGCAAGCAAAAATCATTTCGCTGCTAGTTTCTCGGTCTAAATATCGCCAAAACAACTAAGAAATTGTTATAGTTATTTTCTGGACAATCGTATGAATAAATTTGCTGATATCTCACAAATTAACTCAATCATTCGGTAACCAATAATATGCATTTTATGAATATGTGGTACCAGTATAATTATTAACATAAAATGTATCGCAATTTATGTGAAAGCTTGTTCACAATCGCATAGAATCAATCATAGAATCACCATATAATTCAATAACAAACCATGGGTGATATTTTAGATTTTAAGTATATTTCTTTTAACTGTTTTTTAAATTTTATTTCGACAACTAAATTTGTTCTTGTCAGTGCGGAAAGAAAAGAAAAGCACTCACAGAAAACTTTACATATTTCAAACTTAAACTAAAAATTTTATGTATTTATTTACATGATTCGTATACAATAATTTTAAAAACAAATTGAATACAATATAAATGAAAGATACCTGAAACAAATCCCTGACACTATTTCAAATGACTACAAAGTGATGAAAATTTAAACAATTCTTTGCAATTATAAATTTAGGCATGACTAATGAAGTTAGTAAATGAAGTTAGGCATGACTTTTTTTATATGAGAATTTGCTAATCGATATGACCACAAAAATTGTCATCTTAAAAAATGTACGAGTAGGGGAATCACATATCGAAATTTTTTCATGATTTGGTGGAATTTTTATTTGCTTTTATGACTGTCCAAAGTGGTATTACAGATGCAGATATTTAACACTAATATGGTTTTTTTAATAACGGCATTGTTAATTTGATATTGAACTACTTTTTTACCACGAAATGAAACAATGTTTACCAATTCAATGGTGTTGCAAGAGGGGAATCGTACGAACGATGCCATTAAAAATATTTTTAACTCATATCAACAAAATTTTAATTTTATTTTCCAGCTTAATATCTTATTTTATAAAAAAAGCGATGGTAAATTTATGAGTCTAGAATAACTTACAGCATATTATTTAGTAAGTAATATTCTGTTACAATATACCAGCACTATTAGTCAATTCATCGTTGACAAGGAATGAGGTCACCTTGATATGAAGCCTAGAACTAACGATGACAAATCAACTCAGATAATAATAGCAAAATCTTCTGAGAAATTGAAATTTATTTCAGTCATAAATTTTTGATTTTAAAGTACAGAGTTAAAGCACCAAAACATGCTTCTCCTGAGTATAAAAACTAGCTAATCTTACAATAATAATGGCTACGCTTATAGAAGAGTACGAATAAGAATTTGAGCATAGTTGTACAATACTTTCATTACTTTTATTATGCAAAAAAGTTCCAACCCAATACCTACATAACACCTTTTGGTAGAATGTGAATTATCCACAGGAACTCAAAATGGAAATTTAAACTGCATTATGGTAGGAAATAGATAAAGCACACTAAGCACGAGGAGAATTGGAAAAGGAGCTGTTCAGGCCGAAGGTTCAGTTGTATGCGGTTACAGTGAAAAGAAATCAACACATCTTAACAAATACTTTCTCTGGTGCAATTATTTAATGTACAAATCACTCCCAAGACAAAAGTAGATCGTTCATCATAATGTTCAGTGACTCATACGATGACGAGAGGCCTGTGCTCAGTGAGTTGATGGGGGGCCTTTCCCTAACACCTGCATACCCCTGAAGAGCTCCATGGGTAGAGGGAACACGATAGTCGAATTCTTCTCAGCTGCGATCGAGTTGAGCGTCTGGAGGTAGCGCAGTTGCAGGGCCGATGGAGAGTCCTGGATGACGTCAGCTGCTTCTTTCAAGGCTCGAGAAGCCCTTTGTTCACCTTCAGCTGCAATGACCTGCAAAATGTAAACAGAGATAAATCAACATGTAATAGTTAATGAAATATTATCAGTAGGGTTCCAACTGGTTAACAGTTAAGTAATCACGTGGAATTTTCCGGCTCTAAAATTTAGAAGCGTTTAGTTGTGAATTAATGAACGCACTGTGGTTCATTGAATAATAAGCAACACTGAATGAGAAATGTACCTCGAATATCTACAGGTTGTTTGTTCATTAGGTCTGATTCGACAATAGCAATGAGATTATAGACATTATTGTTAAAACAACACTATATAATCTAATGGTGTTAATTGAAATTTAGTAAAAGCAGTTTAGTTGTGAAATACTGAATTCATTGTGCCAAAAATAACGAAAGGCTTAAAAACAAGGATATGACAAACGGCTCAAAGCCAAGTTAATGGGAAAAATGGACGTTGGAATAGCCGTGTTTTATCCAATGTCATTAATTGAAATTTAGAAAGATGGTGTTAATTATGAAGTACTGAGCTCAGTGTGGTGTTGCAGAACTTAGCATTATCTTGTTAAATACACTTTTGGATTTTGCTGTTAATGGTTTAACAGAATTGATTAAAATTATGCCCTGTGGCTTAATGACAGTTTACTGCTCACCAGGGACAGGTCCGAGGTTCGATCCTCAGGCTGGGGAAGGTCAACTCAGCCTTTCATCCATTCAGTCGGTCGATAAATTGAGTACCAAGCATACTTGGGAACTAAACACTGGGGATATCACTCTAGACTGACTGAGACATATGAGGGCCCTTCGGTCATGAAAACAGTTATGGGCATTGTAGGCCTTTGCAGTGAGATTCCCAGTGTTTAATTCACAAGTACCAAGCATACTTGGGAACTAATAACTGGGGATCTCACTTTAGACTGACACTTTAGAGAGACTGACCAGTGTTTAGTTCCCAAGTACCAAGCATACTTGGGAACTAAACACAGAAGGATCTCACTTTAGACTGACTGAAACATATGAGGGCCCTTCGGTCATGAAAATAGTTATGGGCACTGTATGCCTTTGCCCACATAAGCTGTCATGCCACGGAGAGTTTAGTTTAGATTAAAATTATAAATTATCATTACAAAATGTGTAATCAAATACTATGAATTCTTCAATACTATATTTGACTATGTCACTCTATAGTTATAAAATAGATTTTGTTAAGGCAACCCGTACTTTATCAGTCAAAGATCAGCTTGAATGAGCTAATACCGCCACTGCTTTTTAATAAACATGATAAAAACATTTTTTCATTCAAATTAGTTTAAATCAAGTAATGAACTCCAAGCAAAACTGAGCATATTTATTGAAACAGGTTAAGATATCTCTCAGCTACTGGTACCATATCCATACCGAATAGATTTGCATTAATTGAGAATTAACAATAAAAATGAAAAAGCATAACTAAATTTTGATTTCTAAATCCTTATGGCGTTACTAAAAAAAAATTGAACAACACACTATAGACAAATCTTGAATATCGTTCAGTACATGTTTCTTTAATTGCATAAAGCGTTCATTTCTTAAAGTTATACAATTTAAAAGCCTTATTTTGTATTTAAACATGAAATACTTATAACTTGCATACATATAAATATGTGTGTGTGTAATTGTGTTTGCCAATATAAAACATTTTGTTGACTGTATACGTCACAAATTCTTTGTAACTAATAGGGATATAAAATAATAGTAAGTAAATTTTCAATAGCATTATATTTTTGAGTCAACTGTACAACATATTGTGATATTATAAATCAATCACGTGTTCTCATATAAACCAGTAATCTAAAAATGACGTTTCAATCATTCTAATTCAAGATTTTCAAATCAGTTAAATTTTCAAAGCAAAACTTTTGTGTCCAATACTTTTTATAACTTTAACCTAAAATAAATTTAGCTATCTAATTGATCATAAAAAAGAGAACTATTGACATGGTGACGACTTTTGGAGATTCTTCGTAACCAAACTAAGAATGGCGTAAGCATCTGAATTTGACTAGTAACTCTTTGAAAAAAAAAAACTTGACTTCTCTTTATTACAGCTACTACGTAAGAAATAGAAAAATACTCATATGGCATCGTAACTAAGTTATTTCGTAAAAAATTAGCTGATATTTTGGAGATTAATCACTTTTAGGATACATACATATATTTTTAACAACAGAAAATGTTACTAAGCTTTGTTACATAAGGTAATTTTTTACTGTTGGAGACTTGTGACAATAATGGTTAATTTTAACTGCAACTAGCTTTATAATTTAATAAAAATAGGTATAGCAATTATACATTTATTTAAATTCTCGTAAATAAATAGTACGTTT